>JASVEL010005606.1:0-94354 GCA_032618575.1 Nicotiana noctiflora
ACCACTCACCACGTTTTAAACTAACAAAAGTTTCTTTAATTTGAAGCAGGGAAAGAAAATGTTATTGATAGTAGAAAGGCATGCCACAATGAAAATCACCAAAAATAGGGCAGAAACTTTTTTGCCATTGTTGAAAATTTTCTCACAGAAACAAGGAAATCGGTTCAAGATATAAGGAAAAATCCATCCCCAGTGGGAGTGGCAAAATCACTCACCAGACTTTAAAATGACAAAATTTTCTTTGATATAAGAATAGAGACGGAAGCTATGTCCATCTCAAGATCTCTACATCATATCAAGTTTTTTGAGCTACATCAATCTTGGTAATCACACAATTAAGCACCACATGTCAGGTTTGTCCACCTTCAAACAGGATGTATCAGGTTTGTCCACCTTCAAATAGGATGTATCAGGTTTGTCCACCTTCAAACAGGTTGTATCAGGTTTGTTCACCTTCAAACAAGAAATATCATTAGACTATCCGCCCTCAAATAGGATATGATGGTTCTATCCGCCCTCGAATAGGATATGATGGGTCTATCCGCCCTCGAATAGGATACGATGGGTCTATCAGCCCTCGAATAGGATATGATAGGTCTATTCGCCCTCGAAAAGATATGATGTGTCTATCCGCCCTCAAATAGGATATGATGGGTCTATCCGCCCTTGAATAGGATATGATGGGTCTATCCTCCCTCGAATAGGATATGATAGGACTATACGCCATCGAATAGGATATGATGGGTCTATCGGTCCTCGAATAGGATATGATGGGTCTATCCCCTCAAATAGGATATTTTAGGTTCATCCGCCCTCGAATAGGATATTTTAGGTTCATCCGCCCTCAAATAGGATATTATGGGTCTATCCGCCCTCGAATAGGATATTTTAGGTTCATCCTCCTTCGAATAGGATATTATAGGTTCATCCACCTTTGAATAGGATATTATAGGTTCATCCGCCTTCAAATAGGATATTTTGGGTTCATCCAACCTCGAATAGGATATTTTTGGTTCATCCGCCTTCGAATAGAATATTTTAGGTTCATCTGCCTTTGAATAGGATATTTTAGTTTCATCCGCCTTCGAATAGGATATTTTGGGTTCATCCGCCCTCGAATAGGATATTTTAGGTTCATCCTCCTTTGAATAGGATATTTTAGGTTCATCTGCCTTCGAATAGGATATATAGGTTCATCTGCCTTCAAATAGGATATTTTGGGTTCATCCGCCCTCGAATAGGATATTTTGGGTTCATCCCCCTCAAATAAGATTTCATCGGACTATCCACCCCCCAAATAGGATAACATGGGACTATCCGCCCTCAAATAGGATATTATGGAACTATCCGCCCACAAATAGGATATTATGGGACTATCCGCCCTCAAATAGGATATTATGGGACTATCCGCCCTCAAATAGGATATTATGGGACTATCCGCCCTCAAATAGGATATTTTGGGACTATGCGCCCTCAAATAGGATATTTTGGGACTATCCGGCCTAAAATATAATATCATGGGACTATCCGCCCTCAAATAGATATCTTGGGACTATCGACCCTCAAATAGGATGTTATGTACTATCCGCCCTCAAATATGATATTGAATTGAATCCTTCCTCAAAAGGACATTTAATTTATTTCGACCCAAGTGGTCCTACTTTTGTATAAACATTGTCAAGTATATATTTCATAATTTATTGCCAAATGCATTTAAAGTTGTTAATGAAGTCAGGAGCCCACCTAAAGAGAGGAGAGGCGATTAAAAGTTGCTATTGGAATCAGGAGCCCGCCCGCATAACAGAGGAATACTCTTCAAGTTGAAGTCGGTAAAGCGGAGGATTACAGTAAAATCCCCAACATAAGTTTAAGCTCGACAATCAATAAAAGTCAACAAAAATAATGAAACATCATAGGAACCAAGTCAAAAGGCAAGGCAAGAAGAGCAAGCCTGAAGATCTTGATAAGATTTTGTAATTCCTAGTTTAGCATAGCTTATTGTTTTCTTTTAACACAGTGTGATAAGAAGGTCAGTAAGCAGTAGCAGCAAAAGTAGTAACAACAAGATCACAGCTTCATGGTAGTCCCAGCTACCAAAACTTCCCGAACTACATTTACCTGATTCCTTTTTAGCCAGGGATATGTAGGATACCTTTTGAAGCAAAGGTTCGGTTAAATCTTTAAAAAAATGCTTCTCACGGAGTACTCGAACGGATAAAAATTACTCGTATCCACTCACTTTATCTTTGCACAAAAACGCTTCGTGTTTACAGGCAAAGAGGGGCTGCTATGAGCACGTGATATTTACCCTATATGATAATTACTCCCACAAATTCAAATTAAAATAACTTTTGAATAGTTTGCAATTTTGGTGGATTTTGTATTATTTTTCATCTAATGTTTACATTTGTGTATGTGCATATTTATTTGTTAACTAATACAAAATACAAAAATATGTTGCAATTCCATTTAGAATTTAATTTTGCAATTAAGTTTGTTTTACAAAAATGAAAAATCACAAAAACTAAATAATGTATTTTGCATTTTTAGCATTTAATGTCCAAATTGTATGATTTTCTTTTAAATTGGTATTTTTAATTACTCATGATAATTATTATTTAAATTTAATTAATATTTTAAAGTTGATTTGGGATTATAATGTGATTTAGAAATATTAGTATTAATTTTGGAAAATAATTAGAAAATAAAAGAAAGGAAATAAAGAAGATAATTAGGAATTGGATCAAATCCCACATTCTTGAGAAGGCCCAAACCAAAACACACCCAAACCTACCTAAACAAGCCCAAGTCCGTGAACCAGTCTGGTCTAGCCTTTTAAACTCAACCAAACGACATTGTTTCGGTGTCAACCAATCTCGGCCATTGATCACTTTCGATCCAACAGCTACAACTCAGCCCCATGCCCCGCCCCATTCTCATCAGAGACTGATCCGGTCTTAAGGAAATTGAAACGACGACGTTTTGAATAATCGGTTAATCACAGCTGTTGGATTATAATAATCCAACGGTTCAAATTAATTGATTATTTTCTATAAAATTCTATACCTGTGACGACCCGACCCGTCGTCTCAGGTGTAACCGCCCCGTGTTTCCCATATTATGTTGCCTTATGTTTCATTATCAGTTTTGTGTGCGTTAGAATTAAATTGGAGTAATTTTGTTAAGAAATGAGAAACTTAGTCTCTTTTAAGAAGACTTAAGTTGGAAAAGTCAACCGGATGTTGACTTATGAGTTAGAGTGCTCGGAATCGAATTTTGATGATTCGGTTAGCTCCGGATGATGAAATGTGACTTAGGAGCGCAATCAAAAGTAATTTTGGAGGTCCGGTGAAGAAGTTAGCATATTTTGGCGAAGTTAGTATTTTGGCGAATTCCGGTTGATAGGTGATATTTTGATCCGGGAGTCGAAATGGAATTCTGAAAGTTGTAGTAGCTTCGTTAGGTGATTTTGGACTTGTCCGCAAAATTTCAGGTCATTCGGACGTCATTTGGTTGGGTTTCGAATTGAATGTGAATTTTGAAAGTTAAAGTTAAACATAAGCTTGAATTTGTTGAAAACGGACGATTTTGATGTTAACGATAGAATTTTGATGATTGGAACAAGTTTGAATAAGGTTATAGGACATGTTGGTACTTTTGATTGAGGTCCGGGGGCCTCGGGTGAGTTTCGGGGTGGTTTCGGACCATTTCTAAGCCATTTTGAACTGCTGGTTTTTGGCTACAGCAGTGCTCTATGCGATCGCGGGGATTTGGTCGCGATCGCGGTGAGTAAAATCTGAGAAAAACATTAATGAATCGCGATCGCGTAAAGCTCTTTGCGATCGCGAAGAAGAAATTTCTGTCGCGCAGGTCCTACTTCGGAAGCTCATATCGTTTTATCTACAAGGAATTTTGAGGTAATTCAAAAACGAAAGTTGTAGTTCATCTTGTCTAGTTTTCAAAAAGATAAAGAAATAGTGATTTGGATGTTGGTATCAAAAGTTATGGATATTACAATATAGGCTGTCCGAGGAGGATCTTTAATACATATGTATGCATTGGGAAGCATATATCACACAATTTATAAGGATTCAGGAAATGAGCAACAAATGAAAGTTATAGCCCTATGTGTCTAGTTTCCAGAACATCAAACCATTTGTCATTTGGAGTTGTGTGCAAAGAGTTATGACTATTATACTGAAGCCCGTCCGGAAGAACCGGAATTTATGCACCGCGATCGCGAAGCCTTTCCCGCGATCGCGAAGGGTAATTTTTGGGCCAGAAATTTGTTCTCCGCGATCGCGAAGCATTTTCCGCGATCGCGATGAACAAAATGCCTGGGCAGAATGTTTTAAAACATTCCAATCGCGAAAATAACCCATTTTTCCACCATTTTTGGTCACTCTTGAGAGCTTTTGGACGGGAAATGAAGGGGTTTCGACTGGGAATCGTTGGAGGTAAGTTTTATGAGTTAATTACATGTTTTTATACAAGAATAATCCATGAAATTCATGAATTTATGGCTAAAAATCAAGAAAATAGGGCTTGGAGCAAAAATCTTAAATTTATGATTTGAAGGGCCATTTGTGGTCCGAATTGAGAGTTCTTGGTATGTACGGACTCGTGGCGAGACGAGGATTCCAGAAATATAAATTTCGTAATTTTTCGGAATGTGGGCCCGGGGCCCGGGTTTTGCCAATTTCGTGATTTTTGGTATTTTTCGAGTTCTTTCGATTGGGTTATGTTCCATTAGCCTATTATGATATATTTGTACTAATTTTGGCTAGTTTCGATGCGCATGGAGGACGGTTTGAGGGCATGAGTTTTCGCCGGTTCGAGGTGGGTAATACTTGTAAATGATGTCCTAAGGGTTAGTAAACCCCGGACTTGCACATCTTAGTGTTGTGTTGAGGTGACTTGCACGCCGGATAATGGGCGTGGGGTAGAGCACCATTGGGGATTGTGACTTGGTCCGTCCCGCGTAATAAATAATAACACCTAATTGTTTGAAATGAAATTGACGCTTCAATAAAGATATTAATTATCATGAATTGGACTAATTATCATGCTTGGGCTTCACGCCGATTATTTGAATCCTTCAGGGATTGGTATCATTATCTTGATAACACTATGCATATTTTTATCTCAATTTAAAGTTTCAAATGGTATTTTGCTACTCATCATTTTTTTATAAAGTTATGAAAAAACTTGTACATGGTCTTAATGGCATTTCTAGCTGTGAGCTAATATGATACTGTTGCCCGAAGGGCTTTCTTGATTATTTGTTAGACTGATTGGGGCCGAGGGCCATATGTTAGGACATGACGATTTATGTGAGCATATGCATACACATGCATGGATCGGATTGCACGTCGCAGTCGTATATGGATCGGGATGCGCGCCGCAGCAGGTGTGATATGATATTGCGCTTGGGCTGTAGGAGCCCCTCCGGAGTCTGAACCCCCACAGTGAGCGCGAGCGCCTTTGCATGGATCGGGCTATACGCCACGGCGTCATATGCATTGCATGGCATACATACATTGGTTTACGTGTACTACGTGGCATAACATTTAGCACTCATACATTACCGGAACACATGCATTATTTGCCTTATTGACCAGATCTCCTGGTGGTATTTGTTAAGGAGTGCTGAGCCCGAGGGGCTGATTTGAGTGCAGACCTGCACTGCTTGAGATTGTACCCAAGTATTGGTATGTTATCATGAAAGAAAGAAGCTAAAAATGAGATTTCTAAATAATTTACTCACATATACTGAAAGGGGATAAAATGACAGTTTGTTGAAGTTTAAAGGTAGTTTTGTATTGTGTAGCATGAGATAGTGCTTTGCGTGGTTTCCTTTCCTTCAGCATTATTTACTTTTATTACCGTTGAGTTGGAAGTACTCACACCCGACTCCCTGCACCTTGTGTGCAGATAAAGTTGCAATTGGTAGGTTAATTCTCTGTGGGATCGATCTTGGACTTATTAAACCAAGTTATATTGACTACGACCGTTGCTTGGACGTGAATCATCCGTCTATGCCACACTTGTGCACAGTTGTATACACTATCACAGTTTATAAATTCTGGTAGAGGCTCATGACTTATGACTCCTGATTCGGTGGGAGGTTTATACTGGTTTTGGGATATCTATCCCCGATGTGCTAGACATCATTTCATTATATTATTGTTGTTTATGCCTACAAAGGGTAAAGTGAGAGCTGATAGCTCTGTGTTATGAATGGTTGGTCGGGCTAGCCTAGCAATATGTTGGGCGCCATCATGACCGGGTTTTGGGGTCGTGACAAGTTGGTATCAGAGCCTAGGTTACTAGGCCTCATGAGTCATGAGCCGGTTAGTAGAGTCTCGCGGATCGGTACGGAGACGTCTGTATTTATCCTCGAGAGGCTGCAGAACCTTTAGGAAACACTTCACTTTCTTGGAATTCTTATCGTGCGTACTTAATTCAGCTTGAGATGTAATTCTTGAAATTCCTTCCACACGTTTGTATGCGCACTCGAGCGTTTAGTAATAAATTTGCCTTGATGGCTTGTGACTCCCTCGATCGAGGGCAAGATATAATCTTTGTGATTTCATGTTTGGCCAGTTTGAAGGACTTGAGGCCGAATCTTCGCCTATGACTTGAGCACCAAAGTGCTGATTTTGCGAGGTGGAATTATGAACTTGTATGTTCAGTATTGTCCCTAATTGTGGGAATGTCGGCTAGATAGCCAGGTGATGTGTATCATAGTGGAAGGTGTGCTGAGATACTAAATTGAGGCGAAGCAGGTGGGTTATATCTTGCGGAGTGCCCTTAGGTAAGCTGATTCTTATGTATAATTGAAAGGTATTTGACATGTGTTATGATTCGAGCAGGTGCAACGCATGTCAGTATATCAATTTTGATAATATAATTCGTGTAGTATTGAGATTAATGTTGTTGATATACATTGTGATGTCTTGTCGAGTTGTGGACGTGTTGTTAGGATGGTTTTGGTGATTCTCTGGCAGGTGGATTGGCCCAATTACAAAGGAAACTCTGCCAAAATTTTTAAAAAATTTGGGACTTAGTAAAAATTTTGTCGCCTAAAGAGTGGGCTTAACTGTAGTGTGAATGAATGCAAGAATTAGGGAAGAGTTAGAATTTTTGATGATTCGTGTCTCCGCAAGCTGGTGAAAGAGTGAGTTTAATCTCACCATGATATTACGACAACAATAAAGTATATGTGTTCTGATAAATATGGCTTCGAGCTAAGTTGGGGAGGTTTCCATTGATTAGTTGATTGCGCAGTTGTATGCTACGTTGGTTATGTCTTAAAGTACACTGACGAACCAGTTCTGGTTGCAGAAATTGAGTCGAGAATAGCACGAGTGAAGCAAGATTTTGACAAAAGTTATACGGTGCTTTCGTAGATGTGAGAAAATAATAGTATGTCTTGAGCTGTTGTTGGTAAGGAATGCTCGGTGAATTGAGGAGAATGATGTTTGTTGGTATTTGAATGAGATCATATCCTGTGGTGTCAGGGTGCTAATAAGGCACGAGTGGTTCTGTTTGTTAAGTCTGGTAATTTGCAGTTTCGACAAGAGTGGATGACTCTTGGGAATGTTATAATGTGTTCTAAGATGGTGTATGTGACTAAAGATGGTGTCTTCATTAGAAAAGATCAAGACTTGTGGTATTTTGTGATAACTACGAGACCCTAAGTATCAGTATCAGGAAAGTAGTAGTAACGAATTCAGATTCGCAGGAAGTGCTTCAAAACAAAGTATTATGGAAGGTGATATTTCTGGGAGACATTGGAGAAAGTATTCAGTGGCCTATGAAAATTAAAGAATGTGGCCTTATGTTTGAATCTCCTGTGGTGAGCCTGAATTGATGCACTGTAATGCTATAACAAGGAAGAAAAATCATAATAATGATGTAAACCCAATATGAAGGTTGTGATGGTTGCTCTTGTGCGTTATGAAAAACAAATGGGAGTTATTATGGACCTTTGAAAGGTTATCAGACTAAGTTCAATGTGATCAGAATCGGCTTGAAGTCGATGGATAGATTTAATGTGAATAATGGCTCTATATCAGGCCAGATGTGTGCATTTTGTAATGTAGTCCTCATGAAGGAGTAGTTAGGTTAATGCTTTATTGTCAGATATCTTGCGTAGTGATGCCTTACGCCGTGTGATTTGTGAAAAGGCTCAAGAAATTGTTATGTGTTGAGAATCCGCGTAGGGATGATGTTACCTGAGCAGCTTGGCAATTGAAATTCAATTTCATATATCGCACATCAGTTGTGCTTGGTTTTGTAGCTATAACGCTAAATACCCCTCAAGGATGATATTATGAAATTAGCATGCTTATGATCGATATTTGGTATTTGGTTATGATGAGCACATTTGGCTCGATGTGTATCTCCTTATGTGAGATCTGTGTGTGGATCGGGTGGCACGCCGCCATGGGTATGTTAACTGGATCGGGTTGCACGCCGCAACAATGTGATGTTGAGTATAATTTTATATATACTATTTCGTATGCCTTGTTCTTTGTTTTCTAAAGAAAGTCCCCTTTAATGCGTGGAATTGATAATTCATTCGAGAGTTCGTTTTCATTTGTATTGCGTTAGAATCGGCAGCCTATTGGCACTTTGGGGCATCATATGCGATTTATAGTTATGTCCGGAGTGGCTTATTGCCCAGACAGTTCGTACTTGGAAAGACGAGATCATTGAAGTTTAGATCAATGCAATCTGAGTATGTGAAGTGAAATTATAGAACTAAGACCATTGTTTGGCTCAGAAAGAGTTTATAGTTCTTGTAAAGAGTATAGAACTAATAAATTGTTGTTTCGGTAGTAGTTATGAATGTGTTCAGGTCTCATCCGTTGTGTCAACATTGTAAGAATTTGAACAAGACCTGTGTATGTCATACAGAGCATGTGATGTATAGTGATTCCTTCCAAGTGATTAGTTAAAGAATTTTCGGATGATTAAGGAAAATGGTATTGCTAAGTGGAAGTGATTTGATGAGAGTATATGTCTCAGAAAAGGGTAATGTGATTAAACTGATTATACATCAGTAGTATTGCGGCATGTTCTTGTTGGGTCCATTGGTGGTATTCGGTTCTGCTCGGCAGGTAAACATTGAGCATCTGTCATGGGATGAATGATTATCAAATATGTGCGTGTATTGCACGGTGGAAATTGGATTAGGAATGATGATTGTTGTATTATATGGAGTTCTGATGTACAGGCTATGTGGTGATGTTGGAATTCAGACTGATTGTCTTAGTGTTGGGTGATTTTGAACTATTGCATTAAGGGCAACTTCATAAATGCCACGGGTTAAGTGGTGAAGTGCGTTAGAATACATTTTAGCAAAATGATTTATATATTAAAGAATCAGCGGACAGCTGGGAAGGACCATTTTCTTAATTGGGTATTTGAGATGGATGTCAGTGCGGAGGTTGCTATCATTGATCCCATCCCGGTATGGAGGGAATTTTTGAATGCGTTTCTTAATGGTGCATGTATTATGCAGGTTGTGGTTAGGTCGTATTGATTGTGTCATGTCACCAGTATGGTGTGTTTGGTCAAAGGAGATCGTGAGGATCATTAATGAATATAGACAGATTTGATTTCAGCATATTTGATGGATAAATATCGAGATTTTGGTTCAAATTTTGTTATGGTAATTGCCAGAGGATAAATGGCCTCATGAATGGGTGACCTGAGGAATGGATATGGTTTATCGCGTGTTTTATTTACCATTGGCAATATAGGAAAGTGTTGGAATAAGTCTCTAGCTAATAAAAAGGGTTTTCCATCGATATCTAGTTATCGTGGGCAGCTGTTTTGAATGGAAGTTATTGCTGCATGTGTTTGAGTTATGCGGTATAATATATGATTTCACCTGAGGTTGCAGGTATGGATTATTACAGCTGATTCGAGTTTATTCTGAGTAAAAATGTGAGGTTCTGATCTTGTGTAAGATTACAGAAGGTGAAATGTAGTTCTATAGTTTATGGATCAGATGGATTGAGTAATTTCAGCTAAGTTGTGTTGTCGGACCTATATGAGATAGGGTGACGTGGGATCACCGCGGGTTATATGCGGGGTAAAGTTATTTAACTATTGGTGAACTTCTAGAACAACTCCGGGTCCGCTCGAGGACGAGCGTTTGTTTAAGTTGGGGAGAATGTGACGACCCGACCCGTCGTCTCAGGTGTAACCGCCCCGTGTTTTCCCACATTGTGTTGCCTTATGTTTCATTATCGGTTTTGTGTGCGTTAGAATTAAATTGGAGTAATTTTGTTAAGAAATGAGAAACTTAGTCTCTTTTAAGAAGACTTAAGTTGGAAAAGTCAACCGGATGTTGACTTATGAGTTAGAGTGCTCGGAATCGAATTTTGATGATTCGGTTAGCTCCGGATGATGAAATGTGACTTAGGAGCGCAATCAAAAGTAATTTTGGAGGTCCGGTGAAGAAGTTAGCATATTTTGGCGAAGTTAGTATTTTGGCGAATTCCGGTTGATAGGTGATATTTTGATCCGGGAGTCGAAATGGAATTCTGAAAGTTGTAGTAGCTTCGTTAGGTGATTTTGGACTTGTCCGCAAAATTTCAGGTCATTCGGACGTCATTTGGTTGGGTTTCGAATTGAATGTGAATTTTGAAAGTTAAAGTTAAACATAAGCTTGAATTTGTTGAAAACGGACGATTTTGATGTTAACGATAGAATTTTGATGATTGGAACAAGTTTGAATAAGGTTATAGGACATGTTGGTACTTTTGATTGAGGTCCCGGGGGCCTCGGGTGAGTTTCGGGGTGGTTTCGGACCATTTCTTAGCCATTTTGAACTGCTGGTTTTTGGCTACAGCAGTGCTCTATGCGATCGCGGGGATTTGGTCGCGATCGCGGTGAGTAAAATCTGAGAAAAACATTAATGAATCGCGATCGCGTAAAGCTCTTTGCGATCGCGAAGAAGAAATTTCTGTCGCGCAGGTCCTACTTCGGAAGCTCATATCTTTTTATCTACAAGGAATTTTGAGGTGATTCAAAACCGAAAGTTGTAGTTCATCTTGTCTAGTTTTCAAAAAGATAAAGAAATAGTGATTTGGATGTCGGTGTCAAAAGTTATGGATATTACAATATAGGCTGTCCGAGGAGGATCTTTAATACATATGTATGCATTGGGAAGCATATATCACACAATTTATAAGGATTCAGGAAATGAGCAACAAATGAAAGTTATAGCCCTATGTGTCTAGTTTCCATAACATCAAACCATTTGTCATTTGGAGTTGTGTGCAAACAGTTATGACCATTATACTGAAGCCTGTCCGGAAGAACCGGAATTTATGCACCGCGATCGCGAAGCCTTTCCCGCGATCGCGAAGGGTAATTTTTGGGCCAGAAATTTGTTCTCCGCGATCGCGAAGCATTTTCCGCGATCGCGATGAACAAAATGCCTGGGCAGAATGTTTAAAACATTCCAATCGCGAAAATAACCCATTTTTCCACCATTTTTGGTCACTCTTGAGAGCTTTTGGACGGGAAATGAAGGGGTTTCGACTGGGAATCATTGGAGGTAAGTTTTATGAGTTAATTACATGTTTTTATACAAGAATAATCCATGAAATTCATGAATTTATGGCTAAAAATCAAGAAAATAGGGCTTGGAGCAAAAATCTTAAATTTATGATTTGAAGGGCCATTTGTGGTCCGAATTGAGAGTTCTTGGTATGTACGGACTCGTGGCGAGACGAGGATTCCAGAAATATAAATTTCGTAATTTTTCGGAATGTGGGCCCGGGGCCCGGGTTTTGCCAATTTCGTGATTTTTAGTATTTTTCGAGTTCTTTCGATTGGGTTATGTTCCATTAGCCTATTATGATATATTTGTACTAATTTTGGCTAGTTTCGATGCGCATGGAGGACGGTTTGAGGAGCAAAGACGCCGCGGGCATGAGTTTTCGCCGGTTCGAGGTGGGTAATACTTGTAAATGATGTCCTAAGGGTTAGTAAACCCCGGACTTGCACATCTTAGTGTTGTGTTGAGGTGACTTGCACGCCGGATAATGGGCGTGGGGTAGAGCACCATTGGGGATTGTGACTTGGTCCGTCCCGCGTAATAAATAATAACACCTAATTGTTTGAAATGAAATTGACGCTTCAATAAAGATATTAATTATCATGAATTGGACTAATTATCATGCTTGGGCTTCACGCCGATTATTTGAATCCTTCAGGGATTGGTATCATTATCTTGATAACACTATGCATATTTTTATCTCAATTTAAAGTTTCAAATGGTATTTTGCTACTCATCATTTTTTTATAAAGTTATGAAAAAACTTGTACATGGTCTTAATGGCATTTCTAGTTGTGAGCTAATATGATACTGTTGCCCGAAGGGCTTTCTTGATTATTTGTTAGACTGATTGGGGCCGAGGGCCATATGTTAGGACATGACGATTTATGTGAGCATATGCATACACATGCATGGATCGGACTGCACGCCGCAGTGGTATTTGGATCGGGCTGCGCGCCGCAGCAGGTGTGATATTGATATTGCGCTTGGGCTGTAGGAGCCCCTCCGGAGTCTGAACCCCCACAGTGAGCGCGGGCGCCTTTGCATGGATCGGGCTGTACGCCACATCGTCATATGCATTGCATGGCATACATACATTGGTTTACGTGTACTACGTGGCATAACATTTAGCACTCATACATTACCGGAACACATGCATTATTTGCCTTATTGACCAGATCTCCTGGTGGTATTTGTTAAGGAGTGCTGAGCCCGAGGGGCTGATTTGAGTGCAGACCTGCACTGCTTGAGATTGTACCCAGGTATTGGTATGTTATCATGAAAGAAAGAAGCTAAAAATGAGATTTCTAAATAATTTACTCACATATACTGAAAGGGGATAAAATGACAGTTTGTTGAAGTTTAAAGGTAGTTTTGTATTGCGTAGCATGAGATAGTGCTTTGCGTGGTTTCCTTTCCTTCAGCATTATTTACTTTTATTACCGCTGAGTTGGAAGTACTCACACCCGACTCCCTGCACCTTGTGTGCAGATCCAGGTACATCACAGTAGAGCTGATTCTATGGCTGCTCGGGAGTGCATTTGGACAGTCGAGGTAGCTGCTTGCGTCCGCAGGACCTGAGTCTCTAGCTTATCCTTATTTTGTTCTGTCTATGCCACACTTGTGCACAGTTGTATACACCATCACAGTTTATAAATTCTGGTATAGGCTCATGACTTATGACTCCTGATTCGGTGGGAGGTTTATACTGGTTTTGGGATATCTATCCCCGATGTGCTAGACATCATTTTATTATATTATTGTTGTTTATGCCTACAAAGGGTAAAGTGAGAGCTGATAGCTCTATGTTATGAATGGTTGGTCGGGCTAGCCTAGCAATATGTTGGGCACCATCATGACCGGGTTTTGGGGTCGTGACACCCCCAATCAGACCCCAATCCCTTTCGTTCATCTCTAACCTCCAGAGACCACGCCCTATAGCGCCACTATCCTCTGCCATCATAAATTGCCTCACGGCGGTTTCGGTGGTCCAAGTAGATCCACCTTGACGCCAAACACTCCCCTCAACCTACTCTTCCCAAATCCAAACCCCCCTTCCCTCGAATATCATCATAACTCGTCGAATATTGATTCAAGTGGATGAACCCTAGCGCTGCCACAAAATTCCCGGGTGGCAGCACCAAACGCAAACCACCCCAAAGTCACACCAGTCCACCTCTTAACCCTCCTCAATCCTAAAACACCCTTAGTTTGGCTCTAATCCTGCTAGAACTATTCAAATCCTAAATCAAACCAAAGAACCGTAGAAAACCCAAGAAAACTTGAATTTGTCCGATTTAAGGGAAATTTGAGGTTTCTAATCGACCTTAGTCGAGTGTTCTCAATCGAGAACACTCGATTAAGATCCGTTGGGCCTCAAAAGTTGAGTCAAAGTTTCGAGAGATAAAATTCGTTTGGGTTCTGATTGTGAGGTATTTTTCCTTTCCTTTTCCTTTTATGTTATTTTTATTTGTCTAGGTTCGTTGTATTGATTTTTCAATTTTTTGTCAGTTATGTTCTTTTCCTCTCCAGGACCTTTTTCTTTGTCCAATTTCCTTCTGTCAATTGATGTAAGTTATGAATAATGTTAACGATTGAGCCTTTTCATATGTAGTCTAGTATTTCCCTTTTTTTATGATTCTTAGTACCGTCAGTAACCTTACGTTCAGTTAGGTTTGAGTGAGAATGTTGATAAGCTCATTCCCTGTTCTATTTGTGCATTATACTATTTTAGTTGGTGTTGGTTATTCATCGTATTGTTGTTTTCCCGGCACATTCATTTTGTCAAAATTAACCATAACTGATGCCCAATAGGTTTGGCTTGTTCTCTTTATTTTGATGACATTTTGATATAATCTAAGTCTCGATTTTGAATTACAGATTGAATTGATTGTTAGGACAATTTGGTTATAGTTGATAAGGGTTTGGGTATAGATTAAAAGGGTTCGGGTACTATAGTAGTTTCAGGGGTAATTAACAGGGTAATTATAGAGGTTAATTTGAAATTTGAATCTTTAATGATTAAGAGGGCCACTAGGTAATGAGTAAAGCACTAGTGGATTAGTGAAAAGGGAGATAAATTTTAGTGGGATTGAATAGTAATAGACAATTGATAGTGGAAGACCACTTTTAAAGTTTTGACTACTTATTAGATTAAAATAAGAAGGGGAAGAGTATAATGATAAAAGGGAGATTCGGGAAGCGTTTGAGGAGAACAGAGAGATATAGAGCTTTTAAGGGATTCAGTTTTTGGACAGATTCTTTTGAGAGTAAAGAGAGTACAGCGGAATACACTAAAAGTTTGAGCCTCAAAAATAGATTGTTACATTGCTTTACTTCAGTGTACTTTCAAGCTCCAGCCTTTAATTCAACACTTTAGCTTATTTTGAATCTAAAGTAACTAGAGTTTCTCTTTTTTTTTTCTGTTCGATATTGAGATTTAAAAGCAACTTGAGTTATATGAGTATTAGATATAACTAGTCCAAGTTGACTGTAGGCTAAATGTGAACTGAAATTAGTTTTTGGATTGAAGTCTGGTTTATTGAAAGGGTAAATGTTTCTGGGTTCATTTTTGAGTTCGTTTGGGTTTGTTTGAACTTGTCTTGGGTTGATCTGTTGATCCTGCTTGGTTTTAAAGCATCTCTGGAATCATTGGACTGTGTTTATTGCTGTGTGAAATTCCTAATAGTTGCTTACTACCCCACTGTGCTAACTGCTTCTCCTTCCTATTGATTTCTGATTTCCAGGTACACGATTTGAACTCATTTTGATGTAACTGCAGATTCAAATGAAATGAAGCCTTATTCTGGAAGTTTTAATTATAAATAGTCGTTTGATGTATGTTTGTTTAAGTTTTACATTGCTGGAAATGTATTGAATTAAGATTTGTTTAATTAGGACCATTTTCTAACAGATGTGAATTGCCTAATTTATGCTTGACTGAAAGTTTAATGTCTATATTATCTTGTTAGACGAAACGAAGTCGATTCAGCTTAGTCAAGTTCGTTTTTATTAATTAAACGTGGTAGTAAACCGGGTTTTAAGACTATCAGATATGGATTGGTCTTAGCTGTAATATATCCTAGTGAGTTTGGACTAGTATAAAAGTTTTGAAGTCAAAAATGGCTAAAA
Source organism: Nicotiana noctiflora (assembly GCA_032618575.1). Classification (NCBI taxonomy): domain Eukaryota; kingdom Viridiplantae; phylum Streptophyta; class Magnoliopsida; order Solanales; family Solanaceae; genus Nicotiana; species Nicotiana noctiflora. The sequence continues at coordinate 15,716 of JASVEL010005606.1, forward strand.
AATATTTTTCCTAGTGAGGTTAACTCAGTAAATTAGTTTAAATCATATGTTCAGTTCGCCTTAGTCTGCCATAGTCGCTCAATTTTAAATTAATCCTGAATGAAGTAATAAGATTGAAATTCCATTGATCAATATCGTTGTTAATTTGAAGAGATAATTAATTGTCGATATTACTTGGTTTAAGAGGACAAGGTTGTACCAAGCCCGGTTTCCTAAGTTTGGGTTAGCTTTTGTTTTAGTCAATCTATATTCTTTGGCCTTTTCCTTAAGCCTAAAGGCATGTTTAGTTTAGAATTATTGTTTTAGGTCAATAATAAAAATAACTAGGGCCCTTTTTCTTTTATTTTTTTACAGACAAATAAAAGTAGAGAATCATAGGCACTTTAGAATGAGACTTTAACTAAAAAATATGAGACGAGCCTCACCAAATAGAACACACAAATTGCGGGGCCCTCGTAAGTGTATATATTAAAAATACTTAGACCTCGGGATGGGCCATTTAGCGAATTTCGCAGCTTTCCCCAAAAATAACAACGTGCTAGCCTCTTTAGGCGCGTCTTTAATAATTTTACCTTCCTAAATTTGGGTGCACATTTATGTGATCCAAATCCAAATCTCAACGGAGTCAAAATGTGTTGATAACCACGGGTGCACTGGTGCGACGTGATTCGAGATGCATTTCTACAACGTTGCAATTCTTATAAAAAATAAAAATAAAGCGGTTAAGTTTGAAATTTGCATATGGGTTCTACATGAATTAAAATCAGATAAATTAAGCTGAATATAACAGTTGAGCGACCGTGCTAGAATCATGAAACTCGGGAATGCCTCACACCTTCTCCCGGGTTAACAAAATTCCTTATCTAGATTTCTGGTTCGTGGAATGTAATATAGAGCCAATCGTTTTCTCGATTCGGAATTCAAACTAGTCACTTAGGACACCATAAATCTCCCAAGTGGCGACTCTTAATCTCTTAATAAACGAATCCCGTCTCGATTGTCCTTTAAGTGGAAAAACATCTTCTTTCTTATACCCTTCCCCGGGGTGTAGTAAAGCCAAAGTAGAAAAAGGAGGTTCGACAGCTAGTACCTTCATAGGTGACTTCGAGTTTATCCCACATTTCTTTAGCAGCATCACAATTGGAAATCTTTTCATATTCTTTACCACTTATTGCATTATGAAGTAGATTATTGCCTTGTGGTTTATTTGAACAACTTCCAATTGTTCCTTTGAGTATGAGTCTATATCATCAGGGTCAATGAGTAGTTGTGTGCTGGCAGGCATTGGGTAGTTCCCCTTCCTGATAACTCTTCATACTTAGACATCGTATGCTTTGGTGAAGATTTTCATGCGGATTTTCCAGTAGGAGCATTGTTGTCCATTGAAGTAAGGTTGTCTCACTTGAGAGGTTCCTTCCTGAATAGAACTCCAACTATAACTTTATTTGCCATGATCTATTTCTCACAAGCTGTTAAGCAAAAAGCAAAAGTGTGAGCCGGACTCTAATACCAATTGAAAGTGCAGGGGGCAGGGGGAGTGAATGATATATAATTTAAATAAATCGTAATAAGTTGACTTAAAATTTTAATAGTCGACTTAATACAGCAATTCTTGCAGATAGAGAGATTCGAAATAATAAGTAGAAAGTAAATGCAGAAATTAAAGACACCAGGAATTTTATACTGATTCGGATTCAATGTGAATCCTAATCCAGTCCCCTTGGGTTGCAAGGGATTTCTCTTCAAGCAAATGATTTTTCTTTCGAGTACAAATTTGGTATTTGTCTCTCAGTTCTTTTTGCAGTCGTTCGATATAATATCTCACCAATTGTACGCTCTCTTTCTCTTCCTGACTTGTTACACAGCAGATCTATCTAGGCTACTATGCTTGTTTGCAGTAAATTGAAGAGAGTGATTTTGGTTCGATGAGAGTATACTAAGGATGGAGTTGCACTATGAATTTATACAATGATAGTTGGTGAAGGCTTGTCAACCCAAGGGTTTTGATCCTTGGAAAGAGTTTATTCTTTCCAAGAATAAGGTACTAGTCATTGTTTCTCGTCATATTCTTTCCTTTGGCAATTGATGAGTGTGACAAAATTCTTTCTTGATGATTGCGACCCTTCCGTTTTTTACTATTGTCCGGATCTTCTAGATTTGATTGATCTCCGATGATTTGATTTGGCTCGTCAATCACGGATTGCGATGAGTCTTCATTCCATTGCTGCGACTTTGATTTCCCTGAATCGTGGAGTTAATCTCATAGAGATAGATTCTTTCCTTATGCATCATGATATTTAGGACAGCTTCGTTATCCTTCCTTGTTCGTGGTGGCAATTCCAATAATTCCTTTTTGCTTCCTTGAACTCCTGCACATGCATTATTAATTTGCATTATTAAAATATGTTCTAACATACAATTGTCACGCCTCCTTTTGGCGCGCTTACCCCGAAGGATAATGCATAAGGGAATTTTTCCAATTTTAGTGACAATATTCGAAATGAGATTATTTATTTATTTCAGAGTCGCCACTTGGAATAAATTATGGTGTCCCAAGTCATCGATTTATTCAAATCCCAAATCGAGGAAATTTTCGACTTTCCAAATAAAGTCTGCGAACCAGAAATTTTAAGTAAGGAATTCTGTTGACCCGAGGGAAGGTGTTAGGCACCCCCGGATCCCGTGGTTCTAGCACGGTCGCTTAAATTATTGTAATGGCTAAATATCTGATTTTAAAACATGTTCAATACTATAATGCAATTTTAAATCATTTACCGCGTTTTATTATTTTTTAAGAAAAAATGAACATTCTTATTGAGGGGCCCCGCGATTTTATTTTCTATTTAGCAAGGCTCGTAACATTTTTTATTTAAAAGGATAATCCTAAAGTGACTATATTTTTTTTAGTTTATCTTTAAAAGAAAAGAAAAAGTCCTAATTAATTACATGCTTAAAATGCTATTCTATATTAGTACAAAAGGTGTTCCCTCACAGGCCGACTAAATGACAAATTTATTCTCCAAAATATAGAACTAACTACAATTTGACAAAACTAAGAAAACGAAAAATAACAACAAATAGTAATCAACAACTTCTCTATTTTATTTCAAAAGTTCAACATCCAATTCGATCTTATATCAACACATAATTTTTAGAATGTGTACCTGGTATTGAAAAGAAGGGGAAGATGGAAAATCAACAGGCCGGTGAAAGTACAGCAACAACAACAATAACAACCAACAGTAGCTTCAACACCTCAATCCAGCATATCCCAGCAATATGGAGAAAAACCAGTAAAAATAGAGAAGAAAAATATATTCCGAAATTTCTCTTTGCTTTCTCTCTCTAGCTTTGAACTCTCTTCAATTCTCAAAAGAAACTCTCCAAAAATTAAATTCTGTCCGTGTATATTTCGGTATCCAGAGTGTATATCGAGTGTATACTGCGCTCTTTTCTTCCTTATTTTTCTTCTCTTCCTATTGTTTCCTCTCTTTTTTCCACCCCTTTTTTCATAAATCCTCTCTTCTATTTATTGGCAAGAATTTCGAAAATTTTTAGATTTTTTATTAAAAAGAAAAAATATTTTTTTAATTTAAAGAAAACCCACTAATCCATGTTTTCCTCTCCTTGTTTTCTTCCTTGATTTCCTTGCTCCCCACTACTTTATGTCATGTGATTATGATTATTTTTTGGCTAAAAAAATCTGAAATTTTCTTCTTGGGCCAAGGGGTTTTGGGTAGGGTAAGGGTGCTTAGGATTGGGCTTGTAACTTAATTTGCAAGATGGCCCAATCCAATTTCTTTCTATTTTGTTCTTCTCCATTATTCAACTTCCTAATTAATAAAGCCCAAAATACTAAGATTAATTTATAAAAACTAAAAATTATCTTGAAATACTAATTAACTCATAATAATAATTATCACCCAAAATTAAACATTAATAAAAATAAAATTGCACGATTTGGACATTAAATGCTTAAAAAATGCAAAATACATATTTTTTATGACTTTTCATTTCTGTAAAATAAACTTAATTGTAAACTTGAATTTTATATACATATACAACATATTTTTTGTATATTTTATTTATTTAAACAAGCAAATATGCACAGATAAAAATGCAAATAATACAAGAAAAATAACACAAAATTCACAACAATTGCAAGAAAACTAAAATTATTTTATTTTGAAACTTTGGGAATATTTCTCTTATAGGGCAAAAATCACGTGCTCACAGCTGCCCCTCTTTACTCGGAAACACGAAGAGTTTTCGTGCAAAGATAAGTGAGCGGATACGAGCGATTTTTGCCCGTTTGAGTACTCCGTGTGAAGCATTTTTTTTAAAAGATCTTGACCGAGCCTTTGCTTCGAGAGGCCTCCTATATATCCTGGGCTAAACGGGAATCAGGTCAATGTAGTTCAGGAAATTTTGGTAGCTGGGACTACCGTGAACTGACACTTTGCTGTTACTGTTGCTATCGTTGCTGCTGTTGCTGCTTTCTGCTTACCGACCTCCTTATTACACCAAAAGAGAAATTAAAGATGAACTAGCTATGCTATCAAACTATGAGTTACAAGATTCCTATCTATGATTCTCTTGAAAACTTGATCTTGAATCTTAGCTGATTTTGCTGTAGACCTCGATCCGAATCTTGATGCTCAACAAACTGTACGTTTTTGTTTATTCTGTAACATTGAGTGAAACAGAGTCGGCAGAGCTTGTTACTTCAATCAGATTCTGAGCAATCCGCGCCTCTGTTTACTCCAACGTTTGAACTTGTTTCCTTTTGGTTCCTTTCTTTTTTTCTTCATGCAGGATTGATGTTCCACTCGTAGGTTATCTCGATCCTTGCGTCCCGAGGTCAAACCTATTTAGACAACAAAACAAACAAACAAACAAAATTTTTCTGCCCCAGTTTTTGCTAGGAAAATTTCGTGAGTTAGTTGTGACACATAAAGTGATTAAAAAGACTCTTTGGTATTGGGTAAGAAAATCATGGTTTCACAAATAAACGTTCCACGGCTTTCTGGCCGGGATTTTGAAGAAGAGTTTCACGGCTTTCTGGCCGGAATTCAAATAATGTCTAACGATTTTTGGCCGCTAGACCCTCGGTTTTTTGGCCGGGGTTAAAATAAATGGCTCCGCAGTTTTCTGACTGGGAGATCCTCGGTTTTCTGACCGGGATAAAAGTTTCACGGCTTTCTGGCCGGAATTCAAACAATGTCGAATGGTTTTTTGGCCGCTAGACCCTCGATTTTTTGGCCGGGGTTAAAATAAATGGCTCCGCAGTTTTCTGACTGGGAGATCCTCGGTTTTCTGACCGTGGATAAAAGTTTCACGACTTTCTGGCCGGAATTCAAACAATGACTAACGGTTTTTCGGCCGCAAGACCCTCGGTTTTTTGGCCGGGGTTAAAATAAATGGCTCCGCAGTTTTCTAACTGGGAGATCCTCGGTTTTCTGACCGGGGATAAAAGTTTCACGGCTTTCTGGCGGAAAGACCCTCGGTTTTTCTGACCGGGGTTCCTCGGTTCTTTGACCGGGGTTAAAGTAAATGGCTCCGCAGTTTTCTGACTGGGAGATCCTCGGTTTTCTGATCGGGATAAAAGTTTCACGGCTTTTTGGCCGGAATTCAAACAATATCTAGCGGTTTTTTGGCCGTCAGATCCTCGGTTTTTTGGCCGGGGTAAAAGTAAATGGCTTCGCAGTTTTCTGACTGGGAGATCCTCGGTTTTCTGACCGGGGATAAAAGTTTCATGGCTTTCTGGCCGGAATTCAAACAATGTCTAACGGTTTTTTGGCCGCCAGACCCTCGGTTTTTTGGCCGGGGTAAAAGTAAATGGCTCCGCAGTTTTCTGACTGGGAGATCCTCAGTTTTCTGACCGGGGATAAAAGTTTCACGTCTTTCTGGCCGGAATTCAAATAATGTCTAACGGTTTTTTGGCCGTCAGACCCTCGGTTTTTGGTCGGGGTTAAAATAAATGGCTCCGCAGTTTTCTGACTGGGAGATCCTCGGTTTTCTGACCGGGGATAAAAGTTTCACGGCTTTCGCCGGAATTCAAACAATGTCTAACGGTTTTTTGGCTGTCAGACCCTCGATCTTTTGGCCGGGGTTAAAGTAAATGGCTTCGCAGTTTTCTGACTGGGAGATCCTTGGTTTTCTGACCGGGGATAAAAGTTTCACGGCTTTCTGGGCGGAATTCAAACAATGTCTAACGGTTTTTTGGCCGTCAGACCCTCGGTTTTCTGACCGGGGTCCAAACGGATACTGGACTAACATGATTTGATTCTCTTTTTTGGAGTTTTCATTTTCTTTTCTTTTATTCTTCCTTTTGGGCCTTTTTTTTAGGTATTTTCTTTTTTTTTACCCGTCAACAAATGCATAAGATAAAGCTTTCGAAAAGAAACTTCCCTTTTTATGCGTTTCCTTTGTTCCAAAGCCATTTCAATGCTTGCGTACGTCACTTCTTTGGGTTGTACCTTCTTCTTGCACAATAGACATGCTTTCAACAAAGAACATTTTATTAGTTGAAAAAGTGGTTGACTTTGTGGCCTTGATTATCTTCATTGCTTGATCCTTTCCCCATTTCCATTGAGAACTTTGCTACCAATTGTCTTTGGGGGTGACTTCTTTTCAAACTGACCGGGTTCATTCTTGGGATTCCACGAGGATTTTCTGTGTGGGTTCTGTCCTTCTGCCTCATTCCGTTTCTTCTAAGACCTTAGCCTTTGATTTCCATTTTTCTTCCTAACATCTGTTCCTTTGGAAATGATCGACCATCATGATCAGTTGGGATTGGATCAATACACCACTGAGGCTGGGTATCTTTCTTCAACTTTTTTTTTTCCGGCCGGAGGCCTGTAAAACCGGTCCTGCCGCCTTTCTTTGTAATAGTTTCAGAATTAAAATTAAACCGAAAGGGATTCAAAGAATAACTATACAAAAACCAAGAAAATAAGTTTAAAGAGAAGCGTCCCTTTCGGGGAAAAGAAGGACTTATCTGGGATGCATACTGACTCCAAATAAATATGACATGCTTCTTGGACTGGACGCCTGACCCACATAAACTTTCCAACTTCTTATGAACCCATTGATTCGTAATTTCAAGACCAGGGAACCTTGCCAAAATTCTTTTAGTGAAGGGACGTCTTCTTTTTTGTCGGTGGCACCCTTTTGCGGGTTTCCGCCAATCGATCCCTCTCATTTCTCTTCTCACTGTCGGCTGATAGTGCTCTTTGCGAGTTTTCACTAAACGGACTCTCTCATTTTTAGCTTCTCCAACTACCACGCCTTATGGTGCCCGAAGGTTTTCACCGATAAGACTTTCTCATTTTGTTTCTCTCAATTCAGGCTGTGTCAGATTTCCGTCAATGACATTTTCACTTCCTTGCTTTTGCCAATTGATCTGAAGGACTTGAACAAGGTTTTTGGGTAAAAAAGAAATTGAATGGAATTACAACTCTGGAACCATCTTGACGGATCTAAACTGAACCGTCATATCATCTGCCCCAGTTTCAATTTTTGGGGAAATTGGGATTTTTTTTTTGGTATGACTGAACCTCAGGGAGAGGTTGCCTACGTATCCTTCGGAATCAAGTCAGAACGTAGTTCAGGTGGTGATAATTTCTGTTTTTATTTTATTTTTCTTTCATATATATATATATATATATACATATATATATTTTTTTCTTTTCTCTCTTTTTTTTCAATTTTTTTTTAATTTTTTTTATTTATTTCGGGTTCCAAAGAGGGTGAACAAAGAAACATAACCGGCTCAAAGGGTTTTACAAAGGATTTATAGTGTTTGGGGTAACAAGAAAGAAAGCCTTCGTCATCTCAATTATACAAAAGCCAACGTCGCAGGAGGTCCTGACATAGTACCTTTATATTGTATCTGTATTGACTGCCGTTTCAAGATCATTCCCTTCAATGTCTTCCAGATACAGTGTCCCTCTCAGTGATATTTTCCGGATGATGTATGGATCCTTCCAATTAGGAGCGAAATTTTCCTTTTGTTTCTCGGTAACGAGGAGGAATTCGCCTTAACGCAGGTTGTTTTATTTCGAGATTCCTGGGCCGCACTTTCTTGTTGCAAGCATGGGCCATTCTTTGTTGGGATAATTACGCGGGTATTCCCTGAGTACAACACACCCCTTTCGTATGCGAACCAATTTTCCTTCAGCTATTCCAATTCATTGTTTCATTTCCTCAAAATAAACTTTTGTGCATTTCAACTCTCGATTCATTATTCTGAAGTCTGACAGCATTTTGGGATCTAGGCATGAAGTCCGCAAGCATGTCATGTTATTTAAAGCTGCATGATTTGAACTAAAGAGAAGAGAAAAAGAAAACTAAAACAAATCGGAAAGAATAAAAAATAACAAAAGAAAAGGAAACGGACGATGAAATATTAATTTCATTTCTTGAAATCGAAAAGATAAACAAGGTTCACATTCAGAAATTTAAAGATAAAAACTAAAAGAAACATCCAATTTACACCCTGAAATACTCTGGATGCAGAAAAATGCGGCAGGACAAGTTTACTGGGCTTCCGCCTGATCGGGAATGGCTTAGCCTTTCAGTTTGGGAGTTTAGTGTCTGGTCCCATCTCAACGGTGATAGTACCTTTCCCTAGCTCGACCGTGTGGGTATCGCAGAGCTTTGCCTCATGTTTTCCTTCACTCTCTTCAGTCATTAAATCCTTATTATCTTCCTCTTGATAGTCCTTAAGCTTTTGTGGTACGCGCCCATCAAACACTAGCTCATTCAGCTGTGGTGTCTTAATTGCCCCCCATGCCACATAGGCTTGCTTAGGTGCGCCAATTTCCCTTTCTGGTTCTAACTCAGTGATTTTACTCTTCTTTTCCCTTTTCTCCTATTTCGGGGCCGCCTTGGGCTTCCTTTTCACATCAGCAATAGCAATTATGGCCTTAAGCGCTGGATCGAATTCTTCGTCTTCACAAATCATCCCAATTATCGGCCCTTTATTGTGAGCAGGCAGCGGATTATTGGTCACATTTGGGACTTCGTCATCCTTCAACACAATTTTCCCTTACTCTATTAAATTCTCCACCGCTTGTTTCAAAGTCCAACAGTCATTAGTATGGTGGCCCTCTGCCTCTGAATGATATGCACACCTGACACCAGCTTTGTAGGAAGGCGATGCCGGGTTTTGTCTATTCTGAGGAACCGGCTGCAGTAGACCCATTTGGACAAGTTTCGAGAATAGACTAGAGTAAGATTCACCAATTGGGGTAAAGTTTGATTTCTTTGGCGGTTCCCAAGGATGGAAGTTATTTTGCGGAGGTCGAGGATTATAGTGGTTATGGTGGGGAGGCCGATTTCTTGGAAATAGAGTTGGTTTCTACTGACATGCTGTTGCGGTTACGCAAAAGGTTGAGCATTCATGACCGCGTATGGTTGAGGGATATAGGACATTTCCTGAGCAGAATAATAATGCTGGGGGGTTCTTTCTAAAAAGATGAGTCTAGGAGCGTTGTGTCTTCTATCACCCGATGTTGCCATGGACGTTTCCTCTTTCATCCTACCCTTTGCTATTCCTCCGGACCCTCCTTGGATTGCTTGGGAGGTCGCTCGAATGGCCGCCTGACTCAAAATTCTTCCCGTCTTTAAACCATTTTCTACCATTTCCCCAATCTTGATCGCTCTGCGAAAGGCTTTCCCATTACTGACAGCATGTTCTGGAAATAGTCTGGTTCCTGAGCCTAGAGGAAAGTAGTGACCATTTCTATTTCGTCCATAGGGGGTTTCACCCTGGATGCTTGCTCTCGCCATTTGATAGCATATTCTCCGAAGCTTTCTGAGGGTTTCTTCTTTAAGTTCGATAAAGAATTCCTGTCCGGCGCAATGTCAATATTGTACTGGAACTGTTTCACAAAATCTCTGGCCAAATCGTCCAAGATGTGCCATCGAGATATGTCTTGATCCATGTACCATTCTGATGCTATCCCGATCAAGCTTTCTCCCAAATATGCCATTAGCAATTCTTCCATGCCGCCGGCGCCTCGCAATTGATTGCAGTATTTCTTTAGATGAGCAATAGGGTCGCCATGCCCGTCATACTTTTCGAACTTCGGCGTCTTAAAAGCCTGATGGCAAATGGACATGTGGGAACATGCACAAATCTGCGTATGAAACACTCTTCTGTCCGCCTAGACCTTGCATGTTTTTCAAACTTTGTTCCAAGCTGCTCATTCTTTTTACCATTTCATCCCGTTCGGGAGCTTTTGGATTTTGGCTTGGCATGAACCCATATTGGGTTGGTTGAGGATAGACATTGGCGGCAAACTGGGTATGATCCCGTGAAAGGGGTGGTGCCGGGAATGTAAAAGAAGAGGAGTCAAAGAAAGAAGTATGTGTGGCGGGATGCGCCGCGATTGGAACGGGCAAACCAACCGACGTTCTTGTGGATGTATCTAATGTTGTCACCCGAGGATAGGAAGTGGAGGGTGATTCAGAGAGCGTTGTGACATTAGAATACCCAAACAGAGTAGGTGGGTAATTGGTGGGAGTATTAGAAATCCCACTTGACCTGAGGAATAGTTCGGGGAATCCAGGGATCAGACTTGGGGGCTCTTTCCCGTTATTCCAGTCATCTAACATCTCCAGCATGCAACAGCGCAAAATTCTGTTTTCTTTTGCAGCTGCCGACTCAGTAGCCGGAATGGCTGACACGGAGCTCTCTTCCAAAACGGGAACGGTTGGTAGAGGGATTTCCGAAGACATGTTGGCACTTCTTTTCGACCTTGTGAAATAAGGATGGGTACTTTCTTTTGATTTAGCAACGGGTTGCTGAACTTTTCCTTTGGACCTCGTGAAGTATGAATGTGGGGCCAGAGTACCACAAAATCAACCACGCTTTTCTAAAACCCTGGAGTTTGGCAAACAAACGGTTAGTCTGAGACAACATAACAGATAAGTAATCTCACATTGGGTGTGATGTACTTATACATTTGATCGTGTTGCTACTTGTAATCGATTGTAATGTGTTATTCCGGTTTATACTTTCCTTTGCTTTCATCTTCTTCCTCTCTTTATCAATTTTCTTTTACACTCTTTTTTTTTCGTTTTTCTTTTTTTTTTTCTTTTAGTGATGGTCGAATCTTATGTAAATTGCCTACGTATCATGTCCCCGCATGAATCAGACCGGGCGTAGTTCGAATAATCGGGAATGGAGTAAATAAACTAATTTTTTTTAATTCTTGAAAGAAACGCTTTAAAAGAAATAATATATTTATATTTTGCTTATTTTTGTTTTGCTTTTTTGAAAGAAAAACTTCTAAAAAAAAATTTATTTGAATTTGGGATAAAAAAAAATATTTTTGTTTGAATTTACTTATTGTCTCTTTTTCTAAGAAAAAAAAATATTTTTTGGATTTTTGTTTTCCCTTTTTTTTTTAGAAAAGTACTTCAAAATGAAAGAAACCTATATTTTTTTTTTAATTTTTATTGATTGTTTTTTATTTCATAAAAAGAAAACAGTAGGAAGAACGAAACCATTTGTTTTTAGTTAAACCACTTTTCCTGTTTTTTTTTATTTTTTCTTTGAATTTTCTAAGGAATGATTTTAAAGAAGGAACTAAACGAACAATATTTTTTTTTTTGGATTCTTCTTTTTTTTTTAAAATTGGGGTCAAAACCGGTGAGGTTTTCCTACGTATCTCACATCCGGTGAGAATCAAACCCGCGTAGTTCGGAATAAAAGAACTAAATCTTTTTAAGAAAAGAAAACAAACTATTTTTAAACAACATTTCTAAAACAAATTATTTTCAGAGAAACTAACCTATCTTTAATAAAATCAATTTTGTTTTTCAAAAAATTATTTTCTAAGGAACTAAGAAAATTTATTTGGAATTTTTTTTTGTATTTTTCAAAAGGAAACATTTTAAAGAAACTAACTATTTAAAATTAACAAAATTTATTCGGAGATTTTTTTTTTCATTTTGTTTTTTTTTTATTATTTTTCAAGAAAAGCATTTCGTTTTCCATTTGATTGACATCTTCCACTTCTTACCCTCTTTTTTTTTTTAACAAACCAGTCGGCATGTAAGATCAAAACAAATAAATGCATACAGAAATATGCAACAAGTTGGTCTTTTGTTTCAGGTACACCTGTCCTAGACAGGCCCAACCCCTGTGTTGAGCCTCCTAAGTCAAATATGCACATGATGCAAATAAACGTTCCTATCGGGGATCCGGCATAAGGTTTTGTTATTCTAAGTCATCATCCTATTGGAAAAAATGTGTCTAAACTGGCTTTAACTCGAGCGGACAACCCGAGTCGAAGAGTGTCAGTGCACCGGTAGCATGACTTTCCGGCTTAATTGACACAACTCTCCGCCTAAACATGTGTGACTACAAATCCTTCACCGGGTGCCAAGCACCACAACTATCTTGAAAAAAACGGGCTATGTCCAGCAAATGCCCGATATTATATTTCAAAAGACTCAGAAGAGGAAAAATGGGTATCGGCATAATTTATATACAATTCACAAAATATCAAAGCGGTAAAAGCAACATTTAGCATATTAAATATAAACATGTAACAAAATCAGATAACAAATAAGCCAAATACAACAATTATTCAAAGCTCGAATTCTTAAACCCTGAACCAGTGGTTCTGGGTTTGTATCCCCAGCAGAGTCGCCAGAGCTGTCACACCTCCTTTTGGTGCGCTTACCCCGAAGGATAATGCATAAGGGAGTTTTTCCAATTTAAGTGACAATATTCGAAATGGGATCATTTATTTATTTCCGAGTCGCCACTTGGAATAAATTATGGTGTCCCAAGTCACCGATTTATTTAAATCCCAAATCGAGGAAATTTTCGACTTTCCAAATAAAGTCTGCGAACCAGAAATTCTAAGTAAGGAATTTTGTTGACCCGAGGGAAGGTGTTAGGCACCACCGGATCCCGTGGTTCTAGCACGGTCGCTTAAATTATTGTAATGGCTAAATATCTAATTTTAAAACATGTTCAATACTATAATGCAATTTTAAATCTTTTACCGCGTTTGATTATTTTTTAAGAAAAGGTGAACATTCTTATTGAGGGGCCCCAAGATTTTATTTTCTATTTAACAAGGCTCGTAACATTTTTTATTTAAAAGGATAATCCTAAAGTGACTACATTTTTTTTAGTTTATCTTTAAAAGAAAAGAAAAAGTCCTAATTAATTACATGCTTAAAATGTTATTCTATATTAGTACAAAAGGTGTTCCCTCACAAGCCGACTAAATGACAAATTTATTCTTCAAAATATAGAACTAACTACAATTTGACTAAACTAATAAAACGGAAAATAACAACAAATATTAATCAACAACTTCTCTATTTTATTTCAAAACTTCAACATCCAATTCGATCTTATATCAACACATAATATTTAGAATGTGTACCTGGTATTGAAAAGAAGGGGAAGATGGAAAATCAACAGGCCGGTGAAAGTACATCAACAACAACAATAACAAACCAGCAGTAGCTTCAACACCTCAATCCAGCATATCCCAACAATATGGAGAAAAACCAGTAAAAATAGAGAAGAAAAATATATTCTGAAATTTCTCTTTGCTTTCTCTCTCTAGCTTTGAACTCTCTTCAATTCTCAAAAGAAACTCTCCAAAAATTAAATTCTGTCCGTGTATATTTCGCTATCCAGAGTGTATATCGAGTGTATACGGTTCTCTTTTTTCCTTATTTTTCTTCTCTTCCTATTGTTTCCTCTTTTTGTTTCCACCCCTTTTTTCATAAATCCTCTCTTCTATTTATAGACAAGAATTTCGAAAATTTTCAGATTTTTTATTAAAAAGAAAAAATATTTTTTATTAATTTAAAGAAAACCCACTAATCCATGTTTTCCTCTCCTTGTTTTCTTCCTTGATTTCCTTGCTCCCCACTACTTTATGTCATGTGTTTATGATTATTTTTTGGCTAAAAAATCTGAAATTTTCTTCTTGGGCCAAGGGGTTTTGGGTTGGGTAAGGGTGCTTAGGATTGGGCTTGTAACTTAATTTGCAAGATGGCCCAATCCAATTTTTTCTATTTTGTTCTTCTCCATTATTCAACTTCCTAATTAATAAAGCTCAAAATACTAAGATTAATTTATAAAAACTAAAAATTATCTTGAAATACTAATTAACTCATAATAATAATTATCACCCAAAATTAAACATTAATAAAAATAAAATTGCACGATTTGGACATTAAATGCTTAAAAAATGCAAAATACATATTTTTTATGACTTTTCATTTCTGTAAAATAAACTTAATTGTAAACTTGAATTTTATATACATATGCAACATATTTTTTGTATATTTTATTTATTTAAACAAGCAAATATGCACATATAAAAATGCAAATAATACAAGAAAAATAACACAAAATTCACAACAATTGCAAGAAAACTAAAATTATTTTATTTTGAATCTTTGGGAGTATTTCTCTTATAGGGCAAAAATCACGTGCTCACAACAATGTTTGAATAGATTGTATCGTTTGTTGTTGTTAAATAATTTTTATTATTGTTTGGTTTGATTGTATCCTATTGTACTGTAATTGATAAATTCACCAAAATACCCTAAATTATTTTAAATAAATTTTATCAAAAATTACATATAAAAATAATTTAAGAAAATATCTTTTTACTAATTCATCATTAATTACGTAACTTGGAAACAAGAGCAAAAACCTGGAAAAAAAAATTAAAACGAAGTGACAAAGAATCGAACAAAGACTTAGGATAAAAAAAATGGGGCAAATCAACTATAGAAAAGATGGAAGAAAACAAAATTTGTCAATAAGTTGGAGATTTGGAGTTAAAATAAAAAATAATTAAATAATAAAATAAAATTATAGAGTAATAAATAAGGAGCTTAATTAAAAAAGAAAATAGGAAACGATCCCACCCCTCGAATCGATCATTTTATAAAATGGAGGTTTTGGTCATTATGAAACAATGCATTTAATACAATTAACTTTAAATAAACAATCATAACAAATATTATTTTGTGATAGCAATACAGTACAATAACAACCATCAAAGCTGTTAGCAAGAAAAAACACAAAAATAAATAAATAAATTTCGCCAACTCTTTTACCCCATTTTACTTTGCTTTTACCAGCCCTCCATTTTTCCCCTTCCGCCGCCGCTTTTATCTTATTTTTTTACTTCTCCAATGGAACTCCGCGACGGTAACCGATCAAAAGATATCACTACTTTCCCTAACAACAACCTTACTCCTTTTCCAGTATCCACTAACGCCGTTTATTCTCATCCAGCCTCGGTTGTTCCTCCTCCACCGGAAATCGACCACCCTCCAGTTTCCCCTGCCCGTAAGCTCCGTCCGGTACGGTGTGGAAACGGCCGTAGCTATGTCGATATGGTGGACTCCAGCTGTGACATGGACGAAATTCTGATGAACTGCAGCAGTGATTTAGGAGGGTTTTTTAGTCAGTTCTCTGCTCAAAATGTAAATACAGTCATACCGAGGGAATGCGGCTTTGAATTTTCGGCAGTTCAGCAAATGAAGTCGGTGTTTGATGCTGATTGCTTCAACTTGATCTCCCAAGCTCGTTTTTTGGAGGCTGAATTTAGGTATTTTTATTTTAATAATAGCGGCATTTTCCATAATCGCCTTTTTATGCTATTTGGTATGTTGGCCTTTATGTTATTTATCGGATTAGATTATTTGAGCAAAGTTCTTCATTTAGTGTATTATCTTTTTTTTTTTAATATTCATTTGCAACTTAGATGATTCGTAGTTACAGTATAGTTTTTTAGCATTCTAAAAATATTCAGTGCATAAAAGTGTACGGACCAAAAGTAAAATACATAGCGTTATTGCCAGGTTCCTTATTTCCCTGTCAAAGAACCCTAAGCTTTATATTTTAAGCCTTATGAAACTTATTTTAGAAAAAAGTTCCTAAGCTCAGACCTTAGAAGTCAGTTTAAATGATGCTACAGGATTTAGTGGATGGCTGGCTGATGTAATTAGGGTAAAGAAAGCAGCAGTTTTTGGCTAAAGAGGTCCTGAATTTACATTGATGTTGGTTGCTTTGGAATTAACAGTTGTGGGTATTTCAAAATGTTTCAAACTTACTGCCAAAGGTCAATTTTTTCTTTCGTCATGCCAGCAAAATACTGCAAATAGTTCTGATGAATAATGTTGCCTATAGTAATCCAGATAATTGCAGGAGAACGATATGTAATAATAATATAAGTGATTTTCTAGGAAAGATTAATTAGTCTCTTACAAAATTCTGAAGATATGAAAGGATTTGCACTTGAATTTACGTGGATGCAGCTCATCTTCAGATGACAGCGAATCATCAGAGGCAATTGAAGAACGATTAAATAGGAAGAGGAAGAGGGAAACACGGAAGAGTCTTAAATTATATCTTGAAGATATGGTAAAGAGGCTGATGGACAAGCAAGAGCAGATGCACAAACAATTAATAGATATGATAGAGAAGAAGGAACATGAGAGAATCATACGGGAAGAAGTTTGGAAGCAGCAAGAGATAGAAAGGGCAAAGCGGGATGAGGAGGTTAGAGCTGAAGAGACATCTAGAAACTTGGCCCTTATTTCTTTCCTCGAGAATCTGTTGGGTGATGAGTTCCAGATTCCAAAATCATCAGAAATGTCAAGCCGAGTTAAAGATGAAGGTGAATTTCATGGTCAAGAAGCTGATGTCAGATCTGATCCCTGTAATAGGAGATGGCCAAAATCTGAAGTGCAAGACCTTGTATCAATTCGAATTGCTTTAGATCACAAGTTTCTTAAAGGGGCTAAAGGATCTGTGTGGGAAGAAGTAGCCGATGGATTGGCAAAGAAGGGTTACATCCGGACTCCGAAAAAGTGTAAAGAAAAATGGGAGAACATCAACAAGTACTATAAAAGGACAATTGACAGTGGGAAGGCATGTCTAAGAAACTACAGATCCTGCCCCTATTTCCACGAATTGGACATACTTTATAAGAGCCACCTACTTACCCAAGGTACCGGAGATTGTGTGAAGAGTGAAACAGAAAGCAAGGTGGAAGAGTAAATATTGCCCAAATGCTGTTCCTGGATGTGCATGGAACTAAAGAGTACATAGGATTTGTCAGGTTCTCCAAATTCTTTTGTTGAACTTCACCTTGACGAACCAACACGATGAACTTATTGCTGCTGTGTTAATGTCATGATAGATGTAAGCTAACCTCATCCAATTAGATGGCTTTCTGTGGAGGGTACTGATATTCCTTGAAATGGTTGGGTGAATTCGAATTTGAAGTCAAAAGAGTTACTCTCTTTGCATGTTCTTGAATCATTTTGGTAACAAGAGTTCTCCTGGGTAGTTAATAGGAGTATAAATTTTAGTGAGATTATTTCTCCATGGTGGACCTGTATTCTCAGATCGATTTCTATAGCAAGAATGACTATATCACATGGTTTAAGAACTAATGTTCGTTCATTCTTTCCTTACAATTTCACATGGCCCCGATTTATTATCAGTCCTATTTCAATTTTCATAATTTTTACTTGCAAAGACGGTTTTGAATTACTGAAAAAACGGAAAGTTTACAATTTACTTTAGCGTTAAACACACAACAAAAACTACAGGTAAAAAAGGAATTAGCTGAATTCATACAAAGAAACACAATGAAACCCAGTGGAGATATACGCATAGCGCTCTTACGTATGGTTAACAAGTTTGTCAGGCTAATTGGTAAATAAGGATAATTTATTAATTTGTAGAACCTATTTAAATCGGAACATTGAACGTTACTCATTTACCAGAAGGAAAAAAAAAACATTCAACGCCACTCTTTATTTCATTTTAATATGTTCTTTTGTGTTAAGTTCAAGTTATTTTTCAGAAAAATATTTTTCACAAGGAAACCATCTCCAGTGTTAGATTATCAAATTTAAAGTTTTTTGTCGTGGGTTAACTTCCCTTACTTACATACGAAAAAGTAATTTTTCCCCATAACTAACTTTAACTTTTACATTTCATGCTATTTGCTCCGCTTAACACGTAAACACTATTTTTAATCTTCAATCTTTATTACTCAAAATTTTTATCAAAATTGTTGAGTACTAATGTATGGTTCGGAACCCGACCCTATAGCAATCGACGAGGTTAATCGTTTCTCTCGGCTAATGCAAGATTAATAAGTGTCATGACCACTCTTAATCAAGAAGGTTCCATATGATCAGTAAGTATCGGCCTATCTGTTATATCTAGAATGACTCCCCAACGTGGGCCCAGCCACAAAAGGCCATCTCAGATCATTCACATCTATAAATACCAAGGAAGGAAGTCAAAAAGGGGTTCCTCTCTGATAGCAACACGATAGGGATTCAAGAATTACTAAAGAAAAAAAATAAAAAATGTGCGGAAGCTAAAAGAAAATAAGGAAACGAATAAAAGACAAAAATTAAAGATAGATTGAATTCAAGAAAGAGTTTCTTGAATTCAAGAAGTCTATTCTTGAAGTTGAATCCTAACAACAACAATTAGCTAACAAAGAACTAATCGCCTTTAGTAGAAATTAAAAACAAGAAATAGATTGTGAAACCCGATCCTTTAGAATAACAAGAACAACAATAAGCCTAAACTTATCACCTTGATCTAAGATTTCGAAAAAGGGTTTAATTCTTACCACCTTAAGTTGAGTCTTGAAGGTTGAAGAATAAATCCAAGAGTAGTCGCACAAGAGTGCAAGAAAATCTCACAATTTTAATGATAATAATCTGAATAATCTACCTAAAAACAAAGAAGATACCCCTTTATATAGAGGGTGATCACGAAATTATCCTTAAATATTAGGAAATAAAGTCCTAAACTACTTTGGACAACAAGTCCAACTAAAATAGAAAAAGATAAAACTCTAGGAAACCAAAACCAAGTCAAGATTGGAAAGTAATTCTACCAATCTTAGGAAAAGGAAGCTATTAACCTTAACTAACTAGGAAATCAATAAATATGTCCTAACAAACTAGGAAAGTTTAGGTGCCTAATTCATGTGCCTTTATGACTGGTGCTTGGACCCCAATCAACCTCCTCTTGGACTTGGACTTGGACCGCGAAATGAGTGTAGCACTTAGCTAAATCATCTACATAATTTTGTAGATCTTGTTCCACCATTAGCGCCTTCTTGATCTCCCATTGAAGCCCAATAATCTTGTCTTGCTTCTCCTTAGCTTGAGACCTCGTGAATGGTCTTCTTGGAGCTTCTACAGCTTTATCCTTGTCCATGAAGCTATCATTCCCCTTCATCTTGAAAAGAATTCGTCCTCGAATTTGAACCTACATCGAACAAGGATAAGTCAGCAACATTAAAAGTAGTACTTACTTGAAACTCACCTGGAAGGTTCAATTTGTAAGCATTATCTCCAATTCGTTCAATTACTTTGGTCCATCTCCTCTGGGGTGCAATTTTGTCTTCCTTTTTGAAGGAAATCTCTCCTTCCTCATATGAACCCAAACCAAATCACCAGGCTCAAAGATAACTTATTTTCGACCTTTATTCCTTCGTTTAGCTATTTGCTCATTCCTTCTCTCAATTGCAAGTCTCGTATGCTCATGAATAGTCTTCATCAAATCAGTTTTCTTCTTTCCATTAAGACTAACTATCTCATTAGTAGGCAAGGGCAATAAGTCAAGGGGTGTAAGAGGGTTAAAGCCATAAACAACTTCAAAAGGAGAATAACCAGTAGATGAATGAACAGTTCGATTGTAAGCAAATTCTACCATGCTCCTACCAAGAAGTTAACTTTCCTTTTAGAACAACCCTTAACATATTTCCTAAAGTTCTATTTACTACCTCAGTTTGCCCATCAATTTGTGGATGACACGAAGTAGAAAACAACAACTTTGTGCCCAAGTTTCCCCAAAGCACATGCCAAAAGTGGCTTAGAAACTTAGCATCCCTATCGCTAACAATAGTTCGAGGTATACCATGCAATTTAACAACTTCTCTAACAAATAAATCAGCAACATGAGAAGTATCATTAGTCTTTAAACAAGGAATAAAACGAGCCATTTTTGAGAACCTATCTATCATAACAAAGATGCTATCCTCACCATACCTTGTTCTAGGCAGTCCTAACACAAAGTCCATAGAAATATCAATCCAGGGTGAAATAGGTACAGGTAATGGCGTGTATAAATCATGTGGCAACACTTTAGATTTAGCTTGTTTGCATTCAAAGCATTGAGCACAAAATTTTTCGACATCTTTTCTCATATTAGGCCAAAATAAATTTTCAGCAAGTTGTCAAGTGTTTTAGGCACACCGAAGTGCCCCATAATTCCCCCACAATGTGCTTCCCTTACAAAAACTTCTCCCAAAGAACAATTAGGGACACAAAGCTTATTCTCTTTAAAAAGAAACCCATCTTTCATATTATACTTCTCAAAAGGTCCATTTAAACATGCTGAAAATGCGACATTAAAATCAGAATCATCAACATATAATTTCTTAAGATGATCAAATCCTATCAATTTAGAAGTAAGGGTAGAAACAAGAGCGTACCTTCTTGAAAGCGCATTAGCAACTATATTGTCTTTATCTTGCTTATAGCTAATCACGTAAGAAAATGTCTCAATGAATTAAACCCATTTGGCATGTCTTCTACTCAATTTCCCTTGGCCTTTCAAGTATCTTAAGGACTCATGGTCAATTTTTATCACAAACTCCTTTGGCCACAAATAATATTGCCATGTAGCAAGAGCCCTTACCAAGGCATACAATTCTTTATCATAAGTAGAATAATTCTATGCAGCCCAATTCAGTTTCTCCCTAAAATAAGCGATTGGTTTCGAATCTTGCATTAAAACAGCCCCAATACCTCTACCAGATGCATCACATTCAATTTCAAAAGACGTATTAAAATCGGGTAATTGTAACAAGGGAGCAAAACACAATTTATCCTTTGAAATATTAAATGCAAGCTCTTGTTCTTTTCCCCAATTAAAGATTTTTTCCTTCTTAATGACTTCAGTTAAAGGTGCATTAATTGAACTAAAATCTCTAACAAATCTCCTATAAAAGCTAGCAAGTCCATGGAATCTTCTAACTTCAGTAATGCTATTAGGTGTAGGCCAATCTTTAATTTCTTTGATTTTATCTTCATTTACTTCAACACCTTTAGAACTCACAAAAAAACCGAGAAAAACTACCTTATCTACACAAAACATGCACTTGGATAGATTTGCATACAGTTATTGCTCCCTAAGCACATTACAAACTTGTTTCAAGTGTTCGACATGTTCTTCTAAAGATTTAGAAAAGATCAGAATATTATCAAAATAAACAACTACAAATTTTCCATGAAAATCCTTAAAGATATGGTTCATTAACCTCATGAATGTACTAGGTGCATTAGTTAACCCGAACGGCATCACTAACCATTCATACAATCCATATTTAGTTTTAAAGGCAGTTTTCCACTCATCTCCAGGATTCATTCTAATTCGGTGATATCCACTCTTCAAATCAATTTTAGAGAATATTTGTGAACCATGCAATTGGTCAAGCATATCATCTAAACGAGGGATAGGATGGCGATACTTTACCATTATTTTATTGATGGCGCGGCAGTCCACACACATCCTCCAAGTGCCATCCTTCTTTGGCACCAAAAGCACGGATACAGAACATGGACTCATACTTTCTCTAACAAATCCCTTATCAAGCAGCTCCTCTACTTATCTTTGAAATTCCTTTGTTTCTTCGGGATTCCTCCTATAAGCAGGCCTATTAGGAATTTGTGATCCGGGCACAAAGTCAATTTGATGCTCTATTCCCCTTAAAGGTGGTAAACCTTTAGGAAGATCCTCAGGGAAAATATCTTCAAAATCCTGCAAAAGGTTATAAATAACACTAGGCAAAGAGGATATTAATGAATCATTATTAAGCAGAACTTCCTTATAAGTGAGCAAGATAATAGGCAGCCCCTCCTTTTTCGCAATTAAATACTCTTTGGCTTTTGTAAGGCTCACTTTTTTTCAATCTTAGCCTCTTTTCTCTCACCAATGCTTTATTTTTATCACTCTTCCCCACCTTTTCTTTCTTCTCATTGCTTCCGTCTCTCTCCTCAGACCTCATTTCAAATTTACCCTCTTTTTCTTTCCCTCTAGTCTCTTGTTTTGATCCCTCCCCATGTTTCCCCATTGATTGTTTCATTTTTTTTTTATCTTCATACACTTTGGAAGGAGTTAAAGGTACAATAATGTATTTCTTGCCATTATGCTCAAGAAAGTATCTATTTTTCCTCCCATCATGAAAAGCACTCCTATCATACTGCCGTGGGCTCCCTAATAAGATATGACAAGCTTGCATGGGTACTATATCGCATAGAACTTTATCAGCATACCTTCCAATCTTAAAAGAGGCCATGAATTATTTATTCACCTTGACCTCTCCACTAGCATTAAACCATTGCAACCTATAAGGTCTAGGGTGCTTCGTCCATTTCAGCCCTATCCTTTCCACCAAATATGCACTCACAACATTAGCACAACTCCCATTATCAATTATCATAGAACAAATTTTATCTTTAATCCCACACCGGGTATGGAATACATTTTCCCTTTGTTCTTTATTAGAGTGCCCCAAATTAATGTGCATAAGCCTCCTAACCACAAAATTCAACCCACTATCCATGAACTCCATCTCTTCTCCTTCTTCATTCTCTACAAAGTTTTCTTCTTGTTCTTCACCTGGTGCACTATTTTCTCTCTCATATCCCCCATCCTCTTTGATTAGGATGTTTCTTCTACTTGGGCATTCATAAGCCTTGTGCCTTCTCCCTTGACACTTGAGACATTGAATAGAAGAAGTAGAAGTATAAGTCTTAGGCATAAAAGGCATTACCCCCATCCTTGGATTCCAATTTGCTCTTGCCCTTGTCTTCATGTAATTTAGGAGTAGATGTCTCCTCAGATTTTGGCCATTGCTTCTTTTGAATAGTAGTTGGCCGGCTTCTCCATGAGCTAGATTGCTGTCTCCTTATGTTTTGTCTTTCTACCTTTACGGCTAATTCAACTAACTCATCTAAAGTTATATATTGTTGCAATTCGACTACATCATCTATTTCCCTATTTAAACCATTCAAAAACCTAGCCATTGTAGCCTCCTCTTCCTCTACACAATTAGCTTGGATCATAGCCATATCCATAGCCTTAAAGTAATCATCTACAGACAAGGACCCTTGCCTCAAAGTTTGAAGACGTTGTTGAAGATCTATTTGAAAGTGTGATGGCACAAATCTCTTCCTCATTACTCTCTTCATCTCAACCCATGTAGCAAGGAGTACTTGTCCTTCTTGCAATCTATCCCTAGAAAGCTTTTTCCATCAGATTGTTGCGTAGTCAGAAAACTCAAGCACCAAGTTTAACCTTCTTGCCCTCCGAATAGTTGTGGCAGTCAAATATAGCTTCCACTTTTCTCTCCCAATCAAGGTACAAGTTTGGATCCCTTGTTCCCTTGAAAGATGGCATCATCTTTTTTATACCATTAATATTATCATCTTCAAATCTTCCTCTTTGTCCCCTTCTATCTCTTCCTACCCGATCAAAATCAATATCATCATTAAAATCATCGATTGGGTTTTCTTGATTTTCAATGGCGGCGGGTATATTTCTCCTAGCTTGGGGTCTTGCATGATTTGCCCTCCTAAGTTCAGCTATTGTAATATTTTGCTCAGCAATGGTGTCCCTCATCTATTGGAATTGCAAATTCCACCTTTCAAATTGTTGATGCATAGCTTTCAAGGTGAAATCAGTCCTTCCTTTAATTTCGGCTTCTTAAATAATTCTTTGTTCATCATCACTACCAGTATGATACATCTTGAACAAAGCAACATATATATATATATATATATATATATATATATATATATATATATATATATATATCTTTTGTTGTCCCCTTTTTCACTCAATGCAACCCTTGATCGTTAATCTTTAGATTTATAAATAAACCTTACTAGTCACAACCCTTTAGTGATAAGAATTTGAGTTAGAAAAAGAAAAGGAAAGTGGAAGACCAAACCTAGAAAGAATAGGAATTGGTTAGTAGAGAAAAAAAGGAAAGAATTTAAGAAATCCAAAACCCACAAGAATAAGGAAGAAGTTTCCTTAATCTTCAAGAACTAGGATCCCCTCTTCTTGTTTCCTTTTTTGACTTCGAAACCAAATAGTACAAGAACACTTTTTGTAGGCTGAAATTCATCTTTTTTTAATCAAGAACCTCCCAAGATTATCAAGATTTAAATCTTGATTAGCCTAAGCTCTGATACCACTTGATAGCAACACGATAGGGATTACTAAAGAAAAAAAAATAATAAACGTGCGGAAGCTAAAAGAAAATAAAGAAATGAATAAAAGACAAAAATTAAAGATAGATTGAATTCAAGAAAGAGTTTCATGAATTCAAGAAGTCTATTCTTGAAGTTCAATCCTAACAACAACAACTAGCTAACAAAGAACCTATCGCCTTTGGTAGAAATTAAAAACAAGAAATAGATTGTGAAACTCGACCCTTTAGAATAACAAGAACAACAATAAGCCTAAACTTATCACCTTTCTTGAATACCTAAAAGTGATCTAAGATTTAGAAAAAGGGTTTAATTCTTACCACCTTAAGTTGAGTCTTGAAGGTTGAAGAATAAATCAAAGAGTAGCCACACAAGAGTGCAAGAAAATCTCACAAGTTTTATTGATAATAATCTGAATAATCTACCTAAAAACAAAGAAGATACCCCTTTATATAGAGGGTGATCACAAAATTATCCTTAAATATTAGGAAATAAAGTCCTAAACTACTTTGGACAACAAGTCCAACTAAAATAGAAAAAGGTAAAACTCTAGGAAACCAAAACTAAGTCAATCTTGGAAAGTAATTCTACCAATCTTAGGAAAAGGAAACTTTTAACCTTAGCTAACAAGGAAAGCAATAAATATGTACTAACAAACTAAAAAAGTTTAGGTGCTTAATTCAGGTGCCTTTATGACTGGGGCTTGGACCCCAATAAACCTCCTGTTGGACTTGGACTTGGACCACGAAATGAGTGTAACACTTTGCTAAATCCTCTACATAATTTTGTAGATCTTGTTCCACCATTAGCGCCTTCTTGATCTCCCATTGAAGCCCAATAATCTTGTCTTGCTTCTCCTTAGCTTGAGACCTCGTGAATGGCCTTCTTGGAGCTTCTACAGCTTTATCCTTGACTATGAAGCTATTACTTTCCTTCCCCATGGGGGCTTTAAAAGATGCAGAGCAAAACAAGGAGTGAGAACCCACAAAAGAAAGACAAAAAGATGGTAGATCAAAAGGAACATGATGGTAAGGCTCTGAACCTCCCTATGGGGAGGCAGACCACCATATTGTCATCAATAAAGATCACCCATATTTTCTGTCACTAGCAGGATCATCTTTTATTATCTTCTCCTTTGCAAGATTCTTGATTTATTACGACTTGCTATGATTGGCCCTCAACTTACATATATTGTTTTATATTCAAAAAGTGATCAATAACTTTTGAGTCAAACAATTTGACGTCATCTGTGGGAATTTCCTAGCAAGATTGCGTAGCTCTTCCCAAAATCAAAAGCAAAGGGAAAACATCGAGAAAGGGGAAAACAATGTCACGACCCAAACCCCGATCGTGATGGTGCCCAACACATTGCTAGGCAAGCCCGACCATGTTATCCAATAAACCTGCCAATTATTAGTTACAGATGATCAATTAGATCTAAATAGCATATTTTTATATCAAAACGATAAACGTGGAAGTAGAAGCATACAAAATACGGTCCCAACCAAATCGTGGTGTCACAAGTCTGAGCCTCTACAGATAAAATATCCTATACAAACAAGTCTAGGGAAAATGAAGACAACAAAATGATAAAGAAGGAGAAAACAGGTTCTGCGGATGTCGGCAGCTACCTCGTAGTCTCCACGGGATAGAAAGGAATAAGCAGCTGCGACAGCTCAACTGCTCTCAGGCACTTGTGAATTTGCACGAAAAGTGCAGGGGAGTGGGGTGAGTATATTTCAACTCAGTGAGTAATAATAATAAATAATAACTGAAAATAAGAACACCTGTACTATCACTAAACAGTTCTAAGGGTAACCTCATAGGTAAGTCATCTCTACAGCGAATACCCCCATCTCTAGTCCGCATCTATCTCCCCAAGGTCTCACACTGACCTAGTCCTCACTCGTACAACTACGGCGTATAGCCGATCCAATGTATGTATATAAGCATACGTATGTCTATAATGTGGCGGCGCGTAGCCCACTGCGATATATATATATAGGTATATATATATGTATAAGTATAATGCTGCGGCGTGCAGCCCGCTCCAACACATATACCGCTGCGGCGTGCAGCCCGCTCCATTTAATGTTGACGGCACTCACTAGGGGTGTATACAGACTTCGGAGAGGCTCCCTCGGCCCAAGTGCTATGTTGCTGCGGCGTGCAGCACGATCCACCAATATATTACTGCGGCGTGCAGTCCGATCCAATACATACATACATACATATATATATATATATATATATATATATATATATATATATATATATATATATATATATATATATATATATATATATATATATATACATATATATATATATATATGCAGCCCGATTCCATAATATACTCTAGCGCCCACTGAGAATATGTGCAGACTCAGACTCCGAAAGGGTTCCTACAGCCCAAGTGCACTAATATTGCGGCGTGCAGTCCGTCCCACTTGTATAATACTGCGGCGTGCAGTCCGATCCACATATACATTACTGCGGCGTTCAATCCGATCCAATATAGGTACATACATATAGTGCCTCATAATGGGTCCTCGACCCTGTCCCAGTCAGTATAGACTTGGCCTCTCAGGCCCACTCAGCTAAATCAGGGAATTTCCACCCTAGGTAGTCTATCTCACAATACACATCTAGTACTGGCCCATGTTATGCTAATACAGCTAATACTACGGCTGAGTGTAAGTTTCCAACTTGATATAGGGGTCACCCAGCTCTACAGGTTCCCTAATGCTCTACAGATCGGCACAAGGTCCCAAACATGGCTACCAGCCCAATTACTCAGTTATAAGCTCATTCACAGACATAATACACAATACTATCAGTCGGGAAGGACCAAGTCCAAGTCCCCAATCACAATGCCTCCACGCCCGTCACATGACTCGTGTCTCTTCTAAACATAGCACTGTAAAGTGCAAGCACGGGTTCTCAAACCCTGAGTACATTATTTACTACCACCACTCACCTCGATCCAGTAGAAGCCTTAGTCCGCCTTGCGCTTGCCTAACAATTCAATCACCTCGGGTGCCGAATCTGCTCAAAATAAATGAGAATACATCTATATAGGCTAATTATACACAACTCATTCGAAATAACTTAATTTGCACTGAAACCCATAAAGTTGTCAAAATCTGACTTTTGGTACTCTTCTCAAAAAATTACGAAAGTTATATATTCGGTACCCTTATCTCAACACGAGTCCATACATATAAAGTTTGCCAAAATCGGACTCCGTTTGCCCATTCAAATAAATGTTTTATCAAAATCCTGGCTTAGGGCTAAATTCCCCCATTAATACACCCTCTTACCTCCATTTCCAAGTGTTAAATGCTTAATTTATCAATGCAAAACCATAATTTGAGTCCATAGTTGATTACCTGAAGAACTCTCTTGAATTCCTCTTCAAAATCGCCCAAGTCGTCTCTCAAGTCCGAGCCCTAAATGTTTTATGACTTATGAAATTTCACCCCTTCTGATTTCTTTATCACAGACGCGATTTCCGCTTTTGCGATCAACTCGTCACTTCTGCGACGTTTTACTTAGCCGCCCGTTTCCGCTTCTGCGGTCAAGGTCTCGCACCTGCAAGACCACATAAGCGAATAGGGCACTGCTTCTACGAAATTCCACTGGCTGCCCCCTTCCGCTCCTGCGATCATGGGCTCGCTTCTGCGAGCCCGCTCCTGCGCTTCCTTAGCCGCTTCTGCGGAGCTGCCTTCCTTGGCCCAATCTCGCTTCTACGAGAAATATCTCGCACCTGCGCACCCGCTTCGGCGGTTCCCCACCTACAAAAGCGAAAGCACCAGAAGCCTAAAATCCCAGACCTGTATTATTTTTTCAAATTCTTCCGTTTAACCTCCCGAAACCACCCCGGGACCCCAACGAAAACCACCAACATACTCCATAGCACTATAAAAACTTGTTCCAAACCTAAAAACACACCCATAAACAGGGAAAGCATCGAATCCAAGCAAATTCAAGCCTAAGTTTTCATTTAAACTTCCGCAACCAACATTCGATCAAAAACCCGACCAAATGACCTCCGAATGACCTGAAATTTTGCAGGAATTTCCAAAATCACCTAACGGAGCTAGTGCAATAGTCGAAATTCCATTCTAACTCCCGAATCAAAATCTCGCCTACCATTCGGATTCCACCAAAATTCAACTTTAGCCATTTCAAGACTAAAACTATACCGAACCTCCAAATTCACTTCCGATCGCTCTCCTAGCTCATAAATGACCTCCCGGAGCTGACCGAATCATCAGAATTCGATTCCGAGCTCTCTAACTCACAAGTCAACATCCAGTTGACGTTTCTAAACTATTCCTTCTTCTAAGAGACTATTTGTCTCATTTCCAACCAAACTCGACCTGAATTGACTCAAACTCACCAAACATGCATATTGTAACATTAACAAGCATATAATAGGGATAACAGGAAGATAAATCACATGATGACGGGCCGGATCATCGCATTCTCCCCAACTTAAGAAACTCGTCCTCGAGCGGGTTAAGAAACATACTTGGAGACTCAAAGAGGTGAGGATATCTGCTCCGCATCTCTTGCTCGACCTCCAAAGTAGCCTCCTCCACGAGCCGGCCTCTCCACTGCACCTTGACTGAAGTAATGTCCTTGGACCTCAACTTTCGAACCTGTCTACCGAGAATAGCCATTGGCTCCACATCATAAGATAGATTACCATCAAGCTGAATGGTACTGAAGTCCAGCACATAAGACGGATCCCCGATATACTTCCGGAGCATAGACATATGGAACACTGGATGAACACTGGACAAACTGGGTGGCAAGGCCAGCTCATATGCCACCTCTCCAACCCTCCTGAGTATCTCAATAGGACCAATATACCTGGGGCTCAGCTTCCCCTTCTTCCCGAACCGCATGACACCCTTCATGGGTGAAACCTTCAGCAATTCCCTATCACCAACCATGAAAGATAACTCTCGAACCCTACGGTCCGCATAACTCTTCTAGCGAGACTGTGCTGCGCGAAGCCTCTCCTGAATCAACTTCACTCTATCCAGAGCGTCCTGCACTAACTCAGTCCCTATCAATCTATCCTCACCAGGCTCAAACCATCCCATGGGAGATCTACACCGTCTGCCATACCACGCCTCATACGGGGCCATCCGAATACTCGACTAATAACTATTTTTGTAGGCAACTCGGCAAGTGGCAAGAACTCATCCCACGAACCACCAAAATCAATCACACATACCCCCAACATATCCTCCAGGATCTGAATAGTGCGCTCAAACTATCCGTCTGTCTGAGGATGAAATGCGGTGCTCAAGCAGCTCAACTCAACCCGCGTATCCAGCTCCCGCTGAAATGCTCTCCAGAACTGAGAAGTAAACTGAGTGCCTCTATCAGATATGATAGACACTAGGACCCCATGCAACCTGACAATCTCTCGAATAAAGATCACCGGTAACCGCTATGATGAGTGAGTAGTACATACTGGGATAAAATGTGCGGATTTGGTCAGCCGATCAACAATCACCCACACTGAATCGAACTTCCTCGAAGTTCGGGGGAGCCCAGTAACAAAATCCATGGTGATCCTCTCCCACTCCCACTCGGGAATAACCATACACTGAAGAACACCGCCGGGTCTCTAATGCTCATACTTGACATGCTGGCAGTTGAAGTACTTGGCTACATGCCTAACAATATCCATCTTCATCCTTCTCCACCGGTAGTGCTGTCTCAAGTCTTGGTACATCTTCGCGGCACCTGGGTGAATAGAGTACTGCAAGCTGTGTGCCTCCTCTAGTATCAACTCTCGAAGGCCATCTACATTGGGCACGCAGATACGGCCCTGCATCCTCAGAACACCATCACTATCAATAGTCACATATCTAGCATCATTGTGTAGAAATCTATCCTTAAGGACAAGCAAATGTGGGTCATCATACTGACGCTCCCTGATGCGATCATATAAAGAAGACCGAGAAACAACACAAGCCAACACTCGGCTCGGCTCCGAAATATCCAACCTCACTAGCCGATTGGCTAGAGCCTGAACATCATAAGCAAATGGCCTCTCCCCAACTGGAATATAAGATAGGCTGCCCATACTGACCGCTTTCCGGCTCAAAGCATCGGCCACAACATTGGCCTTCCCTGGATGATACAATATAGTGATGTCATAATCCTTAAGCAACTCCAGCCACCTCCGCTGTCTCAAATTAAGGTCATTCTACCTGAATAGATGCTGAAGACTGCGATGATCTGCATACACCTCACAAGAGACACCATAATGGTAATGGCTCCAAATCTTCAAAGCGTGAACTATGGCTGCTAGCTCCAAATCATGAACAGGGTAGTTCTTCTCATGGGGCTTCAACTGTCGAGAAGCATAAGCAATGACTCTACCCTCCTGAATCAATACATAACCAATGCCAACTCCCGAGGCATCACAATACACAGTATAAGGATCTGAAGCTGACGACAGTATCAAGACTGGTGTTGTGGTCAGTGCTGTCTTGAGCTTCTTGAAAGCTCTCCTCGCACTCCTCGGACCATATGAAAGGAACACCCTTCTGAGTCAATTTAGTCAAGTGTGAAGCAATAGAAAAAAATCCCTGAACGAATCGGCGATAATATCCTGCCAATCCCAAAAAGCTATGGATCTCAGTAACTAAGGTCGGTCTGGGCCAACTCTGCACGACCTCTACCTTCCTCGGATCTACCCGAATACCATCACGGGACACCACGTGTCCTAAGAATGCCACGGACTCAAGCCAGAACTCACACTTGGAGAACTTGGCATACAACTTCTCCTCCCGCAATCTCTGCAATACAACTCTAAGATGCTGAGCATGCTCCTCCTGGCTACGAGAGTACACTAGGATATTATCTATGAACACAATCACTAAGGAGTCCAAATATGGCTGGAATACACTGTTCATCAGGTGCATGAACGTGGCTGGGGCATTGGTTAGCCCAAAAGACATCACAAGAAACTCATAGTTCCCATACCTCGTCGTGAAGGCTATCTTCATAATATCATACTTTCTAATCTTCAGCTGGTGGTAGCCTGAACGAAGATCAATCTTCGAGAATACCCTAGCTCCCTGAAGCTGATCAAATAAATCATCAATGCGAGGTAGAGGATACTTATTCTTCACCGTTACCTTGTTCAGTTGCCTGTAGTCAATACACATCCTCATAGAGCCATCCTTCTTCTTAAAAAACAAGACCGGTGCACCCCACGACGACACATTCGGCCGAATAAACCCCTTATCTAGGAGTTCCTGGAGCTGCTCCTTCAATTCCTTCAGCTCAGCTGGTTCCATACGATATGGAGGAATAGAAATAGGCTGAGTGCCTGGCACCAAATTGATCCCGAAATTGATGTCCCTGTCCGGCGGCATGCCCAGCAGGCTGAAGGAAATACATCAGGAAAGTCTCGCACAGTGGGAATAGAATCAATACTGGGAGTCTCAACTCCGACCTCCTGCACAAATGCCAAATAAGAAAGACATTCCTTTCCAACCATCCGTTGGGCCTTGAGGAAGGATATTACCCTGCTGGGTACATAATCAGTCGTGCCTCGCCACTCAATCCTCTGAATGCCCGGCATAGCCAAAGTGACTGTCTTGGCATGCCAGTCCAGAATAGCATGACATAGAGATAACCAATCCATGCCCAATATATCATCAAAATAAATCATGCTGAGAAGCAATAGATCCACTTGGGTCTCCAGACCCCCAATAGTGACCAGACAGGACCGGTATACATGGTCCACAACAATAGTGTCCCCCACCGGGGTAGATACAAGCACTGGCAATGCAAGACGCCCTCGGGTCATGCCCAAATGAGGAAAAAAATATGTTGATACATAAGAATAAGTAGAACTAGGATCGAACAATACCGAGGCATCTTTGTGGCAGACTGAAATAATACTTGTAATGACAGCATCAGAAGCAACGGCTTCAGATCGACCCTGAAGAGCATAGCATCTAGCCTCTCCGCCTGATCGGCCTCCCCCTCGAGAGCGACCCCTAACTGGTGGGGCAGGTGCTGAAGTAGAAGGACCAGATGATGAGGGCTGCCCTCTCTGCTGATATGACCTGGAAACAAAACGAGGACACTCTCTGCGGATGTGCCTAAACTCTCCGCACTCGAAGCAACTCCCAATTGCTGGAGGCTAATACTGATATGGACCCCTGGTGCTGGAGTGGCCAGCTGATGAACTAGGCCGAGATGAACCCTGAGCAGATGGGGCCTATGAAGAACTCCGAGCTGGCATGGCACTGAGAGATGGCTGGCTCTGGTGCGAACCCTGATAACCCTGCCTAGAAGACCATCTGCGACGATCTGAGCGACTCGACTGTAAAGATCTAAAAGAGCGACCTCGGCTCTACTGACCCTGGCCTCTGGTATGAGTGCTACTAGAACTAGCTGATCCTCGAGGCCTCTTGGCCTCCCTCTCATCTCGCTCCCTGTGATGATCTGTCTCTATGTCGCGAGCGTTATCTACAACATCCTCAAAAGTACGGCTCAAAACCCTCTCTCGGGTCATCAGAATACGGATGGGATAGATAAGGCCGTTCACAAAGCGTCCAATCCTCTCTCTGTCGGTAGGAACCAACCACGGTGCATATATAGACAACTCTGTAAATCAGATCTCATACTCTGATACTGACATGTATCCCTGGCGGAGTCCCTCAAACTGCCTACGCATCTCCTCTCTCTGATATCGAGGCACCCACTTCTCCAAGAACATGGTGGAGAACTCTGGCCATGATAATGGTGTTGCCCCTGCCGGCCTGCAGCGCTCATAAGCCTCCTACCAAGCGAAGGCTGGTCCCTGGAACTGAATGGTAGTAAAAGACACACCGTTAGACTCCAAGATCTCTGCCATATGGAGCATCCGACGGTACTTGTCCAGAAAACCTTGGGCGTCCTCGCCCAGAGCACCAGTGAACACTGGAGGAGATAATATGTTGAACCTCTCGAGACGACGCTGCTCGTCGTCAGTCATAGCTGGGACCTTGTCCCCCTTAACTTGAATTGCTGGCTGTACTGGGACCACAGGCTGAACTGGAGGAGCCTCAGGTGTCTGCTGGCCCAGTACTGCTAGCTCTGGAGTGCGTGCTGCGGGGGTCTGATGACCACGCCCGGTCCCTGATGCAGCTGCTGCGGTGGTAACTGAAACTGCATGTGGCAGGCCAGTGCAAACTGCTAATATATGAGCCAGGGTCTCCTGTAGACCCGGAATAACAATATGCACATGTGGTGCCTGAACTGGTGCTGCTGGAGCCTCAGCAACTGGAGGCTGTGGGTCAGCCGACACTGTCTCAGCTGCCCTACCTCTGCCACGGCCACGTCCACGGCCCCTAGCAAGTGGTAGTGGTGGTCGTCCACCTCATCGGGAAGCTAGAGTTCTCGCCATCTGCGAGAGAATAGAATGTCAAAGTGCAGCTTGAATCAACAAAAATGACACGACAAGAATTTCAAGAATTGAAACTTTCCTAAAAGGTTTGCAGCCTCCCGAGGATAAGTACATGCGTCCCCGTACCGATCCATGAGACTCTAGTAAATTGGCTCATAACTCGCGAGACCTGTTAACCTAGGCTCTGATACCAACTTGTCACGATCCAAACCCCGATCGTGATGGCGCCCAACATATTGCTAGGCAAGCTCGACCATGTTATCCAATAAACAAGCCAATTATTAATTACAGATGATCAATTAGATTTAAATAGCATGTTTTATATTAAAATGATAAACGTGAAAGTAGAAGCATACAAAATACGGTCCCAACCAAATTGTTGTGTCACAAGTGTGAGCCTCTACAGATAAAATATCCTATACAAACAAATCTAGGCAAAATGAAGACAACAAAATGATAAATAAGGGTAACCTCATAGGTAAGTCATCTCTACAGTGAATACCCCCATCTCTAGTCCGCATCTAACTCCCCAAGGTCCCACACTGACCTAGTCCTCACTCGTACCGCTACGGCGTATAGCCGATCCAATGTATGTATATAAGCATACGTATGTCTATAATGCGGCGGCGTGTAGCTTGCTGCGTATATATATATATATATATATATATATATATATATATATATATATATATATATATATATATATATATACATATATATATATATATATATATATATATATATATATATATATATATATATATATATACACATATATATATATATACATATATATACACATATATGTATGTATATATATATACATATATATATATACATACAGACTTCGGAGGGGCTCCCTGGGCCCAAGCGTTATTCTCGCGGCGTGCAGTCCGATCCAATACATATATAGATACACACACACACATATATATATATATATATATATATATATATATAATAACACTGTTGCGACGTGCAGCCCGATCCCATGATATACACCAGCGCTCACTGAGAATGTGTGCGGACTCGGACTCCGAAGGGGCTCCTACAGCCCAAGCGCAATAATACTGCGGCGTTCAGTCCGTCCCACTTGTATATTACTGTGGCGTGCAGTCCGATCCACATATACATTACTGCGGCGTGCGGTCCGATCCAATATAGGTACATACATATAGTGCCTCATAATGGGTCCTCGACCCTGTCCCAGTCAGTATAGACTTGGCCTCTCAGGCCCACTCAGCTAAATCAGGGAATTTCCACCCTAGGTAGTCTATCTCAAAGTACACATCTAGTACTGGCCCACGTTATGCTATACAGCTAATACTACGGCTGAGTGTAAGTTTCCAACGTGATATAGGGGTCACCCAGCTCTATAGGTTCCCTAATGCTCTACAGATCGGCACAAGGCTCCAAACATGGCTACCAGCCCAATTACTCGGTTATAAGCTCATTCACAGTCATAATACACAATACTATCAGTCGGGAAGGACCAAGTCCAAGTCCCCAATCACAATGCCTCTACACCGTCACATGACGCGTGTCTCTTCTCAACATAGCACTGTAAAGTGCAAGCACGGGGTTTCAAACCCTCAGTACATTATTTACTACCACCACTCACCTCGATCCGGTAGAAGCCTTAGTCCTTCTTATGCTTGCCTTGCAATTCAATCACCTCGGGTGCCAAATCTGCTCAAAATATGAGAATACATTAATATAGGCTAATTATACACAACCCATTCGAAATAACTCAATTTGCACCGAAACCCCCAAAGTTGTCAAAATACAACTTTGGTACGCTTCTTGAAAAATTACTACAGTTATATTTTCGGAACCCTTATCTCAACACGAGTCCATACATATAAAGTTTGCCAAAATCGGACTCCGTTTTCCCATTCAAATCAATGTTTTATCAAAATCCTGGCTTAAGGCTAAATTCCCCCATTAATACACCCTCTTACTTCCATTTCCAAGTGTTAAATGCTTAATTTATCAATGCAAAACAATAATATGAGTCCATAGTTGATTACCTGAAGAACCCTCTTGAATTCATCTTCAAAATCGCCCAAGTCGTCTCTCAAGTCCGAGCCCTAAATGTTTTATGACTTATAAAATTTCACCCCTTCTGATTTCTTTATCACAGATGCGATTTCCGCTTCTGCGGTCTTGGACTTGCACCTGCGAGTCAGCTTCTTCGATCAACTCGTCGCTTCTGCGACGTTTACTTAGCCGTCCATTTCCACTTCGGCGGTCCAGGTCTCGCACCTGCGAGACCGCATAAGCGAACATGGCATCGCTTTTGCGGAATTCTACCAGCTGCCCCCCTTCCGCTCCTGCGATCATGGGCTCGCTTTTGCGAGCCCGCACCTGCGTTGTCACGCCCCAAATCGGGAACATGACCGGCGCCTGACCGGGTTTCCCCAGTCAAGCGGACCTGGGTGCCTTTCATTCCCACGCGTTACCCCCGTGTTGATTGTTTTTCATTAACCAAATATCTTACTAACCATGAATGATTTCACATTAAACAAATAAAACCATACGAGTGATTCATTAACAAGTTTACAGTTTTTACAACGCCCGACGTAACATAATGTATACATAAGACTGGAGTCCCACAGTTTACATGTCTACAGAGCCTCTAGGATACAAAAAGGGAATACAATACTTGCCGGTAACAAGGCTCCGGCTATACCTTACAAAACCAAAATGAAATCTAAACAAAAGTGGCATGAACCACACAGGGCCCCAAGGAAGAAAAAGGGCTCACCAAAACGGGCAGTGGAAGGAGAAGGATACTACTGCCGATGAGCTGAAGTGCCTGCTACTGATCCACCTACAATCATAACACGAATGTAGCGTCCCCGGCAAAAGGGATGTCAGTACACTTGAATTGTACTGGCATGTATGGACAAATTTTGTCCCAAGTAAACTCAAGCCATTGAATTACATCAACAATTAATTAAGCCAGCCAACCATGTTTCCACATTTTCCTCATTTCAAATAATTCTCCACACAAAGCACTTTCTACGATCAACCAATTTAACAATAACCAACCAATCACGTAAAGCACAAGTAGTCAAACAAAGGGGCAATCAGTGCCCCACAGGTTGCAAACTCTCCTGTTGTCTCCTTTCACAATTTCACATTATTGATTTTTGTATCAATTTTCAATAGCGATTTCGATCGCTTTCCATCCTTATTGCCCCTGACCACCCTTATTACCTCGGCCACCCTTATCACCCCAACCCACACCTTATTTCCTCATGTTGCGGCGCGCAATACGACCCCGCCTTACAGTTTAAAACACAACAATTTCAAACAGCAGATAAGGTACTACACACAATTTCAACAAGTTCAAATAAGCAACTTGCACATTGTTTCATGTTCTCAATTATTTTTCAAATCAATATCACAACCATGTTACAATATTTCCACAATTCAAGTGTTTCATCTCTTTCCACAATAAACAAATTCTCAAGCGTTTTGTTTGTTTTACACAAGGTGCCATATAGGCCATCATAATCCTTATTCACAATTCTTTACCCATTTCGACTCTCATTTAATTTCGGTTCATATTCTATACCACATCACTCATATTTCAACAACAACTTTGAGAATTTCACACAATTTGTCAAATTAACACTAACCAAACAAATTTCACACATATAGGCGATTTCACAAGAATCAAAATTAGCCATACATACCGGTGATGAGTTTTCTTCCTACTTTATGCTTACCCAAGATATCCTACTCTTGCCAACCTTGTTCTTGAAGACTCTTACTTCTACTCACTTCTTTTTACTAGAAATCAAGTTCAATAATCATGCATGAGTGTAAAAATTCTATTTTCAAAAGCTATTATATGCAAACCTTTCTTTACCCAATTTAAAACTGAAAATCAAAGAAAATAGTTAGGGTTTTTACCTTGAAAAGATTTGGGGAAGTTGAATCTTTGCCCTAGAATCCTTTGAACTAAGATGGTTGGAACAATCTTTGAAGATGAAAGATTTCTCTCTCTAAAACCCTCTCTTCTCTCTCTAATTTTGGTAAGATGATATGATAAAATGAAGAAGAAAGGTGTTATATTAAAGAAGAGATCGGATCAAAATGTTACAAAAATCTGGACCGGGTCAATTATGCGGTGCACTTTGCGACCGCAAAATCAACATGCGGCCCGCAGAGTGACCGCAGAATGGCCTCAAAATTACACAAGTTCTGTTACAGAATGCGACCAATATGCGGTCCGCATTCTTGATATGCGATCGCAAAGTGCATCGCAGATTCACTATGCGATCGCATATCGACCGCATTTTCAACACGATTTTTGGGCGACTTTTTGGAAAGCTTTGCGGCAAGAATGCGGTCCGCATAACAGGTTTGCGGTCGCATTCTTGACCGCATATTTGACATTTTTTTTTGGAAAACTTTATTCTCTACATTTTTGACACTTAAATCTCTACATTCCTAACACATTATTCGGACCATGACACCACAGCTACTAGGTTTTATGCACAAAATTTTTACGGGGCCTTACATCCTCCCCCCTTAAGATCATTCGTCCTCGAATGAGGATTTTGAAATAAATGAGTTGGTTTTGAAAGACATGATATGCAACCATCAAAATTTTGACTAACTCTTATATTTTAGAAAAATTTCGCCGGAGTTTCCTTTGTATTATGGACATATCCACCTGTCAGAGGGCCCCCGAAACACGTTACCAAACAACAATACACAAATACAACACTTTTCACAACCGGTATACACTTTCTTACCTCAACGAATGCACATATTCTATCACATTGTTACAATTGCACATAAACTAGTCACTTCAATGAATTCTTACCTTATTTAACCAATTTAACACACCATGTACACTTAACAAACCATTACCAATCTATACTTACTATTAGTTGTTTATTTAACACGTAAATCTTTATAAGGCTTTCATTTATCAAGAGCGGTTCAAGTGACCCAAGGTAACAACACATTTAACTCATTACAAAATGAAGGAGACTTTACTAATACTAAGAGGGAAACAACTTAGACAAGATGACAGTTACTAGGAGTAGGAGGGTCACTTAATTTCTTCTAGGCTTGATCGAACAAATGGGGGTACTTTTCCTTTATCTCTTTTTCCGCTTCCCATGTGGCCTCCTCAACTTGTTGACTTTGCCACAATACTTTAACAGAGGCAACTTCCTTATTTCTCAACTTACGGACTTGCCTATCAAGAATGGCAACTGGAACTTCTTCATATGACAAATCTTCATTAACCTCTATAGCTTCGATTGGCATGATGGTGGATGGATCTCCAATCACTTTCTTCAACATGGACACATGGAATACCGGGTGCACTGATGACATCTCAAGAGGCAACTCTAGCCTATAAGCAACTTGACCAATCCTTTGAATGATCCGATATGGCCCGACATACCTAGGACTCAATTTCCCTTTCTTTCCAAATCGCATGACTCCTTTCATAGGAGATACCCTCAAGAACACCCAATCATCGACTTGAAACTCCAAATCCCTTCGGCGAACGTCTGCATAGGATTTTTGACGACTCTGTGCTGTTTTCATTCTCTCCTGAATAACCTTGACCTTTTCCATAGCTTCGTACACCATATCCGGCCCTAGCAATTCCGCTTCACCTACCTCAAACCACCCGATTGGCGACCTACATCTTCTCCCGTACAATGCCTCAAACGGGGCCATCTGAATGCTAGCATGATAGCTGTTATTGTAAGCAAATTCTATCAGTGGCAAGTGTTTATCCCAATTACCTTTAAAATCTAAGACACAAGCCCGCAACATATCTTCAAGCGTCTGGATGGTCCGTTCGGCCTGACCATCGGTCTGTGGATGGAAAGCTGTGCTGAGATTCACCTGAGTTCCCAAACCTTGCTGAAATTTCTTCCAAAAGTTAGCTGTGAACCGAGCCCCGCGATCCGAGATAATAGAAAGTGGAGTGCCATGAAGTCTTACTATCTCCTTGATGTACAATTTTGCATATTGCTCCGCAGTATCAGTGGACTTGACAGGCAGGAAGTGAGCTGATTTGGTGAGTCGATCCACTATCACCCATATTGAGTCAAACTTACGCCGAGTGCGAGGTAACCCTACCACGAAATCCATATTGATCATCTCCCATTTCCACTTTGGTATTTCTATAAGCTGAGTTAATCCACCGGGCCGTTGATGCTCGGCCTTCACTTGTTGACAGTTTGGACATTTAGCTACAAAGCTTGCTACATCCCTTTTCATACCGTTCCACCAATAAATCTCCTTAAGGTCATGATACATTTTCGTGGAACCTGGGTGTACCGAATACCTGGAAATATGAGCCTCTGCCATTACCCTTTCCCGAAGCTCGTCCACATCCGGAACACATAGCCTATCTTGACACCGCAATACACCATCTTCGCCGCTGAGTACAAATGCTGAGGTCTTGTTATTCATGACTGCTTCCTTTACCCGAACCAATGCTGGATCCATCAACTGTTTTTCCTTGATTTCCGCGACCAATGATGATTCTGCTCCATTATGCACCAAGATATCCCCCTCGGCTGACGCCGAGATACGAACCCCCAAACTGGCTAATTGGTAAACCTCTCGAGCCAGGGGTCTCCGATCCACACCCAAATGAGCCAAACTACCCATGGATTTTCGACTAAGAGCGTCGGCTACCACATTTGCCTTTCCTGGATGGTACAATATGTTCATATCATAGTCCTTGAGCAATTCTAACCACCGCCGTTGTCTCAGATTT
This sequence comes from Nicotiana noctiflora, assembly GCA_032618575.1. Taxonomy (NCBI): domain Eukaryota; kingdom Viridiplantae; phylum Streptophyta; class Magnoliopsida; order Solanales; family Solanaceae; genus Nicotiana; species Nicotiana noctiflora. The sequence continues at coordinate 56,251 of JASVEL010005606.1, forward strand.
AGCTCCTTCTGCTTGAACAAATACTGGAGGCTCTTGTGGTCTGAAAACACATCTACATGAACTCCATAAAGATAGTGCCGCCATATTTTCAAAGCAAACACAACAGCTGCAAGCTCCAAATCATGCGTCGGATAATTCTTCTCGTGATTCTTGAGTTGCTTGGAAGCGTAAGATATGACTTTCCCGTGCTGCATCAATACACATCCCAAACCAACCCTGGAGGCATCACAATAAACCACAAATCCCTCTGTGCCTTCTGGCAAGGCCAATACTGGTGCCGAGGTCAATCTTGACTTCAATTCCCGGAAACTTTTCTCACACGCTTCGGACCACTGGATCAATAAGTGCCTTCTGCGTCAGTTTTGTCAATGGGGAAGCGAGGGTTGAGAATCCCTCTACAAACCTCCGATAGTACCCCGCCAAACCCAAGAAGCTACGTATCTCTGTCGGGGTCGTGGGTCTAGGCCAATCTTTCACTGCCGCAATCTTCTGAGGATCCACCTGAATTCCCTCACCGGAAATAACATGCCCTAGAAAGGCTACGGACTCCAACCAAAACTCACATTTTGAGAACTTGGCATACAGTTGATGCTGAAGAAGGGTCTGCAATGCTGCTCTGAGGTGAACGGCATGATCTTCCCTGCTCCGAGAGTAGATGAGGATGTCGTCAATGAATACAATTACAAAGGAATCTAGGAATGGCTTGAAAACCCGATTCATAAGGTCCATGAAAGCCGCTGGGGCATTGGTTAGCCCAAAAGACATGACCAAAAACTCGAAGTGACCATAACGAGTTCTGAAGGCGGTCTTAGGAATATCCTGCTCCCTGATTTTCAACTGGTGGTACCCAGACCGTAAATCAATCTTTGAGAAGAACTTCGCTCCCTGCAATTGGTCAAACAGATCATCCACTCGAGGCAAAGGATATTTATTCTTGATGGTGACTTTGTTGAGCTGCCGATAATCAATACACATTCGAAGTGACCCATCCTTCTTCTTGACAAAAAGAACCGGAGCACCCCACGGCGACACACTCGGTCGTATGAACCCTTTCTCTAATAAATCCCTCAGCTGCTCCTTTAACTCCCTTAACTCTGCTGGCGCCATTCTATATGGTGGAATGGATATTGGCTGAGTATCCGACAATACATCGATCCCAAAGTCAATCTCCCTATCCGGCGGAATGCCTGGAAGCTCATCTGGAAACACTTCAGGAAATTCATTCACAATTGGCACGGACTCGAGGGTAGGCACATCTGAGGTGGTGTCCGTTACCCGAACCAGGTGATAGATACACCCTTGCTTAATCATCTTCGAAGCCTTAAGGTAGGAAATAAACCTACCCCTTGGCACTACACCATTTCCTCTCCATTCAATAACTGGCTCATTAGGGAACTCGAGCCTCATAACTCTCGTTCGACAATCAAGTTTGGCAAAGCACGAATAGAGCCAATCCATCCCCATAATTACATCAAAATCTACCATCCCAAGCTCAATAAGATCGGCTGTGGTATCACGACCACCCACCGTAACAACACAATTCCTATAGACTCGTAAGGCTGTAATAGAATCACCAATTGGAGTCGACACAGAGAACGGCTCATGAAGCTGTTCGGGTTCTATCCCAAAACTTGAAGCAATGAATGGAGTGACATAAGACAAGGAGGACCCCGGATCAATAAGGGCATAGCAATCAATAGTCTGAACAGACAGGATACCTGTAACAACATCTGGAGAAGCCTCGGCATTTTGGCGGCCACTCAATGCATAGAATCGGCTAGGTCCACCCCTACCCCGAGCTCCACCCCTAGCTGCACCACGCCCCGCTGATGCTGGAGTACGCGCTGATGATGTAGCAGCTGAAGAACCGGATGACTGAGCAGATCCCCTACCTATATCCTGACGGGGTGCACGACAGTCCCGCTGAATGTGACCTCTCACCCCGCACCCGAAGCACACTGGAAGGTCAAGGTAGCAAGTCTCTATATGAAATCTCCCACACTTGGGGCATGTAGGTCTCCCCTGCTGCTGGGATCTCACCCCAGGACGACCAGACTGACGAGACCTCCTGCTGTCTGAACCAGGTCTCGAGTAACTGCCCTGCTGATGACTGTGCACGGATGGCGGTGCACTCGCAGAGGACTGAGCATATGACTGGGATGGCCCTGAGGACCCTTTCCCTGGAAGCGATCTCCCTGAATGACCCATTGACCGGGCCCTGCTGCTACTTTCTCTTTCTGCACGAATCTTCAATTTCCTGGCCTCTGTGGCCTGAGCAAACCCCACGATCCTCCCATAGTTCATATCTGAGTGCAAAGCTGCTGTGGCGGCCTCATTCACTACCAAAGGGCTAAGGCCCTGAACAAACCGTCGAACCCGGGCATCCATGGTCGACACTAAATGAGGAGCGTACTTGGACAACCTTACGAACTCCACGTGATACTCCCAAACACTCATACTGCCCTGTTTGAGAACCTCGAACTCAGTGGCACGGGCTGCCATTGCCTCAGCAGGTAAGAAGTGGTCCATAAATGCATCCACGAACTCATCCCATCCGGCCGGAGGGCTCCCTTCCTCACGGGAATCCTCCCACATTTCGAACCATGAACGTGCCGCTCCCTTCAGCCTGTAAGAGGCCAACTCTACCCCTCTATATCTGTAGCCTTCATCACTCTGAGGGTCTTGTATATCTCATCAAGGAATTTCTGTGGATCAGCTTCTGGATCGGTACCTGAAAATTCTGGAGGGGCCAATCGCAAGAACTGGTGGACTCTGGAGCCAAAGGAATCTCCCTGTCCGCTGGAGGATGCAGGGGCATCATGGGATCTCTGGGCCTGGGCGGCCACTAACTGTGTTAACATATGAATGGCTCCCCTAAGATCTTCATTAGAGATACCGGAGCCCGAAGCGGGAACTGTATCTGAGTCAGGAACACTGGCAGGAGGAATGGTGGCATCCTCTGCCGCAGCTGCTGGAATAGGGACACTTGGGTTTTGAACAGATGGGTCAGGCAAATTCGGGACTGGTGGTTCATTCTCTCCCACGGCATCGGATGCATGATTAACAGCCGCACTTGGGCCGGCATTGGCCCTAAGGCCGAGTCTAGCCTTCTTCTAAGGTGCCATATTCTGAAAATTCGGGAACAAGGCGCGAATTAGACACAGATATTTCCACATTGCACTTTACCGCACGATATAGATTAACAAAGAAATAGGTAAATTCCTAAATGCCCGTGTAGCCCCCTACTTATATGATGTGGTCGAAAACACACCTATAAGAAGGGCACTACTAGACACGGCTCCGAGACATCCTAGGACACTTTAAAAACCATAGGCTCTGATACCAAGTTTGTCACGCCCCAAATCGGGAACATGACCGGCGCCTGACCGGGTTTTCCCAGTCAAGCGGACCTGGGTGCCTTTCATTCCCATGCGTTACCCCCGTGTTGATTGTTTTTCATTAACCAAATATCTTATTAACCATGAATGATTTCACATTAAACAAATAAAACCATACGAGTGATTCATTAACAAGTTTACAGTTTTTACAACGCCCGACATAACATAATGTATACATAAGACTAGAGTCCCACAGTTTACATGACTACAGAGCCTCTAGGATACAAAAAGGGGAATACAATACTTGCCAGTAACAAAGCTCCGGCTATACCTTACAAAACCAAAATAAAATCTAAACAAAAGTAGCATGAACCACACAGGGCCCCAAGGAAGAAAAAGGGCTCACCAAAACGGGCAGTGGAAGGAGAAGGATACTACTGCCGATGAGCTGAAGTGCCTGCTACTGATCCACCTACAATCATAACACGAATGTAGCGTCCCCAACAAAAGGGACGTCAGTACACTTGAATTGTACTGGCATGTATGGACAAATTTTGTCCCAAGTAAACTCAAGCCATTGAATTACATCAACAATTAATTAAGCCAGCCAACCATGTTTCCACATTTTCCTCATTTCAAATAATTCTCCACACAAAGCACTTTCTACGATCAACCAATTTAACAATAACCAACCAATCACGTAAAGCACAAGTAGTCAAACAAAGGGGCAATCAGTGCCCCACAGGTTGCAAACTCTCCTGCTCTGTCTCCTTTCACAATTTCACATTATTGATTTTTGTATCAATTTTCAATAGCGATTTCGATCGCTTTCCATCCTTATTGCCCCCGACCACCCTTATTACCTCGGCCACCCTTATCACCCCAACCCACACCTTATTTCCTCACGTTGCGGCGCGCAACACGACCCCGTCTTACAGTTTAAAACACAACAATTTCAAACAGCAGATAAGGTACTACACACAATTTCAACAAGTTCAAATAAGCAACTTGCACATTGTTTCATGTTCTCAATTATTTTTCAAATCAATAGCACAACCATGTTACAATATTTCCACAATTCAAGTGTTTCATCTCTTTCCACAATAAACAAATTCTCAAGCGTTTCGTTTGTTTTACACAAGGTGCCATATAGGCCATCATAATCCTTATTCACAATTCTTTACCCATTTCGACTCTCATTTAATTTCGGTTCATATTCTATACCACATCACTCATATTTCAACAACAACTTTGAGAATTTCACACAATTTGTCAAATTAACACTAACCAAACAAATTTCACACATATAGGCGATTTCACAAGAATCAAAATTAGCCATACATACCTGGTGATGAGTTTTCTTCCTACTTTATGCTTACCCAAGATATCCTACTCTTCCCAACCTTGTTCTTGAAGACTCTTACTTCTACTCACTTCTTTTTATTAGAAATCAAGTTCAATAATCATGCATGAGTGTAAAAATTCTATTTTCAAAAGCTATTATATGCAAACCTCTCTTTACCCAATTTAAAACTGAAAATCAAAGAAAATAGTTAGGGTTTTTACCTTGAAAAGATTTGGGGAAGTTGAATCTTTGCCCTAGAATCCTTTGAACTAAGATGGTTGGAACAATCTTTGAAGATGAAAGATTTCTCTCTCTAAAAACCCTCTCTTCTCTCTCTAATTTTGGTAAGATGATATGATAAAATGAAGAAGAAAGGTGTTATATTAAAGAAGAGATCGGGTCAAAATGTTACAAAAATCTGGACCGGGTCAATTATGCGGTGCACTTTGAGACCGCAAAATCAACATGCGGCCCGCAGAGTGACCGCAGAATGGCCTCAAAATTACACAAGTTCTATTACAGAATGCGACCAATATGCGGTCCACATTCTTGATATGCGATCGCAAAGTGCATCGCAGATTCACTATGCGATCGCATATCGACCGCATTTTCAACACGATTTTTGGGCGACTTTCTGGAAAGCTTTGCGGCAAGAATTCGGTCCGCATAACAGGTTTGCGGTCGCATTCTTGACCGCATATTTGACAATTTTTTTTTTTGGAAAACTTTATTCTCTACATTTTTGACACTTAAATCTCTACATTCCTAACACATTATTCGGACCATGACACCACAGCTACTAGGTTTTATGCACAAAATTTTTACGGGGCCTTACATGCGCGCCCTTAGCCGCGTCTGTGGAGCTGCCTGCCTTGGCCCAATCTCGCTTCTGCGAGAAATATATCGCACCTGCGCACCCACTTCTTCGGTTCCCCACCTACAGAAGTGAAAACACTAGAAGCCTAAAATCCCAGACCTGTATTATTTTTTGAAATTCTTCCGTTTAACCTCCCGGACGAGACACCCAGGACCCCAACGAAAACCACCAACATACTTCATAGCACTATACAAACTTGTTCCAATCCTAAAAAAACGCCCTTAAATAAGGAAAACATCGAATCCAAGCAAATTCAAGCCTAAGTTTTCGTTTAAACTTCCGCAACCAACATTCGATCAAAAACCCAAACAAACGACCTCCGAATGACTTGAAATTTTGCAGGCATATCCAAAATCACCTAACGGATCTACAAAAATAGACGAAATTCTATTCCGACTCCTGGATCAAAATCTCACCTACCGTTCGAATTCCGCCAAAATTCAACTTTAGCCATTTTAAGCCTAAAACTACACCGGACCTCCAAATTCACTTCCGATCGCTCTCCTAGCTCATAAATGACCTCCCAAAGCTGACCGAATCATCAGAATTTGATTCCGATCTCTCTAACTCACAAATCAACATCCAGCTGACTTTTCTCAACTATTCATTCTTTTAAGAGACTATTTGTCTCATTTCCAACCAAACTCGACCCGAATTGACTCAAACTCACCAAACATGCATATTGTAACATTAACAAGCATATAACGGGGAAAACATGGTGATAACCTACATGATGATGGGCCGGGTCATCACAATCAACCTGATCAAAGCAAGCATGATTCACCTCGTCCACACGCTAGGACTCAGGCCACGTGCCTTCGCCAACTAATTCAACAATGGTTGAACTAGGACTCGGGCTACATGCCCACGACTCCAAATAATCAACATTGTTCAACAACAATTGAACTGGGACTCAAGATATGTGCCTTCGCCAACAAATTCAACTACGATTGAAATAGGACTTGGGCTATGCGCCCTCGACTCCGAATAATCAACATTGTTCAACAACAGTTGAACTGCGACTCAGGCCACGTTTCTTCTCCAACTAATTCAACTACGGTTGAATCAGGATTCGGGCTACACGCCCTCGATTCCAAATAATCAACAATGTTCAACAACAGTTGAACTGGGACTCAGGCTACGTGCCTTCGCAAACTAATTCAACTACGGTTGAAATAAGACTCAAGCTACGCGCCCTCGACTCAAAATAATCAACAATGTTCAACAACAGTTGAACTAGGACTCAAGCCATGTGCCTTCGCCGACTAATTCAACTACGGTTGAAATAGGATTCGCGTTACATGCCCTTGACTCCAAATAATCAACAATGGTTCAACAACAGTTGAACTGGGACTCAGGCTATGTGCCTTCGCTAACTAATTTAACTACGATTGAAACAGGATTCGGGCTATGCGCCCTGACTCCAAATAATCAACAATGTTCAACAACAGTTGAACTGGGACTCAGACCATGTGCCTTCTCCAACTAATTCAACTACGGTTGAAATAGGACTCGGGCTACGCGCCCTCGACTCCAAATAATCAACAATGTTCAACAACAGTTGAACTGGGACTCAGGCCATGTGCCTTCACCAACTAATTCGACAATGGTTGAAATAGGACTCCGGCTACGTGCCCTCGACTCCAAATAATCATCAATGTTCAACAACAGTTGAACTGGGACTCAGACCATGTGCCTTCGCCAACCAATTTAACTACAGTTGAAATAGGACTCGGGCTACGCGCCCTCGACTGCAAATAATCAACAATGTTCAACAATATTTGAACTGGGACTCAGGCCATTTGCCTTCGCCAACTAATTCAACTACTTTTGAAATAGGATTTGGGCTACGCGCCCTCGACTACAAATAATCAACAATGTTCAACAGCAGTTGAACTGGGACTCAGGCCACGTGCCTTCGCCAACAAATTCAACTACGGTTGAAATAGGATTGGGGCTACGCGCCCTCGACTCCAAACAATCTACAATGTTCAACAACAGTTGAATTGGGACTCAGACCATGTGCCTTTTCCAACTAATTCAACTATGGTTGAAATAGGACTCAGTCTATGCGCCCGCAATTCCAAACAACCAACAAGGTTCAACTATGGTGGAATCAGGACTCAAGCCATATGCTTCCCCCAATAAACTAACAAGTGAACTGAGGCACAGAGCAAGCACCCTCGCCAGCCAAGTGAGTATGTCCAAATCCTACCGAAATTAACGACATGCGAGATTCGGCACCTACCAAACCATCGGGTCGTGTGTTCGTTCCCACGTCGAATAGCCTAACCATGCCCAAACAGGACTAATGTCAGGATGAGCCGCCCTTGAGGGGATGCCTTGCCTCGGCCACTCGAGTTGCGAGGGGACTGCCAGCCAATGTATAAAAATTAGCCCCCCCCAAAGACGCAAATGAAACAAACAGTAAACAAGTGACAAAGGGGGAAGTCCCCATTGTTCATAAAACAATCACGGTCCACGCCCGTTTACATCCGTCCAAAAGGGGGGGGGGAAGAAAAACAACAATGTACAAAAAAAAAACGGAAAACATTGAGAAAGGGGAAAACAACCTGATAAAAGCAAGCCTGATTCACCTCGTCCACGCGCTGGGACTCAGACCATGTGCCTTCGCCAACTAATTCAACAATGGTTGAAATAGGACTCGGGCTACGCGTCCTCGACTCCAAATAATCAACATTGTTCAACAACAGTTGAACTGGGACTCAAGACACGTTCCTTCGCCAACTAATTCAACTACAATTGAATAGGACTCGGGCTACGCGCCCTCGACTCCAAATAATCAACATTGTTCAACAACAGTTGAACTGAGACTCAGGCCACACGCCTTCGCCGACTAATTCAACTACGGTTGAAAAAGGACTCAACCTGATCAAAGTAAAGGGAAAACATCGAGAAAGGGGAAAACAACCTGATCAAAGCAAGCCTGATTCACCTCATCCACATGCTGGGACTCAGGCTACGTGCCTTTGCCATCTAATTCAACAACGGTTGAAGTGGGACTCGGGCTACGCACCCTCGACTCCAAATAATCAACATTGTTCAACAACAGTTGAACTAGGACTCAAGATACGTTCCTTCGCCAACTAATTCAACTACGATTGAAATAGGACTCGGGCTACGCGCCCTCGACTCCAAATAATCAACATTGTTCAACAATAGTTGAACTGGGACTCAGGCCACGTGCCTTCGCCAACTAATTCAACTACGGTTGAAACAGGATTCGGGCTATGCGCCTTCGACTCCAAATAATCAACAATGTTCAACAACAGTTGAACTAGGACTCAGGCTACGTGCCTTCGCCAACTAATTCAACTACGATTGAAATAAGACTCGGGCTACGCTCCCTCGACTCACAATAATCAATAATGTTCAACAATAGTTGAACTGGGACTCAATGTGCCTTCGCCGACTAATTCAACTATGGTTGAAACAGGATTCGGGCTACGCGCCCTTGACACCAAATAATCAACAATGGTTCAACAACAGTTGAACTGGGACTCAGGCTATGTGCCTTCGCCAACTAATTCAACTACGGTTAAAACTGGATTCGGGCTACGCGCCTTCGATGCCAAATAATCAATAATGTTCAATAATAGTTGAACAGGGACTCTGACCGTGTGCCTTCGCCAACTAATTCAACTACGGTTGAAATAGGACTCGGGCTACGCGCCCTCGACTCCAAATAATCATCAATGTTCAACAACAGTTGAACTGGGACTCATGCCATGTGCCTTCACCAACTTATTCAACTACGCTTGAAATAGAACTCGGGCTACGCGCCCTCGACTCCAAATAATCAACAATGTTCAACAAAAGTTGAACTGGGACTCAGGCCATGTGCCTTCGCCAACCAATTTAACTACTGTTAAAATAGGACTCGGGCTACGCGCCCTCGACTACAAATAATGAACAATGTTCAACAATAGTTGAACTGGGACTCAGGATATGTGCCTTCGCCAACTAATTCAACTACGGTTGAAACAGGATTGCGGCTACGCGCCCTCAACTGCATATAATCAACAATGTTCAACAGTTGGCCACTTGCCTTCGCCAACCAATTCAACTACAGTTGAAACTGGATTTGGGCTACGCACCTTCGACTCCACACAATCAACAATATTCAACAACAGTTGAACTGGGACTCAGACCATGTGCCTTTGCCAACTAATTCAACTACGATTGAAATAGGACTCGGGCTACGCGCCCGCGACTCCAAACAACCAACAAGGTTCAACTATGGTTGAATCAGGACTCAAGCCATATGTTTCCGCCAATAAACTAACAAGTGAACTGAGGCACAGAGCCAGCACCCTCGCCAGCCAAGTGAGTATGTCTAAATCCTACTAAAATGAACGACACGCGAGATTCGGCACCTGCCAAACCATCGGGTCGCGTGTTCGTCCCCACGGAAAATAGCCTAACCATGCCCAAAACGGGAGTAAGGTCAGGATGAGCCACCCTTGAGGGGATGCCTTGCCTCGGCCACTCGAGTTGCGAGGGGACTGGCCGCCAACGTCTAAAAATTAGCCCCCCCCCAAGATGCAAATGAAATAAATAGTAAACAAGCGACAAAAGGGGAATTCCCCCTTGTTCATAAAACAATCACGGTCCACGCCCGCTTACAACCGTCCAAAAAGGGGGAGGGGAAGAAGAACAACAACAACGTACAAAAACAACAACAGCGGCGCCGTCTGCACCATTACCTGCTCTAGCCGCATCGCCGCCTGCTCCATCTGCACTGCCACCTGCAGGCCCTGCACCGTTGCCAGCTCCCCCCAAACTTTCGCCAGCACCATCGTCAATACCCGACGTTGCAGCATCAAATCCACATTCCATACGAGCCTCTCACGCCCTTTGGCATGCTCTCTCGAAAATGGCTTTGGCTATGATGCTGGCCTCAAACAAATGTTTATAGATGTCCCGCTGGGCCTCAGCATAAAACCAAACCTCGCGAGAGTGACCCATAAAAGCGGACTGCTCCTGGATACGCCTATTCTCCTCCTCTAAAAGTGCGATATGTCATGCCGCATCTTGAGCACCCCGCTCTAAGACCCTGATCCGCTATTCAAGACTACCCTCTCTGAAGGCAGCAGCAACCCTCACCAACGACAATTGAGATTCATTGGCACAGATGACCCCGTGCAACTCATCCGCTCGTACGGAGGCATCAACCAACCTCCGCTTTAAAGCCGCCACCTCCCCTTCCCGCACGGCAACCTTCCTACTCCATCCTGAGGTGACTTCCGTCACCTTATTCAAACACAAACGCTCACATTCAATTGAGGCCCTCCGCCAAGCCTCGAGCTCATCATCCTTCCGATGCAATTGGTCATCTAAGGCCCTTATACGACTAAGCGCTTGGTTCGCATGTAACTCCCTTCTTGCCAACTCTTCAACCAATACCCGATTATGGGGATCAGTCCTTATACGCTCACTCATCTCCCTGCACTGTCTCGATAGCAATGTCACTTGTCAAGCACCCGCAAAAATACCCCGGACTGAACGTTGGCTCGGCGGAGACTCTCCACCTACAACAAAAAAGCCTGCAAAATGAAGAACGACAGGTCAGGAAGGACATAAAAAATAGGTAAAGGAAAATCAAATAAGCTTCAATCTTCGAACACGTACCCTCATTCCTATTACGGCCACTTCGTTCATCAGACCATCATCAGTAACCGCCATCAATGACTCATTCTCCACCATAGAACACAACTGCCCAAACTGTGACACCATACTCGAGTCCAGCAGCAACAAATTCTCATCCATAGGAACCTCAATAATGCGCAGCTTTCCATCCGGGTGAACATCCGCACTTGTGACACCATCACGGAACATGCAGACATCCTCAGAATCCAAATTCGAGTTGGATGTAGACCCGTCTCCTACCGCCGCCACCTCCGTCAAAGGGGTACTCGACCCACCAATATCCACAACCACCCGGGAAGCCTCCCCCAACTTGACCACATGGGTCAAAGATTGAGCCATTGGAGCGACACTTCCCTCTCGATCCGCATGGACCTGAACATCATTTTCCCTCGGCCCATCTTCAGGAATGTGCGCCACTGTGAACACTTAATTTTTTACCACACCCAAATTTTATTCTATTTTAATATAAAGGCAAAATACATAATTTACCCATCAAATTTAGGACCAAATCCCTCTTACACACCTGTTAAATACATGTTTTATTTTACACACTAAACCTTTCAAAAGTGTGTCAATTACACACTACTTTTGACCAGGTATATTACACATAAAAGGAGCGCGTGAGGAGGTATAAAATGTGTGTCTGTAGCTTTATGTCAACGATTCAGATTGTTGATCCTATGGTCCAACTTAATTGTTTTTGTATTTCTTTTTTCTTTTGTCCCCCCCCCCCCCAATCCCATGACCAGTGAAACCTCTTGTGTTCTTTTCCATTGAACCCCATTATTTCATTTCAATCAATTACTCCAACAAGAAAAAAGCCAGTAACTTACACTATTAGAAGTCCAAGGAAGTTCTACTAATTTCAATCTAAGAAAATTCTATTAATGTTAGTCCACGGTTTTTTTGTGACATATAATTAGCAAATACGTAAACACCCAATTCAAAGAAATACTGCAAATGCACTCTCCATTCATGGGCATCTTCAAAAAAGCTAAAATTTAAACTTTCCAATTCATGGTCTTTCAGTTGACATATGAGCAAACAAATGGAAACCCAATTCGAAGATAATGTTAACGCCAATTTTTTAATGGAAATAACAGACAAAATTTTGGTACAGAAGCAGTTGTGGCGATGGAAGCCATGAAAATGACAAACAAAATTTTGGAAGAGGGCTAAAAATGAAAATAGTCCATTATATCTTTGTTGATGTAGATAAGCTTCAATAGATATGATACCCATGCAGTTGTAATTTTCTATCTACCTTTGCCATTGTTGCATTTTTTTAAACAATGGCCTTGTTGTGGTAATGATACGGTGGTGAGAGCCATGGCTTATTGGCTTTTGATGCTTTTATTTCTTTCTCGGATTAAATCACTTGGGCTCCTAATTTTTTGGTTGAATTGTGTGTTCTCGTTTTCGGGTGTTTCACGGAGGAGGAGATGGAGGGGGAAGAGATGGGGTTAGAGAAGATGAGGGTATATGTGTAATTTAATATTTTTTGTTTTATTTATTTATGTTAATGACACGTGTCACGATCTTAGTGGTGCGTGATACACATACATTTTGTGAAACTGGTCCAGCATGAAAGTGATGTGTAATTGACACACTTTTGAAAGGTTTGATATGTAAAATAAAACTCGTGCTCAACAAGTCTGTAAGAGGGATTTGGTCCTAAGTTTGATGGGTAGATTATGTATTTTGCCTAATACAAAAATTTCTTTTAGGTCTAAATCTTAATATTTTAAATTTTTATCTTACTTTTAATAGGTTTTATTTAAGAAAATTAAAAATCACAAAAAATATTCATATTCTTAGAATATAAGATTTATTCTTATGCTTATATAGAAGAAATTTATATATATATTAAAATAAAAATTTGATTTCTTCTAATTTAAATGTAAGTTATTGTAATATTTTTCTTATAATTTAAACTTTAGTGTAAATAGTGAGTTATAATATATATATATATATATATATATATATATATATATATATATATATATATATATATATATATATATATATATATATATATATATATATATATATATATATATATATATATATGTGTGTGTGTGTGTGTGTGTGTGTGTGTGTGTGTGTGTGTGTGTGTGTGTGTGTGTGTGTGTGAGAAAAAATGAGGTACCTAACTGCTCACCCCACTTTCCCATTTTTCCCACTTTCTATTACACCACATTTCCCTCAAACCACCCTAACCTCCCGAAACCTCCCACTTTCTCACACCCAACTTCCCCATTTCCCCACTTCCTCATAACTAAACACCCATTACTCACAACTTCTCCCATGTTTCCCACTCTTCCTAACCACCAAGGCAGACACCTACCTATATATATAACAGACTTCACAAATCAAAAGGGGGGAGGAGGATTTTTGGAAAGAAGAAAAACAAGAATAGAAGGAGTAAAAAACGAGAAAAGGAAAAAGGAGGAATTTGAAGGAAAAAAGCAAAAGAAAAAAGAAAGAAAGAGAATACTAGTTGCCTATTTTGATACATTTTCCATAATCAGAGGTTCCCAAAATTGGAGGAGATCGAGTTTGAAGGCTTCCGGCCGAGGTCCTATTCGCGGTTCTGATTTTGATTATTGTTGTCTTGTTCGTTTGCTGTCGTACTTTCAAATGCTGATGCCAGTCTTCCTGTATTCATTCTTGAACATATTAAATCGAAAGTTGCTCACATTCAGATTCATGTCCTTAATTGCTCTTTCTATTATTTTATTATTATATTGGTCAAAACGTAAATTCGAGGTGCTACTTTCTCATAAGTTCCTGCAGATGTTCTGATTTTATTTTTATCACAACATGAATACCGTTAGGAGAACTGGGCGCCGGCTTCTGCGATTGGTTCGCGGCCGCGAGCCGACCGAGAACAGTAAAACTTCAGAAAGCCCAATTATTCACGGTTCATCCGCGGTCGCGGATGAACCGCGGAGGAACAGTACTGCGAATTTTTGACTGCTTTTTCCAGCTCTTTTCCCTTTTGCTCTTCTCTTGGCATTTTCATCAACATATGACTTCAAAATAACTCTTCTTAGCATCCATTGCATCACATGTACCTATAACACACAAGCAAACACTAATCAAAGTATTTTGTCCTCATAAACAACAATAATACCATAACAAAGTGTGATTATTTAGGGCATAATTATAGTCAAATTCACCTATTATCAATACCCCACACTTAAACCTTTGCTCATCCTCGAGCAACCTTAATCACACTTTAGGCCAATTTAAAAAATTTGTCTCCCCCAAAATATGTCACAAAAGCTATTATAAATGAACAACCTGAGATATGCACAATCTTTACCTAACCGCAAACTCTCATGCCCGCACATTATTACTTACTCTACTTATTACCAAAAACTTGCAAATTTACCTCTTCCTCTTGAATTACATGCCCTCACAATATTTATTGAGAGAAGTTCCCACACATTAACAATTCAAAGACATGGAACTTATAGATATCGGAAAAATTCACTCACTCTCAACAAAGAACATTTATATGAATACATACACACCATAGGCTTGCCCCTAGTGTAATACTCCACTAATCGAGTTATTCAATCATAGATCAAGAGGTCTTTAAGGGTTGTAATGTAGGCTATGGGACAGGTAGGATACTTTTGGTTATAGTGACTAGCCTCCCTAAGCACTTTTCTTTTTCCTTTTCACATCTTCCCTTTTTGTATTCTTCCTTATGTCTCCCATAAACATTCATTCACCTTTCTTTACTTTTAACCCCCACTTTTCGTTTGTTGAAGTAACTGGCCTTTCTAATTTTTACATATTCATTGATATATCTCTTTTGTCTCATTGCTTTGCAACATTATTTTGGACCAGTCCACTATTTTCTATCATTAATTCTTGATTTTCCCTTTTTCAATTTCCCTTCACCCCACACTTAAACTTTTGCATATTCATTTCAATACAAGTGCTTCTAGGAGGTAAAGTAGAACATTATACATATTTGATGAACATTCAAGGGTTATCAAAGAATAGGCTTAAGCTCAAAGGGGTTAACTAAGATATAATGTACGGGTGAATTCATGTCTATTGGTATATGGGGTTACACAAAGAAATGCCTTTATCCTTTCTACAACCAAACAACTTCTATTTCGCTTTGCAAACACACAGGGCAAGTTCTAGGCATCATGTAAAACATACAATGTAAGTAAAACCTCACACACACATGGCATGCAACTTATTTGGAATCCAGTTTATCTACAAAGCCCTATCTATGTTCAAGCAAGTATTATTGTGCAGTTTCAGGCATACTGAGATTCTACAGTCAAGCCTAGAAAATACATTCTCAAGTTCAATTTACGCTTTTGCTAATGTGCATATTCGGGGTTACATATTGCCCTTTTTTACCTCTAATCCTAAGAAAAGAAAAAAAATCTACCTAACCCGGTTCAAATACAAACCCTTGGAAAAGAACCGTGGTCAAAAGAAAAACCAAGGAGGAGATGATACATTACCTATAAAAAGAAAATAAAAGAAAGAAAAAAATTCCTACGTGGACTACTTCCCTCAAGAGTACTTGTCCTAAATAGTTCGTCATCAGGAAGAGTCTTCTACTCATATTTTTGGATTTTTTTTTTAAACTTTTATGATTTTTTTGTGTTTTTATTATTTATATTACTACTACAACTAATCTGTACATCATGTACAAGATAAGTCACCCACTCCACACTTAAAGATATGTCATGTCCCCATGACATAAATAAAAATTAAAGCACAAGAGGGGCAAGAAAACTTACCCTGAGACTCACTCGGAGTCGGAGACGGTGGATGGGTCGACATGACATACTCGTCCAAGTGCTCTGAACCGTGCCATAAACCTGTTTTCTGACCGGGCTCGCCTTGTAGACATGGCGACTAGCTGTGTGTGCAAGCCATCAACGGAGGTGCGCAGATCAGCAACCTCCTCCTCCATGGACCCAAGCATAGGTCGGGTGGACTCGGACCAAGACATACTTGCTCCACGAGGAGCAGGCCTGGAAGGTCCGGCTGAATCCGTGGAGTGCCTGGCCCGGGCAACCGGTACAGGATCGTCCTCCTCATCCAAGTCAATTGGGCTTGTGTCTCGTCCAACCTGGATTTGAGCAGCTCTAAATGGAGCTTTTGGTAGTAGCTCACCATCAGTTTCAGTTACTGGGGTCTGATGGAGGAGACACAGTGTAGTGACAAGAAATGGGTAATAAAAACCCTTGGCAGTGAGGGATCCCCTCAATACTATCTCATCACTAACTACGCGGGGAATATCAACATCCCGATGTGTTACAAAACACCAAGTCAAAAGTGCCCTATCAAAGTTAACATCCGTGGTGTTACCCGAGGGCAAGATACGGTTGCAAATTATATAGAACCAACATTTGGCTGTGTGTGTAAAGCAGTTAGAGTGCAGAGTCTTATTTCTAATCCACACCGGGATGTCGTCTACACATAAGGCCTCTATTAGCATGTCCCATGTGACACCTGGCCTAGCATGGTAATAGTCGACATCACTAGTGTGCATGGGCAGTCTAAGTATCTGCCTAATAGTATGAATATAGGCATCAACATTCTTACCTCTGACGAATACTTGTCTGACCATAGCGTAAGGAGAATTGGCGTAGAATTCCAAGACAAGCATCTTGTTCACCTTAGGAGGTGAGTCAAAGAGGAACTCCATCTCGCGCCTCCGAATCTCATCATATATTTCCGGCTTCTCCGAGCGGATAGCTATCCGGTCAACTTCTACCTCTTGGAGCCACTTCTTGGTCGCTTTAATGTGAAATCCATTCTCCGCTTCTTCGCAAGCAAACCTAGACTCATCATAAGTCGGTTGCCCAGAAGATCTAGCACCATGTCGAGCTCTCTTTGGGGCCATGATCCTGCACAAATAAGATAGCCAAAAATTTTTGTAAACCGTTAGTCATCGGAAGGCTACTCAGACTTCGCCATCCGTGAAATATCACCATTGACCATTTTTCGTGCAATTACCTCATACTCCTATATTTAGATTCTTTATCTAACTATTTTACACATGCCTATTCAAGCACCCCACACTTAGTTATTTGAACACTTCCAACATTACCCAATTGACTTAATCCATCCCCAATAAAATACACAATAACCAATTCATGAGTTGGGCATTATGTCTCCTAAAACTACATTAATAAATTATGATCAAGGATAATTTGCCCAACTTGGCTAACCAACCAACATACATGGTCTAAATACTATTTGGGTCTCCAAATCATAAAATTAGCATCATAAACACAATTGAAGACCCAACAACTCATTCTTTACCAAACTTCAATCATATAACAAGGTACCTTAGAAGAAATTCATGGAAACATGTAATGTGCAAAAAGAAACCAAGTCATATTCATGATTTACCCTAAACTAACATTATCTAATTAATTCTACAAAATAAACAATCAAAAACTAAAAATAAAAACAAAATAAAAGAGAAAAAAGTAGAGAAACTTACAAGTGATAGCAATGGAGGAGTAAGGAGGAAGAAGGGGGTGATTTGGAGAAGAGGGGGTTGGGATTTTGTAGAGAGAAGGGAGAGGATTTGAAGTTAGAGAGAGAGAGAGTTTTTGAGAGTGGGGGGGCGGCTAATGGGGTTATGGGAAAGAGAGGATGGGTTTTTAGGGTTTAAAGAAGGGGGGGGGGAAGAAAATAAAAAAAATGTTATTTTCAACTGACCGCGGAACTGGCCGCGACTGTTCGCGGTTCGTTCGTGGCCGCGGATGGACCGTGAATAGTCGCGATTCAGAGGGGGCATTTTTTCGCGGTTGGTTCGCGGCCGCGAATGGACCGTGAACAGAGAAAGTTCAGAGAGGTCATTTTTCTGCGGTTCATCTGCGGTCGCGGATGGACGGCGGACAGTGCCCCTCTCTGAATTTTTTTTTCTCAGTTGTTCAGCAAAAATCTTATTTTTTTCTTACTTTATTTTATTAAATACTACTAAGATAAAAATACTTACAACATGTTCGTGAGTTGCCTCCCACGTAGCGCCTGATCTAACGTCGCGGCACGACTTAACTTAGCGCATTTTAAGGCTCGCTAGACCTTTGAGGTTCATCCAACCGCAATTCTACCTTGTCCTCCATGTCATCCAGGCCTATGTAAGGTTTCAACCGCTGTCCGTTTACCTTAAATGTAAGTGTTCCATCCATAGTTTGAATTTCTATAGCTCCTGACTCAAATGCCTCAATTACCTTGAAGGGTCCTGACCACCTTGATTTCAATTTACCTGGGAACAATCGTAATCTTGAATTGTATAGTAGTACTTTGTCCCCGCTTTTTAAGTTCCGCTCAATGATATTTTGATCATGAATCCGCTTCATTCTCTCATTATACAATCTAGTACTTTCAAACGCCAGATACCGAAATTTTTCTAATTCATGCAACCTAGTTAGCCTTGCTTTACCTGCTTCATCCAAGTTGAGATTCAATTGTTTCAGCGCCCACCAAGCTTTGTGCTCTAATTCAACCGGTAGGTGACAATCTTTCCTAAACACCAATTTGTATGGCGACATGCCAATTGGTGTCTTGAAAGCTTTTCTATAAGCCCATAGTGCGTCATCAAGCTTTCTGGACCAGTCGGTCCTTGTGGCGTTTACTGTTTTAGTCAGTACACTTTTTATCTCCCTGTTGGAGACCTCAACTTGCCCGCTAGTCTGCAGGTGTTATGGAGTGGCCACACGGTGTTTAATATCATACTTGGCCAATAATTTCTAAAAAGCTCGGTTGCAAAAGTGTGTGCCCTTGTCACTGATGATAGCCCTTGGAGTCCCGAAACGGGTGAAAATATTCTTCTTCAAAAACCCCACCACCACCTTAGCATCATTGGTGGGTAATGATGCAGCTTCCACCCATTTGGACACGTAATCGAGTGCAACAAGTATGTACTTACTGTCGTATGAGCTAATAAAGGGCCCCATGAAATCTATTCCCCAGACATCGAACACTTCAACTTGCTGGATTGGGTTCATTGGCATTTCATGACGCCGGGAGATGTTCCCGGTGCGTTGACATTCATTGCAACCTTTCACCCACAAGTGTGCATCTTTAAACACCGTTGGCCAATAGAAATCGGCCTCAAGTATTTTGGCAGCTGTACGTATTCCTCCAAAGTGACCGCCATATGGTGAAGCGTGACATGCCTGCAAAACATAAGATTGTTCTATCTCGGCGACGCATCTCCGGATCATGTTATCAAGACATATCCTAAACAAATATGGTTCATCCCAATAATAAAGCTGACATTCTCAAAAAAATCTTTTTCTCTGGACCGATGAGAGGTCGTGAGGAACAATACCACTGGCTAGGTAATTAGCATAGTCAGCATACCATGGCGCTTCAAGGAGAGTGGTGGTGAGCAGCTGCTCGTCTGGAAAGGTTTCCAGAATTTCCCCATTCTCTTTGACAATTTTAGCTCCTTCAAGTCTTGACAAATGGTCAGCGACTTGATTTTCAGTACCTTTTCTATCCCTAAATTCGAGGTCGAACTCTTGGAGAAGAAACACCCAACGAATCAGACGCGACTTAGAGTCCTTTTATCAATTAAATATCTTAAAACTACATGGTCTGTGTATACGATTACCTTTGATCCTATGAGATAGGACCGGAATTTGTCGAATGCGAACACGATCGCAAGCATCTCCTTTTTCGTCACTGTGTAGTTTAGTTGTGCTCCATTCAGAGTTCTACTTGCATAGTATATTGGATGCATCAGCTTGTCTTTCCTTTGGCCCAGCACTGCCCCCACTACATAGTCACTTGCATCACACATTAGCTCAAAAGGTTGCTCCCAATCGGGGGCAATGATGATGGGTGCTTTGACCAACCTCTTCTTCAGTTCCTTAAAAGCAATCCTGCATTCATCAGAAAAAACAAAAGGGTGATCTTTTTCAAGTAACTTATAGAGAGGTTTTGATATTTTGGGGAAGTCTTTGATGAACCTCCGGTAAAAACCGGCGTGTCCAAGAAAGCTTCTTATGGCCTTGACGGATGTTGGTGGTGGCAGCTTTGCAATGACATCAACTTTAGCACGGTCTACCTCAATGCCTTTGCTTGAAACCCGGTGGCCCAATACTATACCTTCTTGTACCATAAAATGGCACTTCTCCCAGTTTAGCACTAAGTTTGTTTCCATGCACCGTTTCAGCACTCTTGTTAGATTGGCAAGGCATTCATCGAATGAATTCCCTACCACTGAGAAATCATCCATGAACACCTCCATAATGTCTTTCACCATATCGGTGAAAATAGCCATCATGCACCTTTGGAATGTGGCAGGCGCATTGCATAGTCCGAATGGCATCCTCCTGAAGGCAAAGATGACATATGGGCATATGAAGGAGGTCTTCTCTCTATCTTCGGGGGCTATGGAGATTTGATTGTACCCCGAGTATCCATTCAGAAAGAAAAAGTGGGACCTCCCTGCCAACCTGTCAAGCATTTGATCAATGAAGGGAAGTGGGAAGTGATCTTTGCGGGTGGCTAGATTCAACTTCCTGTAGTCCATGCATATTCTCCATCCGGTGACGGCTCTTGTTGAAATCAATTCATTGTTCTCGTTTTTCACTACCGTCATGCCTCCTTTCTTTGGCACACATTGGACCGGGGTAACCCAGCTACTGTCTGAGATTGGGAATATGATTCCCGCATCTAGCCACTTTATTACTTCTTTCTTCACCACTTCCTTCATGTTGGGGTTCAGCCTTCTTTGATGTTCCCTGGAAGGTTTGTGTCCATCTTCCAGGAGAATTTTATGCATGCAATAGGCTGGGCTGATCCCCTTTATGTCTGCCATGGTCCACCCAATGGCAGTCTTGCATTCCTTGAGTACCTCTATAAGCTTTTGGGCCTGCACATCTAACAAACTAGATGAGATAATAACAGGTAACGTGGAGTTAGGACCTAGAAATTCATACCTGAGATGTGATGGTAGTGGTTTATGCTCAAGCTTTGGTGATTCTTCTATGGATGGCTTTGCTGGCGGGGTCTCTCTTTTCTCTAAGTGTAGAGGCTCGAACTCAAGCTCTCTCTGCCAAAATCCCTTGCCTTCCAGAGATAGTACCCATTCGGCTAAACTTTCACCATTTACCTCTTCCATGTTCATCAGGCATGCTTGAAGTGGATCTTCATTGGTCAACTCTGCATCGTCGGTCTCCACTATCACATCAACCGCATCAATGAGAGAGCAATTTGCGAACTCACTAGGGCGCCTCATGGATTTTTTCACATTGAAGATGATCTCCTCATCATTCAACCTCATCTTGAGTTCCCCAGTTTCACAATCAATTATGGCTCTCTCGGTGGCTAGGAATGGTCTTCCTAGGATTATGGGAATTTCTTCGTCGACCTTGCAATCAAGAATAACAAAATCGGCGAGAAACACGAACTTCCCAAACTGGATAAGCACATTATCTATAATACCAAATGGACGCTGAACCGTCTTGTCAGCAAGCTGTAAAAGCATAGAGGTGGGCCTGGCCCTCCCAATGCCTAACCTCTTATAAATGACTAAGGGCATGAGATTAATGCTTGCCCCCAAAGCACAAAAAGCCTTAGTAAAGGCATAATTCCCTATAGTGCATGGGATGGTGAAGCTACCTGGATCAGATAGCTTCTCAGCAATGGGTCTGGAGACCACAGCACTACAAGTCTGAGTAAGTGTTACGGTGGCCAAGTCTTGGAAATCAAATTTCCGCGACATCAAATCATTCATCATCTTAGCATAACCAGGCATTTCTTTTAAAGCTTCAATTAAGGGAATGTTTACATGGATTTGCTTGAGCATTTCAAAGAACTTTTTGTATTTCTCCTCTTTTTGGTGTTTGGCCAACCTTTGGGGGAATGGTGGTGGAGGCCTCTTCTTCCCAATGACTTGGGACTTTTCTTTTTCTATCACTTTCTCATCAATCTGCTGCTATACCTGTTCAGCTACTTTCTCCGTTCCCGATTTTGCTTCTTTATTTTCAGCAACTGGCTGGACTATGACTTCTGTCAACCCTGTGGACTCGTCCAGTTCAATGGGCAATGGAGTGGATGTCTCAGCCTGTCTGTCGATTTTCTCACTTTCATTCTCGGCATCAAGATCTCTACCGCTTCTCGGAGTCACTGCCATCATCTGCTTTGGGATTTGGTCATTTGGGTTTGTTTGTGTATCTACAGGCAATGTCCCTTGAGGACGATTGTTAAGAGACATAGCAATCTGACCCACCTGTACTTAAATATTCTTGATGGCGGCATCATGTGCATCTATCCTCTCATTTGTTTTAGCATTTGACCCAATTACCTCTTGCATCATAGCTTCCAACCTTGCAAACCCATCGTCATGTCTACCCCCATGTGGTGGTGGAGGTGGATGATATCCCTGCTGCTGATTGCCGAAATTCTGAGGTTTAGGATATGGAGCCATGTTGTGTGGTGGCCTCATACCTACTGCATTAAATTGTGGCTGGGGAGGTCAATACTGCATTGGAGCCTGTTGGCCCCAGTTTTGATTACCTTGTCGCTGCCCTCCATAGTTAGCCACATAGTTCATATCCTCATGCTGATGATGATGTTCTTGGTCTGCAGCCCGTGGATTACCTATGGGTTGGCTAATGCAAGATGTGCATAAACCACCATTGGTAGTATCTACAATGTGAACCTGCTGCTTGACTCCTGATTCTTCCACCTTCTTTGTCAGGATGCTCATTTGTGTCAACAAAGTTGCCATGTTCTCCTCTAGAGTATTAGATGGATCCAGAGGTACTGAGTGTACTACTGGTGTGATAGGAGCATTCCTGGATGTCCACCCGGAATTTTGAGCCATCTTGTCTAGCAAAGTTTGGCCCTCTCTCCAAGTCTTGCTCAGAAAAGCCCCACCTGCTGAAGCGTCTACAATGTTCTTCATGCTGTTTGAAAGCCCCATGTAGAATCTTTGTCCCAACATCTGCTCGGGAATCCCATGGTGAGGACACATAACAAGCATACCCTTGAATCTGCCCCAAGTTTCATGTAATGTTTCCATTGGTTTCTGCTTGAATCTTACAATCTCATTAATTTGTTGAGTTGTCTTGTTAGGTGGATGAAACTTGTTGTGGAATTGTTTGACTAACTCATCCCAAGTTCCAATGGAGTTTATGGGGAGTGAGTTTAGCCATATCTGTGCAGCTCCTGTAATTGAGAATGGAAAGAGTAATAATCTGATGGCTTCCGGAGTTATATTCGGTTGCCTCTGTGTCTTGCATATCGAGAGAAAGTTCTTTAGGTGCTGATGTGGATCATCAACCTGAGACCCAAAGAATAATCCCTTGTTTTGCAACAAGTGTAGCATATTGTTAGTAATCTGGAAAGACTCGGCTTGAATTGCTGGCACAACGATGGCAGTTGCCAAATTATCCAATGTGGGTTGTGCCCAGTCAAACAGCGCACCTTCCTGTGCCTCCTGCGCCTCTTGCATATTTAACCCGGCTTGCTGGTTTTGTTCGTTTACATCACCCATGTCGAAGTCTAGTTTAATTGGTTGCTGAGATTGCTAAACTTCTTTGATTGCCCTGTTACGTGCCCGGATAGTTTTCTCGGGGTCTGAGAGTCCTTCAATTAGTTCTCCAGTCCTTGCAGATTTTCTAGGCATGCACCTGAGTACCCAAATCAACAACCGTCAAAATATTCGATGTAATGTGTAGAAAGAACCTAAATACACAAGAATCTTGAAGTTCTGTCAATGGCAATTGATAATTCCGTTAGATCCCCGGCAACGGCGCCAAAATTGATTCACGTCCAAGCAATGGTCGTAGTCAATATAACCTGGTCTAATAAGTCCAAGATCGATCCCACAAGGAATTAACCTATCAATCACAACTTTCACAACCCAAGAGTACTTCCGAATCAAGTTCCCAAAATTTAGAGTATATTTTTGTATGGATTTCGACTAACTACTTTGCAAGAATTAAGAATGCTTAAAAGAAAGAATTGAATGTTGGGTAAAAACAATATGGAGAAGGACTAAGGTATTGATTTCCCTATTGATGGAATCCCTTATCGTTATGCTCATACAAATTGTTAATATATTATATCAATCATGAACGCTATGTGTATCGTAACCCTCTCCCGAGCAATTACAATAATTTACTAGTGCACTCTCCCGAGCTACCCTAGCTAGCTTTAATTTGAATAGTTCACTTAAGATTGCACCCAAGACTTCGTTATTCCTAACCCCGTCTTTACGCCTAAAGTTATAGATTCCTCCAATAACCTAGGTGTGGTGTTGTTCAACAATATACCTAAATATGCACTCTTTTCCAAGTTATGCACACTAAATAGGCACAACTAATTGGGGATCCTACCAATTAACTACAACAAGAATGAAGTTGAACAAATAGAAATCTAGTTCACAATTTGTAATCACATAAATGATAAGTTCATCACCCAATAGGTTCCATCAAAACCTTAGAAAAGGATTTAGCTACTCATGCTCAAAGAAACAAGAATAATAATTGAAATCATAGAGAATTACTTGATATAAAATAAAAAGAAGGAGTTGAGAGGATTCTCTCTTACTAAATATCTTGCAAAAGTAGTGAAATAAAGACAACATGCCTCTATTGGACAAACTAGGAGTTTATATAGAGGTTTTAGGGCTTAAAAAACTAAATTCGAATCAATTTAGGAGAACTGGGCGCCGGATTCCGCGGTTGGTTCGCGGCCGCGAGCCGACCGCGAACAGTAAAACTTCAGAAAGCCCAATTATTCGCGGTTCATCCGCGATCGCGGATGAACCACGGAGGAACAGTACTGCGGATTTTTGACTGCTTCTTCCAGCTCTTTTCCCTTTTGCTTTTCTCTTGGCCTTTTCATCAACATATGACTTCAAAATAACTCTTCTTAGCATCCATTACATCACATGTACCTATAACATACAAACAAACACTAATCAAAGCATTTTGTCCTCATAAACAACAATAATACTATAACAAAGTGTGATTATTTAGGGCATAATTATAGTCAAATTCACCTATTATCATCTAACTTCAAAGAAATTCCTTGTGTTCGTATCGCATCTAGGTCCAAAATATTAATAAAGATATAATAATTAAGTGAATCGGTAATAGACAAGACATGACCAATAAAATAGAAGAATAGTCAAAAATTGATTTAAGCCTTACATGAGTCAATAAAGCGACCGTGCTAGAACCATGGGACTCGAGGGGTGCCTTACACCTTCCCCTCAGTCAATAGGATTCCTTACTTAGTCTTCTATTTCGTAGACCATAATTAAGAATCAAAACTTCCTTTTGAAAGGGGATTCAAATAAAAGGTGACTTGGAACACCAAAACACAATTCCAAATTGCGACTCTAAATAATAAATAATCCATTTCCAAAATGTCACTTCAATTGGAAAAACTCTTCTTACTCAACCACGTAATAAGGGTTGTGCGGAAAAAAAAGAGGTGTGACAGTCATGGCAGCTCAGCTGGGGAAATTAATAAGAATGAGCATTATACATTGACTCATGTTTGGCTTTTATCATGTTTTGGATATTATTGTGTTTAACAGCTTAATGTGCTATTTGTCGCTTATTTACTGCTTTAAAATTTATTGGAACTGTGATATACAATGTATCCTCTCTTTCACCCATCTGAGTCTTCTAATAGGTAGTTATGTTGTGTTTGCCTACCAGCATCACAAAACTTCTGTCTTGAGATAAAACCAGTTTCTACCAGCTTCTGGTGAAGGATTTAGTCACACATGTTTAGGCGGGAGAGCCGTTAGCTAGCCAGTGTTGTTCTACTACTGGTGACGCTTGACGCTCCTTTGCTCGGGTTGTCTACCCGGGTAAGCCAGGTCTAGATACCATCTCCTTTATGATTTGAAAACTTAGAAGAACAAGCCATAAGCAATGAATATCCCGAGTAGGCTACATTTTATTTGCATCATGTACATTGGTTTTAGCAGGACTCAGCACAAGGGCCAGGCCCGTCTAGGAAAGGTACAAATTTTTCAGACCAACATGTTCATAATTATGTGCTATATATAACGTTATTTGTTAGGCTTCACTAAAATATTGACCGGCTTTAGGATAGAATTAAACAGAGGATAGAGAAAGAAGAAATTCCCAAGTTTTCATAGAATACCATTGTTTTTTAAAATAAAATTTTGAAAGGTTTTGGTACATAAAATTACAATTCTCAAAATAGTTTTTTTTAGTTATTTTAATAGAACTACGCGGGTCTGATTCTTACCGGATGTGAGATACGTAGGCAACCTTCATTAGGCCCGGCCCCCACTATTGAAAAATCCAAAAATATTTTCTTTTTAAATTCTTCTCAAAGTTCAAAAATATTTTCATTCTTCGTCAAGAGTATTTCTTTTGAAAATTACCAAAAAAAAATTAAAAACCAAAAAAATATTTTTCTTTATTCTTTAGAAAATATCCTAAAAAAGAGTTAGTTTATTTGCTTTATTCCTGATCTTCCCGAACTACGCAAGAACTGATTCATGTCTCCACATGATAAGTTGGCAACCCACATCAGGTTCGATCGAATCACTTTGAAAAACAAAAGAAAAAAAAAGAATAAAGTTGTTAACAAGAAAAAAAAGAAAAAAAAAGAACAAAAAAAGAGCATTTATTTTAACATTATTGTTGTTTCGAAATAAAAAAAAAGTTAAAGGTGGTCGGTTTGTTGGTTTGCAATGGCAAGTCAGGCAAACAATTCAAGATCCCTCGGAAGTAAAAGCTTATTCTCAACAAATGGAAGAAGCACTACTATTGTTGATCCAAGGTCACGGAAAGGCAAGTAGGCTATTGACGAGAAAAATAAAAAATAAAGGCAAATGTGAGGTTGACTTTACCAGATTTGTGCAATAGGACATTGCCTGCTCGGGATAATTTGATGATGAGGAATTTGATCCAGCACTGAA
Organism: Nicotiana noctiflora; assembly: GCA_032618575.1. Lineage (NCBI taxonomy): Eukaryota > Viridiplantae > Streptophyta > Magnoliopsida > Solanales > Solanaceae > Nicotiana > Nicotiana noctiflora. The sequence continues at coordinate 83,418 of JASVEL010005606.1, forward strand.
AGCCATAGTAGCCATTGCAGCGGCAGAAGAGAAACAAAATAAAAAGCGGGCACCAACCCAGAAACTTTCCATATCATACGGGAGTCTCGGTACCCGATCTTGCTATCTTTTCTAACTTTCAAGTTATTTCAGTGTGTTATCCAAATGTTTTTACTTTACTATCTTACACTCTAATGTAAATCCTTCTATTTTTAAAAAAATATTCAAATAAATGAATCAAAATTTCATCATCCATGGATGTCTCTTTTCTTAATCATGTCACCTTTCTTATTCTCTTTTCAGTTCTGTAAATGTAGATTTTAATAACATGACATGCTTGAAGACTTCATGCCCAGATCCTAAAATGTTGTCAGATTTTGAAATAATGAATCAAGAAGCAGAATGTGTTGAAGATAAGGAATCTAAGAAAATAAACAGAGAATTTGAACAGTAAGCCTAAATCAAATTCAAGTGAAGCCGCCCTTACTTGATTGGTTTATGGAACTGAAGTTGTGATACCCGTAAAGTTTAAATTCCTTCCCTTCGGATCATTGTTGAAGCCGAGATCGCTTATGAATATTGAGTCAAGACCCGATTAAAATATTATCTTTGATTGATGGAACATGATTGGTCGAAGGCTACCATGGGCAATTTTACAACAAAGAATGGCCCAGGCTTACAACAAAAAGTACATCCCAAGAAATTTGAATTGGGGCAACTCGTCCTAAGAAATATTCTCCCGCACCATGAAGAAGCTAAGGAAAATTTTGCTCCAAATTTCAAAGGTCGATACATATTAACAAGAGTATTGCATAGGTCTGTTGTATTTGGGAGACATCAATGGAAAAGTCCTCGAGACTACACTTAATAAAGATGCAGTCAAATGTTACTATGTCTCATTACTTGGTTTAACATTCTCTGATTGGTATGATGAAGGCTTTCTTTCTCGCTACCCAAATAATTAATCCTTTTGCAAACCTTTTGAGTCGGTTTCCTATTTTTGATTACCCTCTTTGGAATCTGAAAGTTATTATTAAAAATGACAAAGAAAAGAAAGAAAAAAAAAATAAAAAATAAAAAGAAAAAGAAAAAAATGTGTAAAAGAAACACAATAAAAAATAGAGTTTCCTGAACTACGTTCGTCTTGATTCCGAAAGGATACGTAGGCATGCTGTCTCTAAGGTTCAGTCACACTGAATAAAAATCCAAATTTTCCAAAAAGTGAAACTGGGGTAGTTAGTATAATGTTTCGGCAATGAGTTTGCCTGAAAGGTTACAAAGTTGTAATTCGATCCAAATTTGTTTTACCCAAATCCTTCCAAGTCCTTCCGATAAATCAGCGAGAATGTTCAAGGGTTGGGGGATATGTTACTTGTATCAGATGCAACTAAACGAGAGAAATAAAATGAGTGAGTCTTATAGGTGAAAACCCTCGGGCACCATAAGGCGATGGTAAGTAGAGAAATTGAAATGAGAGAGTCTTGTTAGTGAAAACTCATAAATAGCACTTCAAGGCGATGGTGAGAAGAGAAATGAGAGAGATCAGCTAGTGAAAACCCACAAAGGGCACTATTGATCGAAAAAAGGATCCACACAGTCATAACATCAACACAATCATGATCAAGGTTTCCTATTTTCAAGTCAAAAATAGTGATGAATTTCTAGAATCAGACAGTTTATATAAATCAGGCATCCAGTCCAAAAGGCATGTCATGTTCATTGAAGTCTACATATACTCCTAGATAGGTCTGTACTTCTTTTCCTCGAAAGGGATACCTCTTGTTTTAAACTCATTCTATATTCCATTGTTTGTTTTTTGTCCTTTTAGTCCCATTCTGTCTAACTTTGTTCCAAAAATAAAGCAAAGAAAAGATGGCAAGGCCAATTTACAGGGTTCTCGTTTGAAGCAAGAAGATATATTCAAAAGGCGCCCAACCTCAACAAAGGCATCAAGTCAACCCCGAATGTCCATGACTAACCGATGTTTTGAAATGGAAAACTTTGAAAGAAGCCAAAAGTGAAATGCTCACAGAGGCAACATAAAGTTGAAAAAGGTTAAGTACCTACATGGTAAAGTTTGGTAAAGCTAAAGGTTCTCCAGAGTCAGACATGCAGTTGGTATTCATAAAATAATCAGTTGCAGTTGAAGATGAACCGAGATCAAGAGAGTGAAATAATCAAGGCCACAAACCGACCACCAATTTAAAACTAGCGAAGCTTTCTTTGTTCAGAACAAAAATAGAATAATTTTAGGGAACAGTTCGTGAAAAGACGAACACCACCCAATGAAGTTCTCAAATCTTTGATTTTTGTTTTTCAATGTACATGTAATTATTTTATTTTTAGTTTCATTATAGGGAACCAGTAGACTATGTTCAGCACAGGGTACTACATTCCCTGGTTGCATTTTTATTTTCTACATAGGGTACAACATTCCCTAGTAGAATTTCAGAGAGCCACAAGCCTCATTTTGTTGCCAACACAGGGTACTACATCCCCTGGTTTCATTTTTCTTTTCTAAATAGGGTACGACATTTCCTAGTAGCATTTCAGAGAGCCACGAGCCTCATCTTGTTGCCAATATAGGGTACTACATCCCCTGGTTGCATTTTTCTTTTCTACATAGGGTACGACATTCCCTAGTAGCATTTCGGAGAGCCACGAGCCTCATTTTATTGCCAACACAGGGTACTACATCCCCTGGTTGTATCTTTTCTTTTATACATAGGGTACGACATTCCCTAGTAGCATTTCAGAGTGCCACGAGCCTCATTTTGTTGCCAACACAGGGTACTACATCCCCTGGTTGCATTTGTATTTTCTACATAGGGTACGACATCCCCTAGTAGCATTTTAGAGAGTCACGAGCCTCATTTTATTGCCAACACAGGGTACTACATCCCCTAGTTGCATTTTTATTTTTTACATATGGTACGACATTCCCTAGTAGCATTTCAGAGGGTCACGAGACTCGTTGTGTTGCCAACACAGGGTACTACATCCCCTGACTGCACTTTAATTTTTCTACATAGGGTACGACATTCCCTAGTAGCGTTTCAGAGTGCCATGGGCCTCATTTTCTTGCCAACACAGGGAACTACATCCCCTGGTTGCACTTTTATTTTCTAAATAGGGTACGTCATTCCCTAGTAGCATTGAGCCACGAGCCTCATTTTGTTGCCAACACAGGGTACTACATCCCCTAGTTCCATTTTTATTTTTTATTTTTTTTCTAAATAGTGTACGACATTCCCTAGTAGCATTTCAGAGAGCCATGAGCCTCATTTTATTGCTAACACAGGGTACTATACCCCCTGGTTTCCTTACTTCTTGTTGCCAATACAGGGTTCTACATCCCCTAGTTGCATTTTTATTTTTCTACATAGGGTGCGACATCCCCTAGTAGCATTTCAGAGTGCCACGAGCCTCATTTTGTTGCCAACACAGGGTACTACATCCCCTGGTTGCATTTTTATTTTTCTACATCGGGTATGACATCCCCTAGTAGCATTTCAGAGAGCCACGAGCCTCATTTTGTTGCCAACACAGGGTACTACATCCCCTGGTAGCATTTTTCTTTTCTACATGACATTCCCTAGTAGCATTTCAGAGAGTTACGAGCCTCATTTTGTTGTCGACACAGGGTACTACATTCCCTGGTTACATTTTTCTTTTATAAATAGGGTACGACATCCCCTAGTAGAATCTCTCAGTGTCACGGGCCTCATCTTAACGTCAATACAGGGTAGTGCAACCCCTGGTTGCCTTCCTTCTTATTAACACAGGGTATAACATTCCCTTTTCTTTTAAAATAAATCTGTGTCTCTTTTTCAATTCTTTATTCTGCGATAGCAAAGATAGTTTCATGTGTTTTCAATAACTCACAAAAATTTCCTAGTGCAAACTGGGGCACAAAATTTTTGTTCGTTTTGTTTGATATTGTTGGCTTGTAGGTTTTTATGTAAAGCACGGATTGGATGTGCAAAAAAGTAAGATTCCAGCTCTTGCCAGAGAAATTGGAACGTTTGATTCAATACCAGCCAAAACCATCTTTGACGTAATGCATGCAGTGACATATGGTCAAGATCCATCTTTCCATCATCTAATCAAGAAACAAGCATGAAAGAATATTCCATAGTCTGTTGCATCGATAACGTCAAGTTTCAATTCAAAGTCACTGGGAGAAGCAAGTCAAGAATCAACACAAGACTCTAAATGGCATTTAGATAGGAATCTTGTTACTATTAGATATTAAGAGTATGTAATTTTCTTTTCATTTTGATGTAATAGTAGGAACCATGGATCGGAACCTCGACGGAACCCCAATGGACTCTCCATCGAAATATACTCTATCATTCTTCTTTCTTGAACTACACGTGACATGATTTCCTTATAACCCGGGATATGTAGGCTGCCTAAAACCAAGGCTCGGTCGCATCTTTTCCTTTTATCTTCTTTTCCTTTTTAAATAACAATGAGGTCAAAAATTAGTTACCGTGTTCATTTTCTTTGCCTGAAAACTCTTCATGTTTCCAAGCAAAGAGGGACATGCTGTGAACACCTAATTTTGACCACACCCAAATTTTATTCTATTTTAATATAAATATTTCTTTTAGGTCTAAATCTTAATATTTTAAATTTTTATCTTACTTTTAATAGGTTTTATTTAAGAAAATTAAAAACTACAAAAAATATTCATATTCTTAGAATATAATATTTATTCCTATGCTTAAATAGAAGAAATTTATATATATATTAAAAAAAAACCTTGATTTCTTCTAATTTAAATGTAAGTTATTGTAATATTTTTGTTATAATTTAAAATTTAGTGTAAATAGTGAGTTATAATATTTTATAGTATATATATATATATATATATATATATATATATATATGTATGTATGTATGTATGTATGTATTTTAACTTTCTTTTTATTTAATAAAAAAAATGAGGTACCTAACTGCTCACCCCACTTTCCCATTTTTCCCACTTTCTATTACACCACATTTCCCTCAAACCACCCTAACCTCCCCAAATCCCCCACTTTCTCACACACAACTTCCCCATTTCCCCACTTCCTCATAACTAAACACCCACTACTCACAACTTCCCCCATGTTCCCCACTCTTCCTAAACACCAAGGCACACATCTACCTATATATATAACAGACTTCAAAAATCAAAATGGGAGGAGAATTTTTGGAAAGAAGAAAAACAAGAACAGAAGAAGTAAAAAACGAGAAAAAGAAAGAAGCAAAACCAAAAAGAAAGAAAGAGAATACTTGTTGCCTATTTTGATACATTTTCCATAATCAAAAGTTCCCAATATTGGAGGAGATCGAGTTAGAAGGCTTCCGGCCGAGGTCCTATTCGCGGTTCTGTCACAACCCCAATCCCGATCGTGATGGGGCCCAACACAACTGCTAGGCAAGCCCAACCATTTACACCCTCATCCTGAGCAAGCTCGAATCAATTACCTAGATATTATTATCAATAATAAAGCTAAACTGAATAACCACCCAAAGATCTAGGGTCACGAGTCTAGAGCCTCTAAACATGATCGAATAACAATATTTAAACCAAATACTCAAGTATGAATAATGTATATACAAAGGAAAACTGGAATAAGAAGAGAAGATAGGTCCTGCGAACGCCAGCAGCTACCTCAGTAACTCGGATAAATACTAATAAAAGCTGGAGTGCTCGTCTATCCCTCCTGTGTACTTGAATCTGCACACAAAGGTACAGGGAGTAGGGGTGAGTACTGAGTACTCAGTGAGTAATAAATATATACAAGTAGCTAAAAGTAAGAAATCCACAGAATACCACATAATGAAGCTTAACTACAGTCCGCTTCCTCCTACGAACTAGCAACAACAATAGTACATTACCACTATCAGAGACAATTCACAGACAAAGATGCAATGCAAAGCACATAACCGCTCTGTTAATCTAGACCGTCAATCAATCTGATCAACGGTCATGATTTGTGATGACCCGGCCCGTCATCATGTGAGTTATCACCTCGTTACCCCCGTTATATGCTTGTTAATGTTGCAATATGTATGTCGGGTAAGTTTGAGTCAATCCGGGTTGAGGACAAATAGTCACTTAGAAGAAGGAATAGTTGGGAAAAGTCAACTGGACATTGACTTGTGAGTTAGAGAGCTTGGAATCGAATTCTGATGATTCAGTCAGCTCCGGGAGGTCATTTATGAGCTAGGAGAGCAATTGGAAGTGAATTTGGAGGTCCGGTATAGTTTTAGGCTTGAATTGGTTAAAGTTAAATTTTGGCGATATCCGATCGATAGGTGGGATTTTGATCCAAGAGTCGGAATGGAATTCCGACAGTTGCAGTAGCTTCGTTAGGTGATTTTGGATGTGTCTGCAAAATTTCAGGTCATTCGGAGGTCGTTTGGTCGGGTTTTTGATCGAATGTCAGTTGCGGAAGTTTGAATGGAAACTTAAGCTTGAATTTATTGAAAATGGACGATTTTGATGTTAACGATAGAGATTTGATGATTGGAACAAGTTCGAATTAGGTTATAGGGCGTGTTGGTGCTTTTGGTTGAGGTCTCGAAGGCCTCGGGTGAGTTTCGGGGTGGTTTCGGACCATTTCTAGGCCATTTATAACTGCTGGTTTATGTCTGTAGCAGTGTTCTACGCGATCGCAGACAATGGGATGCGATCGCGGTGAGTAAAATGTGCGAAAAATACTAATGAATCGCGATCGCGTGAAATGCTCCGCGATCGCGAAGAAGGAAGATTTCTGTTGCATTGATCCTACTTCAGAAGCACATATCTTTTTATCTACAAGGAATTTTAAGGTTATTCAAAAATAGAAGTTATAGCGCATCGTGTATAGTTTTCACAAAGCTAAAGTAATCATGATTTGGACATCTGTGTAAAATGTTATGGACGTTACACCATAGGGTGTCCGAGAAGGATCTCTAATACACATGTATAAATTGGGAAGCTTATATCACGAAATGTATATGGATTCCGGAACTGAGAATCAAATGAAAGTTATAGCCCTATGTGTCTAGTTTTCGGAATATCAAACCATTCATCATTCGGAGTTGTGTGCAAAAGGTTATGACCATTATACTAAAGCCTGTACGGAGGAACCGGAATTTGTTCACCGCGATCGCGAAGCCTTTCCCGCGATCGCGAAGGGTAAATTTTGGGGAAAATTTTGTTATCCACAATTGCAGAGCCATTCTCACGATCGCGATGAGTAATATGCCTGGGCAGAATGTTTTTAAAACATTCCAGTCGCGAAATCAACCCATTTTTCCACCATTTTTGGTCATTCTTGAGAGCTTTTGGACGAGAATTGAAGGGATTTCGACGGGGAATCGTTGGAGGTAAGTTTTATGAGTTAAATACATGATTTTATCAAAGAATCTTCCATTAATTCTCTGAATTTGGGTAAGAAGTCAAGAAAATTAGGGCTTTGAGCAAAAATCTTAAAATGGGGATTTGAAGGACCATTTCTGGTCCGAATTGGGAGTTCTTGGTATGTATGGACTCGTGGAGAGACGAGGATTCCGAAAATGTGAGTTTTATACTTTTTCGAGAAGTGTACCAAAAGTCGGATTTTGACAACTTCGTGGGTTTTGGTGTAAACCGAGTTATTTCGATTGGGTTATGTCTAATTAGCCTATATTGATGTATTCTTATTGATTTTGAGCAGATTTGGCATCCGAGGAGATTGATTTTCGAGACAAGCGTAAGGAGAGCTAGGACTTCTACCGGTTCGAGGTGACTGGTGATAGTAAATAATGTACTGAGGGTTTGAAACCCCATACTAGCACTTCACAGTGCTATGTTGAGATGAAACACGCGCCTTGTGACGGGCGTGGTGACATTGTGATTGGGGACTTGGACTTGGTCCTTTCCGACTTATAGTATATTGTGTATTATGACTGATAATGAGATTATAACTGTGTAATTGGGCTGGTAGCCATGTTTGGGGCCTTGTGCCGATCTGTAGAGCATTATAGGACCTGTAGAGCTAGGTGAACCTTATATCATGTTGGAAACTTACACTCATCCGTAAAAATAGCTGAATAGCATACTAAGGGCCAGTACTTGATGTATACTGTGAGAGCTAGATTACTTAGGGTGAAAATTCCCTGATTTAGTTGAGTGGGCCTGAAAGGCCAATCCTATACTAGTTCGGACAGGGTCGAGGACCCGTTATGAGGTATTTGTGACGACCCGGCCCGTCGTCACGGGAATTTCCACCCCGTTATGTTGTAAATACATGTTTTATGCTTTTATATCAGTGTTAGAGTCTATCGGGTGAGTTAGGAGTGAATTGGATTGAAAATGAGGCATATAGCCTTTTTGAAGGAAACTTGAATAAGGAAAGACAACCCGGAGTTGACTATTTGGTTAGAAGGCTCGGAATCGGATTCTGATGATTCGATTAGTTCCGGGAGGTAATTTTTGACTTAGGGGAGCGATCGGAATTGAATTTGGAGGTCCGGTGTAGAAATAGGCTTGAATTGGCCAAGGTTGAATTTTGGCGAAATCCGAATGGTAGGTGAGATTTTGATCCGGGGGTCGGAATGAAATTCCGACAGTTGCAGTAGCTTCGTTATGTGATTTTGGATATGTCCGCAAATTTTCAGATCATTCGGACGTGGTTTAGTCGGGTTTTTGATGGATTGTATAATTCGGAATGTTTTAAGGAATTTAGGCTTAAATTCGATGCGAATTATGGGATTTGATGTTGTTAGACGTGTTTTGAGGATTGGGGCAAGTTCGAATAAGGTATTAGGATGTGTTGGTGTGTTTGGATGAGGTCCCGAGGGCCTCGGGGTGTTTTCGGATGGCTAAACGGGAGAAAATGTGGAAAAATTGCAGGTTTGGGATTCTGGTTCTGTTGTTTTTGCTCCTGCGGAAATGGGGGCGCAGGAGCGAGTCCGCAGAAGCGGACGAGGAGGCGCAGGAGCGCTTGTCTTCGTAGAAGCGGAAAAATGACCGCTGAGGCGGCGTCGCAGGAGCGAAGGGTAGACCGCAGAAGCGGTCAAGAGGCGAAATGGAGAAGTCCGCAGAAGCGGGCGATTGATCGCATAGGCGTATCCGTAGGAGCGGACTCTTGGTCGCAAAGGCGGAACAGTCCGCAGGAGCGGAATTTTATCCGCAGAAGCGGACCCGCAGGAGCGGTCTGTGTATCACAGGAGCGGAAATGGTCAAATAGGCCTGGGTGCGCAGAAGCGACCAGTTGGTCGCAGAAGCGGTTCCGCAGGGGCGGAAATTGGTCCGCATAAGCGAAAATCACAGTGAGTTAATTGTATCAGAAGTTAGAAAATTTCAGAAACATTTCACACATTTGGGTCTCGGCTTTAAAGGTGATTTGGGCGATGTTGAAGAGAAACTCAAGGGAAATCATCAGGTAATCAACTATGGACTTAAACTATGATTAGTATTGATAATATTATGCAATTATATCATGAAAATGGAGGAATTTGGGGTGATTCATGGAAGATTTAACCATAGGCTTGAACTTTAGAAAATCAAGGTTTTGAATGGGCAAATGGAGCCCGAATTTGGTAAAATTGATATGCTTAGACTCGTATCGAGATGAGGGTTCCGAATATGTGACTTTCGTGATTTTTTGAGAAGTGTACCGAAAATCGGGTTTTGACAACTTTGGGAATTTTGATGTAAATTGAGTTGTATTGATTGGGTGTCGTTCCATTGGCCTAATTTGTTGTATTTCTACTGTATTTGATCAGATTCTATGCGTGCGGAGCTTGATTCTCGTGGCAAGGGCATTGCGGAGTAGTCATCGTGTCGTATTGAGGTGAGTAATAGATGTGGGTGATGACCAGCGGGTTCCAAACCCTGGTATACCACTTTGTGACGCTGTATAGCGGCGAGACACGTACTCCCTTGTGAGTGCGGGGTCGATTGTGATTGGGGACTATGGCTTAGTCCGACTTGTTGATACTGTGTTATGACATTGGCTATTCTTGAGCCGTCGAACCTCCTTCTCGGATGGTTGCATATTATATATTGAGATATTGGCCACTCTTGTGCCGAGGAACCCCCTTCTTGGGCGGTTGAGCATACTTGTGGGCCGTGAGCCAGTTATTGGATCCCGCGAGGATCGTTATCATTGTCTTATCATATTGACATGTTAGTTACTACCGATCCGTAGCTATTTCTGTTATCATGCTATTTCCAATCTCTGGAACTTGGTATTACTGTTTAACAACTAAAAAATGATAAAAAGGTTTTCAAAACTACTTTTGAGCCTGCGAGGCTGTATTTGCATATTAGCTGACTGGTAGTGGATCGGGCTGCACGCCGCAGCAGTATATATGTTGGATCGGACTGCATGCCACAGTGATATTGTGCTTGGGCTGTAGGAGCCCCTCCGGAGTCTGAACCCCCACAGTGAGCACGGGTACCCAAATTGGATCGGGCTACGCGCTGTAGCGATCATATCATGCATTGCATTGCATTTAGCTACATCTGCCAGCTGTTATACTATTTTGCTGGTACTTGTTGGTACAGGTACAGTTGATATTGATTCTGTGACAGGTTATTTGATTACAGCTTTACTTAGTGCTTTATTACGGATTTCTTATCTGCGCTGTCTTACCCTTGTTTATTACCACTGAGTCTGGCAGTACTCATTTTACTCCCTGCGCACCTTGTGTGCAGATCCAGGTACCTCTCAGCAGTGATCTAGTAGCTGTGCGAGGCGACATTTGTGGATATCCGAGGTAGCTGCAGAGTCTGCAGGACCCGATATTCCTTCTTACTGTCTTTCGATTTTGTATCGACTTTTCTTTCCGCACTTGGTATCTTGTAAACCTTTATACACTTATGTTCAGTAGAGGCTCATGACTCTAGACCCTTTGGTCTATGGGAGTTGATGTATTATGGGACTTGGTCCCCCGTTTTCGTTATATGTATCGATGTTGCTTCGTGAATT
>JASVEL010005607.1:0-18074 GCA_032618575.1 Nicotiana noctiflora
TCCAACTTCACTTTCTCAAAGACTACATCTCTACTTCTGATGACCTTCTTCTTTACAGGATCGCACAATCTGTACCCGAATGCTTCATCTCCATATCCGATAAATATGCAGGGAACAGATTTATCAACTAGCTTTGTTCTCTGCTCTATTGGTACATGTGCAAAAGCTCTGCAACAGAACACCTTCAGATGCGAGTAGGACACCTCCTTATTGGTCCAAACTCTCTCTGGGAGGTCAAACTCCAATGGAACTGATGGACTCCTATTGATCAGGTAACAGGATGTCTGAACTGCTTTACCCCAGAATGACTTAGGCAGTTTAGCCATTTTGAGCATGCTTCTCACTTTCTCCACAATGGTACGGTTCATCCTCTCGGCTATGCCAATGTGTTGTGGGGTTCCAGGAACTGTCTTTTCATGTCTGGTCCCACGATTTGAACAATACTCTTCAAATTGCCTTGAAGTGTACTCACATCCATTGTCACTTCGGAAATGCTTTAGCTTTCGACCTGTTTCCATTTCTACTAGAGCATAAAACTTCTGGAAAACTTATAACACCTCATCTTTGGTTTTCAAAATATAAACCCATAATTTTTGTGAAGCATCATCAATAAAAGTAATAAAATATTTGTTACCGCCCATTGATTCAATTTTCATTGGGCCACAAACATCAGAAAATACTATATCAAGTATGTTCAATTTTCTTTCAGACGATGTCTGAAATGAGACTATATGTTGTTTACCAAATAAACAATAGTCACAAGGTTTTACAATTGTACCTTTGGCATAAGAAATGAGTGATTTCTTGGCAAGAATATGCAATCCCTTCTCGCTCATGTGACCCATTTTTTTGTGCCACAAATCTATAGAAATTTCATCTTGTATCGTGTTCAATTTACCTTGCCATATTTCTGCATTTGTCCTGTACAACGTGCCACGAGCAACTCCGTTTGCAATCACCAATGATCCCTTGGTGAGTCTCCACTTTTGATTTGTCAAATAGTTCTCGTACCCATCTCGATCGAAAGCAATTCTCGAGATCAAGTTCATTCAAAAATCAAGTACATACCACACGTCCTTTAGAACCAATGTGCATCCGACATTTGCCTTGATACAAATGTCACCAATCCTCGTAATTTTTGAGTAACTTGTGTTACCCATTATCACAGTGCCGAAATCACCTGCTACATATCTGCAAAAAAGATCTCTTACCGGTATGGCATGGTAAGATGCCTTTGTATCAACCACCCATTCCGACTCTGGACGTGACAAGTATATGCATTCTTCTTCCTCATTTATAAATAGGACAACATTATAATTGTTTGCACCGTGGCGGCTGTGTTATCGTCATTCTTCTGGCCACTGATTTCACTTTTGCCTTTCGTGGATTTGGGCAATCTCTTTTGAAGTGACATGTTTGATCGCAATTGTAGCAATTTCTGGTTTTTGATTTGGATCGGTTCTTAGACTTCCCACGAGCTCCGGATCTGCCATAGTTGTTCGAACTTCTTTGATAATTCCTGCCTCTACCTTCTGTGATGAGAGCCTATCCTTGATCTTCAGGCTTCTTTCTCAACTTCTCATTAAATATAAGAGCCGATGCAACGTCTCACAACTCAATGGTAGTCTTACCGTGCAAGATGGTTGTTGCCAAATTATCTTATGAAGATGGCAACGAGTTCAACAATAAGATGGCTTTATCTTCTTCCTCGATTTTTACTCCGAGGTTGGCAAGCTGCGTGATTAGTCCGCTAAACATATTTAAATGTGACAAAAAATTTGTACATTCACACATGTGTAGGGCGTATAACTGCTTCTTCAGGTACAATTTATTTGTTAACATTTTGGACATGTATAGGCATTCCAACCTTGTCCAAATTTCACGTACAGTGTCTTCATCAATGAAGTTATTTACCATATCATCTGATAAGTGTAACCTGATTGCACTAGCAGCTCTTTCATCCAAGTCAGCCCAATCATCAGCTTTCATGGTATTAGGCTTTTTTGGCATCAGCATCTAGTACCTTATGTAATCCTTGTTGGATGAGCAGATCCCTCATCCTTCTTTGTCATGTTGAGAAACCGTTATCTCCGTTGAATTCTGCAACCTCGTACTTTACTCCAGACATTTTATTTGTCACAGAGTATAGTACTATCGACAGTGAATAGTATTTCAGCGAACGAGCAGAACATGTGCGATGATACCAGATGTTGGAAATAAACCCCGCACAAATAATATTCACGGTAATAAAAGCGGAATAATAACATAGCACCGAGGTACGGTAATTAACAAGAATAAAGGAGTAACAACGACACCAAGGTTTTTACGCAGAAAACCCTTTTTAATAAGAAAAAAACCACGTCCCCGAGAGGAACCGATATCACTATAGTAATAAATTTTATACTTTGTAGGTCCGAGTAAAATACTCCAAAGACCACTACAACACTCAAAAGAAATAACCCTCTTTTGATATTTTCACCTCACTACAATATCGCTCACTCTCTATTTTTCTCACAGACTATTTTCTTATACCCTGTATGTGAAACCTCACTCTTTCTTTCTCTTTTTGTTGGTGTATCTTACAATGCAAGTAGAGGCACATTATAGTTGCAGAATATTTATGTTGATGTACGCGGTGACATCAACGCTACTGCAAAAGTTAGCCGCCTAAATCTTTGATGGCTTGACAAAAAGGAAGAAAGAAGAAGCTTTCTTCTTCCACATATGGGGCTGGACCCCACATATATTATATTGAACATTGGAGCATTTGTGTATGAACTTCCAGCATATTATGTTGAACCGGTATATTATACTGGAGCTCCAGTATAACTCCAGTATATTTTACCGGAACTCCAGTATATTATGCTGGAGTATTTTTTGAATTTTGAACAATATTTTCATTCAAATTTATCTTTATATGAAAAGTGACTAAATCGATTACTTTTGGAATTGTGACTATTTTCAATTACCACTTATAAATGTGGTTATTTTGAATTTCTCCCGATTGTAATTTTACTTAATCTCAATTTCGTTTTTTTTGTAATTATTGTACTTCCTTTCAGTATACACACTTTGGATTAATCAGTTTGCTAGTGGCCTAAAACACAAATTCAATTGTTTATTCTAAACCAGTTTCTGGGTTAAACATCAACCTTATCATTTGAAGAGTGCTAAAATTTCGAAATAATGACTGATCATCCTTAATATCAGAGTCATTAAATTTGGATATAATGCTTCGGAGTAGCAACTACTGATCTGAGGAAAAAGAGGGCAAAGAGCATGTAAAAGACTAATAAAAGTAAAATAGCAATGCTTTTACAACTGTTTCTTTTCCTTTTCCAAATGAGGATACAGTCGTTGGAAATTCAAGACTGCCCATACCAAGTGTCGTAAACCAATCTCTGGAAACAATACCTTTGGCGAATACAGTAAACAGCTTGTAGTCTGCCAAAGAAGGAAATTGCTAAGACGAGTTTCACCCGAAGTTCGAATCAAAACATCAGGATCAGGTGCCAATCCCATGTATGTATGCCTCTCTATATCTACCAGCTTTATGATATGTTTTAGCTCCTGTTTTTCTTCAGTTATTTCACCATTTTGAGCTTGGTTCGCATCAAGTTCTTGTATCTCATTCCATTTCTCATCACAGGAAGCTTGAACAGCATGCACGATCTCATCTGTCGAAGAATATGCCACACAAATTAGGAGAGTGCTATTGGTGTTGTTGACAGTGGCTTCCATCGCCTTCTCAGCTGCAACTCTAACTCGATCGTTAAGAAGCTTCAGGTTCCCTACAAAATGTACCCTCACTCCATATTTATTGACAATGCTTTCTTGCTTGATTAGTCCTTCAATTTTCTCCACCATTAAGTCCATTAGGTACTGAACTTCCTCCGGTCTTCTTCTGAAATTATCGATACTGAATGCATATATTGTCATGTATTTGACACCTAATTCGTAGCAATACTTGAGCATGCACATGACAGCCAAAAAACCAGCTCTATATCCAGTAGCCTCGGCTATATTCCATTTCTTAGCATACCTCCGATTCCCATCCAGAATAAAGGCGATGTGGTTTGGTATTGGACCTACAGATAAGATTTGGAACAGAAATCTACGCATGTAAATGATTGAACTCCCAACCAATCTCCTTGCTAAACTATCACTTGTCTTCAACATTTTCTAATCCCAAACCAAACTCAAACAGTTGTAGATTAAGTGTCAGAACCTGCAGTCTGCATTCATATCAAAGTCAAAGTTTTGAAATGCATTAGAATTTTTATAGACAAACATCAAGAAACATAATAAATAGAGATCACCATTCGAAGGTGGTTTCTTTTTGGTCAAGTACTCGATATTTTCCTCGAGCCAGTAATGTGGAATTATACTCAGAAATAAAGATTGCTATATAAAATACAACAAAGTCAGTAGTTTCACACAAGTAGGATCTGGCGAGGATAAAATGTACACAACCGCTACCTCTAGAAGGACAGAGAGGCTTTACTATATAAAATACAAGAACCACAAATCTGTACCCCCAAATGGACACTGAGATGGCCAAAAGCTGATGATTGTGATTTTCGCTTAGCAAATGTAAAAGCCAGGGATCTATATTTGGTAATCAGCATCATCCTTGTGTGGCAGAATTATAAGGCCTGCATTTACATATAAAATTCACAGTCTTCGTATGTTATCCTTCTTTTACCTAAAAATCCACCTAATTTCCATACCTCAAAAACCTGTGCATCTGTTCCTTATGACTAAAGAAAAAAACGAAACAAGATCAAGGGTAGAGTAGATTTTCTAGCCTTAATTAAAGGGCTGGGCTGAAGCTAAAAACAAATTTATGGAGTAATGATGACAGTCTCAATCCTTCTCCAGTTGCAAATAAATAGAACAACCAAACTAATTATAAGATAGGCAAAATACATATTTTACCCATCCAACTTACTACCAAATCATTATTACACACCTGTTGATCACGGATTTCATTTTACACACCAAACCTTTCAAAAGTGTGCCAATTACACACTACTTTTGACCAGTCTTTGGGACGTGTGAAACGCGACCAATGAGGCGCGTGAATTGTTATTTTAACTTACTAATTGAAACGGATATTTACTGAAGATGGACCCATTTTCTTAACCCTAACACCCAATTCTTCATCTCCCTCTTATTAAAAGCCACCATTTTCATCATCTTCATCTTTAAAGGTGGCAAATAATTTTCTGAAAAATTCAATCTTATCTTCACCTTCCACATCTAATATTTAGAAGCTGATTGTATTTGGTCAATTAAAGTGCAATACAATATCATTCTTCCAAAATAAACCCTAACTATTTCGACCCACCCATCCAAATCAAAAGGGTTAGAACAACCTTAAATACGAATACTAAACTGAAAAACTGAAGAAGAAATAACAATTAGCAGATTTGTGCTCGTCAGATTAGCTTCATAGGTTAGGGATGATGAACAAAATTTTGAAATTGGATTTCTGCTTATTAATCTGGTCGCGTAGGTGTTTTTAAGTAACCGGATCGGGTCTTTCATGGGTTTGATTTAAAAAGGGGGTCGGGTTAGCTATTTTAATTAAGGAAACGTTGGTTTTTTAATTTAAAAAAGCATGTGTAACCAACACATTGAATATTAAAGAGGCTGGTCAAAAGTAGTGTGTAATTGACACACTTTTGAAATGTTTGGTGTGTAAAATGAAACTCGTAATCAACGGGTGTGTAATAGAGATTTTGTCGTAAGTTGAATGGGTAAAATATATATTTTTCCATAAGATAGCAATCCTTGCTCGGATTACACCTGGTTGATCTTTTTCTTTAATCGACATACAAAATCAGTGCAAGTTATTTCTGAGTAACTTCTAACACATGCAATACGTAGGTGATAGAACACATTTTGTTGTTGAAAATTTAAATTGCCATGAAATAATGATTAAAATAAATTGAGTTACAACCAAATCAGAACAATCAACCTCCTTGCTTCCAATAGTGTTTAAATTCTATGCTGAATTGACAACAAAACAAGGCTTCAACAGTTAGTCAATTAAGCGTAGCTTGTGGCGAAAAAACCATCAGTTGAAAAACCAATCCCAGATTGTCCTGTGAATAACTTGATCAAGCTGTTCATTTAAACACCCTCAGAATAGGACGCTGAGTCGAAGAGCAACAAAAATGCGCCACCAGGGAAGTGGAAAATGAAGGGAAGGATTGCCATCTCTGTGAAAAAGCTAGCTAGCTAATGTATACTTACATTTTTTCCGATGCTCCTTTAACTATCTAATGTTCGATACACTAGAACAGTGGTAACGTTCGACATTGGTTCTCAAGAACTCTAGCTTTATATCTTCTCTTAAAGATATCTTGTCTAAACTTTTTAGTTTCCTTCTGTATGTCCATGAAAGGCTTCTTTTCTATGCTTTCTCTTTCATATTCTATCATTCTTTTTCTTTCTTCCACTGCGATAGCTGCTAACTCGTCTTCCTCCTGTTGTCGTTGCATCTCTTCCTACAAAAACATACGTCCAAGCAATAAAATAAACATAAGAAACATTGTCAAGTCATCTTACTTGTGAACCAATATCAGAACAAGATCAAAATACATGGTTTCTTCTAGCATTGAATCAGAAACATTGAATGTTACAAGAGCATTATTTGGTCGAGCCGTCCAAGTAACATTTACCAATTTCCTACATCTAGCTATTTAATAAAGAACATTGAAACAAAAAAAAAAGAGAAATGTTTGTTCAATGAAATAGGAGCAAATATATATGAGTTGAAGAGGATACCTGGAGATCATGTATGAGACTGTCTAGAGACTTGATCTTCCTATGTGGCCATCGAGGAATGCCGAACTCTCTGCATTTCTTTTTGAGTACTGTAAGTCCAACCTTCAAACTTTTTGAAGCCTCCACAATTGGAAGGTCAAAGTACTTGGCAAGATCTTCCAAAGCGAGTCTTGCTATGTCTTTGGTTGCCGCCCTCCGTTTCTTGTTCTCTACAAATTCATAATCCTTTTAGCAAGTGTCTATGCTTTTATCAGAGAAAAAAATGTTCACATTTATACATGCTAAAGTATTTAAAGACTGGTACATCTGGTAATTAGAGCGGAAGTTCAACAACAACAACAACCCAGTATATTCACACAAGGTGGGGTCTGGGGAGGGTAATATGTAGCCAGGCCTTACCTCTACCCGAGAGGGTAGAGAGGCGGTTTCCAATCGACCCTCGGCGCAGGGAAAAGAAAGGCAAACAAAAAGAGCGGAAGTTCCTAAAAACTAATTTTTGCAACATCAGACAGACAGAAACTAGCTTAATGCAAATTAACATATCTTAGGCATACAAATTAACATATCTTAGGCATAGTATCCAACACTATTAGGACACCAAGAAAATGAACTAGATTAAATATTCGTTCTATGTATAAATAATTAACATATACTGAGCAGCTTTTAACCCTGCTAAAAGAAAAGGAACACAAAACATAGAGAACATTCAAGAACAAACATACCTAAGAGTGATTTCTTTTCTACAAGGCAATTAAGTTGTGTTGTCTCCAATTTACCGTGCAGTAAAAAGTACTAAGACTGATCTGTAGCCAAGAAAATAAGTCCATACAGAACGGTAATTAATGCCGATATTGCTCCAGTCCCTGCCCTAAAACTAAAAGAGGGTAAATATAATCAACAAGTTATTATTGCACTGTTGTATTTAGCTCAGTTCTAAATCATAGAGCAGTCTTCCACAAACAACATATCAAGATGCTTGTCTCTGATTTCAGCTTTGTGTTAGTAATTCTCTTTCCTTTAAGCATTTATAGTTTTATACAGCTTTGCGTTAGGTACCAAGAAGAGCGAATATGAAGCTAGGGAACTATTTGGAGGATAAAAGAAGGAATTTGAAGCTATTTGGAGCAGATGATCAATAAAAGAAGAAGGTGCACAAATGAGAAGGTCCACTGCGCCAACTGGGTAGCTCACGGCGCGCTGGAATTGCTGCGTAGTGCTGAAAAAACAGCTGCCGGCTGGACCTTCACTTCTCCACACCACCTTCTTTTATTGCTCAAAATAGCTCAGTTTTCTACTTTTAGCCCTATAGTTCCATTAGCTCCATTTTGGCCCTTCTAGGTACCTAACACCACAATAATCCACAAATTAGGCCAATTACAATTAAAACACCAAGCAAATCATTCAAAACCGGAAAAAATGCATAAATATACAACACAGTTTTGACTCGTCAACCAACTTAGCATAATTTTCACATCCTTTAGCAAGTACGAACAAACTAAGCGTGAACCAAGTTCATTAGACTGAATTGGTGACCAAATAACTCACCAAACAGATAGTCCTGCACTACCACAGAAGGAAAATTGTCCACATAGTTTACAGTGAATGCACTCCTGTTTTTCCTTTATCAGCCTCTCTTTACACATCCGATATTTTAAACAAAATAAGCTAAATATGGAATCATATTTGTAATGACAAGACTTTATGACATCCTTAAAGATATGAACATGTTTTTACTCTTCAAACACTTCGTCTTATTATGGAACTAAGATAATATTTTTGGAATAAAGTCCTCACATTTCACTACTAGAACAGTAAGTTAAGCTAGGAAAAGAAAAACAAGTGCCAGGTTTCCTGGAAAATAATGTCACAGGTGACAGAAGGTACCTTCCTCTTTGAAACAGAGAAAAGAGCAGACCAGTAAAAGACTACTAAATAATAAGCAGATAAACTGATGGAAGCGTGCTCACATATTGCAAAACCACAGAAAAGAGAAATGATGAAATCCATGCATGCAACTGAAGTCTATGGATCAATTAATTGCCATTTTTTATCAAATAAAGTGAGAAATCTGCATCATACTAATAAGCATTAAAACCTTGATCCAGAACACATAATTCAAAATCGAGAAGAAAAGAAAATGCACAAAGCATAGCAAATATAACACAAACTCATAGGTGTTTGCAAGTAGCGCTGGAGTTATGACTTCCAAAGGAAAAGGAATAAATGCTCTGATAGAAGAGCTATGTGACAAATGAGAACCACCCATCAAGTACTTACGAAATCCACATTTGTAAGTTCCTTGTCCATAGTAAAGCCAAAATCCAGAGAATGCTCTTTAAATCTATAGCTTTATTTAGTATATTATAACTACATTCTGTCTTAAAGAGAATCGGCTAAGATGATACGTTACAGCCTGATGGATAACACAGAAGACACAGTACTATGGCAAATCATGTAAATCTCCCGTCCACCGTGATATATGAACTCTTACTTGGCCTTAAAGTCCTTCCCATCAAAGGTGAAATATGTATGATCATATCGCTAGATGTTACGATATTTTTTTTGCCACGTCCATTTAGAATATTTGGATTGCCAATTAAACATAAGAACGCTATACATCGCCATAAAAATGATATTGCGATATCCAAATCCAAAAGCTGGCAATAAAACAAATGAACTTCTAACAGTTAATGCTTTTGATTTTAAATAGAGACTTCTACCGGTGGCTAGGATAGGACATACAGCCTGTGTCATCAAAAATTCCTAAACCCGTAAGATCCAAAATATTTATAGACATATCTCCTTTTGGAAACCAAAAGATACAAGTATACACAACAGAGTGACGATGGACAAATACATGTAAGATCAATATACAAGTAACCTAACATAAAGAGTGATTAGTTAATAGGAAACCTAGAAATTCACATGAAAATATCTGGTCAGGTCATTTCGCAGAGTTGCCATTGTAGTAACCGTCATTTTAAAGTTCCTCTGATCCACTATGTAATGAGAACTATATCTACTATGGTAAAACACATCCGCACAAATAATAAGTTCTTTGCTTGAAAGTTCCATCTTCCCATGCAACATATGTGTTGTTCAAAATTGGTTTAGTTTGTTACTTTCAAAACAGATCACTTGATTTTTTAGGGGGAATATACCCCGAGTCCCCGATGGAGATTATTATGTTTCATTAATTTAAATGCATCCCTTTTATAGAGCTTGGTTAGTAGACACACTAATAATGAAGACTGCATTAAGCTGAGGCCAAAACCATGCCGATATTGTAATATAGACAGCCTTGAGTGATTGGGATCATACAGAGCATGAAACGATTCTCTCCGAGGACCTAGTGAATGCTTGAGAACTACTGGTAAAGGAATTGAAAATGTATGACTCACCGCGAGAAACTTTGCACATCAAATGTCTAGCTAAATTCAGTAGATGTCGGAACTTGTACAAATGATATGTTTCCAAGAAGCACCACGAGTTAGAAATAAAAGGCCTAGAATGATTCCTTGTTTGTATAAATCCATCACAAAATACGATAAACTATTCCCAGTATCCGCCATTTTAATCAGCAATACATATTTTTATAGCTTTTTTTGAGGCCATAAACAATCCTAGCTTGAAAGATCATATTCATAGTAAAATAAGTTCCACTAAACCACCACTCAGATTAACTGTAAATAAACCAGCATGAATTTCAATATGATCTCATCTAGTTATTAGTGAATGTCTTAGCATCCAGCATGAACATAAAGAAAAGATATAGCTTACTTCTGTATGCTATTAATACGAACTTCATGTTCAATATCCATTTGTTTGATACAGAAATTGAAAGACCTTCCTGTATATAAACAAAGTTGGAATTTAACCTGACGCATTTTGGTCATTTTCTTCAATGTCCGAGTCTGAATAAGGGAGAGAGTTAAGATCCAGAAAGGGCACGCGGCGTTTCACGTCTGGCTGATTGCTTTTAATATTGTTACCTCCACTTTCCTCAGTGCTTGACCTTCCCGACGGATCCCTGAATTCGACATTTAGTGCTAACTCAGATATAGCACGCAGATCATTGGCTAATGTTGGTATAAAATCCATCTTAGGGTTTCTGGATACATAAAGTAAAATAATTAAGTAAGAAAATAGAGAATGAGTCAACAAGTCACATAAATGCAGGTAGTGACAGGAAACACAATTTTTAATGCTGAAACAAAAACAATTACATCAATGGAACGACAAGTAAATAATATCCAATTTCTGAGATGAAATAGGAAACAGCACAAACAGTAACAATAACCCACAAAATATAAAAATTAACTACAGAAATAGTAGCATCCCCAGTGAATTATAATTTGCAGCTCCAGTTGGAGCCTTGGAGGGATCAACAATTATGACTAGTCTGAAACTTCAAGGCAAGAGTATTATGAGCCTAAATGGAATTCACCTATGTTCATATTTGCTAATCAAAAGTATTTCTAGTCACATGAAAAATCTCACAACTTATTATTGAACCAATATATAAGCTGCAACAAAAAGAATTTCTTTGCCTTGCACAGGTCCTTCATTGCATGTTTGGCCGAGGGAGCATACCATGAAGCCAGAAACGGCTATATAATTGCATCAGAACCTCTACAGGCGAGTAAATTCATCTTATAAATGCTCGGAGCATAGCCAAAGCAAGTCATTTTTCAGAATCTGCTGCCGCTTTTGTAGCTGGTCTGGCTTTAGTAAAGGATGAACTACAGATAGTAACCAAGAATGACGAGTCGTGGATTACCAGAGAACTAAAGATATAAAACATTTTCAAGGGTTCAACTAAGAAAAGGAGCGTTTTTTTAAAGGGGAATTAAGAAAAAAGAGAACATTTTGGCATCACTTTTTAATTAATCAAAAACCAAATTACTGCATCAGTACTAATTTGAACACAACAGGCACAGCCTGCTATGACATAAACAATGACCTCCAGTCATGCAAAGCTGCAAACATTAAACAGTCATGAAATCATTATTAATTCAGAAGATTCGAGAGAACTAGAAAAATGTTCTCCCTCCCAATTTGTATGCCACCTTTCCTGCTCGGGTCATACCAAAATATTTGACATCCCATTTCTATTCACCCTTTCAAAAATCAAATTCATCAAACGAACATTCAATGCTTAAATTTTGATGTCAACATCTCCAATGTCAAACAAACTTTTTTCATAAAAAGGTAAAATCTTTCATTAACAATAGCACCAGGGAGATGCACAATATAAAAGCTATTTACAACAAAATTCAGTTGTTCCCTTTAACTCATGGAACTATTGAAGTCTATCAAGTGAGTTGTGTCATTTACAACATTAAGTTTGGACTAAACAGGCAAAAGGTGCTGATTCACATTCTCTGTAAAATTAACTTTCTAACAACTACTTTAACATTTCCTCCTTTATCATTAATATAACGTAGAAGTCAAATAATCATATCAAACTCTGTATCTATTGAAACACCATTACATAAAATGGGGCATAAGAATACTAGTTTCCTAGTATACTAAAGATGATAAAGCAAGAAAATGTATAGTCCGAAAATGAAAACGTACTCAGCAAACGAAAGCCACTCAGGACTAGCATTAGTACAGTTGGATTGATGGCGGCCGGAGTCATATACAAACATGCATTTCCATACACCATTTTCAATCCCTACAAACTGAGCAGAGACATCAAATTTGTGCAGTGTGATAACTGGAGCAAACCCAGTTTCCTCAAAGTTACTAGTTTCATGAAACAAATACTCCCTCTCTTCCATTTCTTCTTTTCCTCCTTCTGTTCGGTATACATGCACCGACCTAAACATCACTGTTAAAAGAACATAGCTAAGAAAAATCTATGCATTTGAATGAAAACAAAAACATGAATCCAAGCAGTGGCGGAGGCAGATTTTGAACCCTTGACCACTAAACTAATTTTTGGATTGTTTTAGGTGTTCAAAACTTAATATAAAGAGATAAAAAATAAATTTTGCCATATACAGCATGTAATTTTTCGGGCGAAGGGTGTTTGGATGAACACCCTTGCACCCCTAAATCTGCCCCTGAATCCAAGACTTGGTTTTAACCCATATCAAGATTTTGGGTTTATAACGTAAAAAACATGAGAAAACGGAGAGAGATTAGGATATATACCAGGATACAAGAAGTTCTGGAAAATGACAAGAGCTTTGAGGGTACGGTTCTGTGAAGAAGCCATGAGAGAAAGAGTAGAAACTGAAAGTGAAAAGAGAGAGTTTTTGACAGAGGAAAGAAAATGAGTAATTGGGAAACAAAAAGGTTGAATGAAGAGAGGCGCATTTCCATTGCATGAGGCTCAGTTGTCATTTCCCGGGGAGGAGAGAGAGAGAAGCAGAAGGGTGTGTATTTATTATTCTTTTCCTATTTCTTCTGTTTCATTCTATCACTATAGTTATTGACCTTTTCCTTTTTTGTTGAGTGTTGACTAAACACACATTCATCTCTCCAAATCTTCTTTTGGGACTTAGATTTCCGTAATACAGCTTTGTCATAATACTTCTTTCAAATTATTATAAAAATATTTTTCAAACAAACACCAAAAAGAAAGAGTTTTTCTGTTTTTTCAATTGAACAACTTCCCTTCCTGACGATTAGTTTGTCCGCTTCAAAAGTTATCATATTATTTGTGAATACGAAACGACATATATAAATTATGGGTCAATTATATTAATTAATCGTAATAATTCAAGAACAATGTAAAAAAGATAATAATAAGCATTCCCGATTAAAGAGAGAAATGTTGCCAGTTTTTATTAATAATAATAATTTGGTCTGTCTATCTACGAAGAGGTTAGAGCCTTACAATCATATTGTATTCCTTTGTGGGATCGTATTTTTATCATCAGTTATTCTCTCTCTCTCTGTTTCGCAGAGTCCCCGTGGGGAAGGCGAGGAACCGCCCCTGATTAGGTTTCCTTTTCTGGTATTTATAGTTGTGAGTTGCGTGAGCTAACAGTTGATAGCCAGGACCACATTGAGGTTTTGTCTTCGGAGTAGCGGATGGGTCGTAGCCTTATTAATCGTGTCAGGCAGACGCTAAGTACCGTTATCAATAAGTGGTCATACCACTTCTTAATCTTGAATTAACCAGGAAAGGTGATTAGCTTCGTTAGTTATTATGGGGTCGGATTCTGACCCATACAGTTAGCTCCTCCGCTTATCGAGGTCGTTCCTCACACAAGCTTGATGAGCGAATTTCGTCGAATGCGATCTAAATGACTTGAATAAGGAATGGATGACCGTCGCTCTGGTCGAGATCGTGTTCTTTATGACGACGGTTCAAATTTCGTAGAGTTTTTTGACGTTACTTTTTCATATAATCAAGTCGTTGGACGGCCAAGGCAGGGTATCTCCTCGTCATGAGGGCACATGATGTTGTTAGTGTAATTCGGGCGAGGTCAAAACTCGATTACGTTCTGATCCTTGGGTTCGCTTCAATATGTAACTATCATCGGCGACGGGAGACGGTCCGTATGTAATGCAGTTGAATACGTTACATGTAGTGTTTTTAGAGTTTTTAAGGCATATTATACATTTCGCCCGTATCGACAGGGCTCTATGTTCGTTCGGGTTAGCGAGATGACAATTAGAGGTCGAGTGGGCACTTTGTGGTGCTTGTCATGATGGCGCATATATTGGTAGAATTGAACCTTTTGACGGTTGGATATGCAGTTAATGATGTCTATTGAATTTCCTGAAATTATTTATGTAGCCCATAAAGGTGAATTGAGGCATCAGTTTCTCATTACTTCTTTATTCATCTGAGAACAAGTCTGAGGAAGCTTCTTTTTACTCTGATAATTCACTTTTCTCCTACTTCTTAACTGCGATAACTCTCGCTTTCTACACCAGATTCTGTTCTTTCCCATTTACCCGATTAAACAATGGCTGGCAGTTCTTCACGTGAAGCTCTTTCGACAAACTTGTCGGTTAATCCTGAGGCGATAGAAGGACCACCTTTGCAATGGGAGGTGTTGAGCAGGCAGAGACCGAAGGAATTCCGTCAATGGATAAGGTATTCCTCCGGCCCGGAGGTCGGCGATTGATTTTACCTCTGATGGCGGGGAGAACCCTGTGGATGAAGCCCCGCAGATGGGGGAGATTGGAATGGCCCAATTACGGGAGTATGGGGTTATTCCTACCCATGCTGATATTGTCCTCGCCCAAAGCGAGGAAAGGGTTCACACTGATTGCAGTGGATACTGCGTCTTTTATGCGTACCCCTTCAGTTGGGATTCAGGATTTCACTTCCTGCGCTGGCGGTGGACTTCTATCGTTATTACGGGGTCTGCCCAGGCCAGCTTACCCCTTCTCTATATAAGTTACTGGTGATGTTCCTGAAGTACGGGGAACTGGCCGACAGGGCAGTTACGTTGCAGCACGTGCTCACCCTTTATGCCCCTCAACGGGTATGGGGTACCATGCTTCGGGCGTGCTCTCGTGGGTCGAAAGGGCTGACTCAAGTACTAGATGATGAGATCGAGCCCCGCCCCTTTGAGCACTTCTTTTACATCAGAACCGAGCATCTAGTGGCGTCCCCTTTAGGGTTTCCGGAGGCTTGGAACCATGCGTGAGTTACTTTACGGAGATAATCAATTTCATTCCTTTCTCCCTTTTTGTTTTATTTTATGTGAATGTTGTCTCGTTGTCGCCTCTATAGCCGAGAGGTCGCCACCGACCTCGTTAGCAGGGATGGGTGGGTGGCTCGAAGTCGTGCTCCCTCATACTAAAGGAATTCGCACGTGGACGTCTTTCATGGAGATGTGAGAAATATATCTCTTACTTTGTTTGGTTCGTGGTTTTGGGGATTTGTTTATTGACTTTGTTTCTCTGTTATAGGGAGGGCGAGCCGTGACAGAGCTCCTCAGCTGGCCTTCCGACGGTCGGGTGCAGTCGCTCGATTTGTTGCAATACCAATGCCATGCCACATACCTAGGGCGGCATTGGTCGAGTCTTCTGCGGCTCCTTCCCTCCCACGGCCCATATTTCGGGATGAGGGGCCGTCGAGGACTGTGCGCCCTCAAAATGAATTGTCCTTGGACGAAGAGGGGAAAGTCCCTTGATCAGGCAAAGGGTCGCATTCACTCCGATTCCTCCCACAGTAATTATGCCTACTCCCCCTGTGGTGATTAATATGGATTCCCCCCTCCCCCGGCGAATGCGGGGGAGGGTACGGCTGCAGCGCCTACCCTTGAGGGTGAGCCGGTGGTGGAGGTCGCCCTGGCTAGTTTGAGCCGCAAAGATTCTGCTCCTCCAGTGGATCGATCGCCGACACCCATAGTTGAGACAGTGGGAAGCTCCCCTGTGATTGTTGAAGTTGGTGGTTTGAGCATCTCGTTGGCGGCTGCAGCAGGAGGAGGAGGATAAGGAGAAGGAGAAGCCGTGGGAGAAGGGTCTAGGTCCGAATCAAACTTAGACCCTAATGACGTCTGCATGTTTTGAGACGGCTTTACGAAGGTGTTTGTTCGCACGGAGGGGAGGTCACGCCTCATTGAGGTTCCCTCAGACTTGAATCTGCTGCTTAAAGGCTCGAGTTCGGTGTCGCAGTTCGGGATGCTATGCTCGGGGGTGGAGAATGAGTCATTGAGGGACGTCATAGACGTCAGTTTGATTAACGAGGTGGCAATGATGGGCTTGAGGGTATGTATTCGCATATCGGTCTGTCCCTTCTTTGTCTTGTTTTATTTTCCCTTTTAACCGTTTTCTTTGTTTCGCAGTCCTTCTTGCTGGAGGTAAAGAGCATTCGCCGAGCTAAGTTCGCTCGGCAATATTTTTACGGGTGTTGGAGAAGTATCGCCGCTATCGGGATAGGTGGAGGGAGATGTGTGTGCACTTGAGGAATGATCCTCGTAGCCGGGCTCTAGTTGAGGAATTGGCGAGGTGGGAGCTTCAAGCGCAACAAACTCTTGGCCGGGTGAGAGCCCTTGAAGAGCAGCTCCGTCAGAAGGACGAGGAGCTTGAGGCCGGAAGGAGGGCCACAGTCGAATGCGAGCCCGATGTCTGGCCAAGGTAACGGAGGCCGCATCGGTGTGGAGTGAGAAGGTGGCCGCACTGGAGGGAGAGACTGCAGCCTTGAAGCGTCAGCTGGAAGATGCCTCGACAAGAACTGGGGCGTTACAAGAGGCTGTACGCGCTGGCGAATCCCAGTTGTCGCTGATAAGAGCTGTTGTCGTCTTCAGGGAGGTGAGCCTCGAGGAGCGGATAGGTATCCTTGAGAGGGATGCTCAGATTGCGGCGGGGCAGGTTGCGATCTTAGAGGAAGAAAACTTGCATCTTCGGGAGTAGGCCGCTTCTTCTGGCCACGTTCGTGAGCTTTGGGTTTATGCTGACGGACCTGAGTAGAGAGAAGTGTTCTTTTTCTTTTTTTTTCCTTTTTCTTTTTGTCGCTTGGCGTCTATTTTTTTCTCTTTTTTTATTGACCGGTTTTCAGCCGGGTGTAAGCGGGAATGACCCGCAATTTTTTATGAATAAAAGGGGATCTGCCTTTCGTTACTTGTCTTGTATCTATTTTGCACCTCCGCTTTTTGGGTTTTTCTTTGCATGCATTTGAAGTGGCAGATTGCTTTTGAGTCCGACTTTTGTATGTGTGTCAATTTTTGATTGCTGGCGACTTTTCCTCCTCGACTCGAGGTGACCGAGTCGGAACCTCCATTCGAGGGTGGTGGTGTTTAGCCTTAGTCTCAATTCGGGCGTGGTCGTGCTAATGGCCGTGACGATGAAAGCGCGGCCTCGTAGTTCAACCGAGGCCGAACTCTTCGTATCTCTTATTTCAATTCGAGTTGGGCGTACTTACTTGGCCGACAAGGGTGCTTGACCCGTGCCTTGATTCGATTGAGTTTTTTCTAGGTTTTGGTGGTGAAGGAGCTCCGTTTGAGTCTTGGCTCAACTATGGCCGGAACTCGCCAGATTTGAGGACGAGAGCGTCTAAGTTCATCGTTTGAGCGAGGTCAAACTAGTTGAATTTGACGAAGAAAGCGTATAACTTTAGTCTTGGTTCAACTGTGGTTGAATTTACTAGCGAAGGCACATAGCCTCAGTCTTGATTCAACCGTAGTTGAATTTACTGGCGAAAACGCACAGCCTGAGTCCCGGTTCTACCGTTATTAAATTTTATCGGTTTTAATGTGAAGGCGCATAGCCTGAGTCCCAGTTCAACTGTTGTTGAACTTATTGGTGAGGGCGTATAGCCTGAATCTTGGTTCAACCGTGGTTAAATTTTATCAATTCTTTTG
>JASVEL010005608.1:0-12821 GCA_032618575.1 Nicotiana noctiflora
CACAAGTGCAGAAAGTACGACTGTCACGACCCTAGTTCATCAATTGTGAACATGTCGTGATGGCACCCAGTCCCCACGACTAGGTAAGCCTAACACATTGCGGAATCTATAAATTTTAATTATTTAAATAAGAAACAGCGGAAAGAAAAAAAAAACATAAAAGATATGTAATCCGTGCCACTTGGCACATACATCCGTCACACAATAAATAAACACTACCAAGATCTGGAACCCCACGGTAACACAGACTAAAAGAGAAATACAACTGTGGCTCTATGTGTAAAGAGTATCTATCAACGAAATGAAGAAAAATGTCAACTAGTAATACTAGAATAGAAGGGAAGCCTCCGGATCCGCGGACGCATCAGATCATACCTCGAAGTCTCCCAGAAAGCTGCAGAATCACCTAGTACGAGCCTGCTCTGATGTACCTGGATCTGCACAACAAAAGTGTGCAGAAGAGTAGCATGAGTACACCACGGCGGTACTCAGTAAGTGCCAAGCCTAACCTCGATGGAGTAGTGACGAGGAAGGTCAGGGCCCTACTGAGAAACAATAATAATACGATGATAACAAAATAAACAGTTTAAAAGATAATAACAATAATTTCCGAAATAACAATCATAAGATGATTACCGCAAACGTCTACAATTAAGCTAACAACAAATAACCAACTCAAATAAACAAATCCAGGATCTGTGGGAATTGAACCCACAGTCCCATTCTCAGTACCTCTGGGTCTCCGGGAATCGAACCTGCAGCCCATGTCTCAATAATATCTCAATAACTCGGGATCTCCGGGAATCGAACCCGCGAGTCCCTACCAATAATCTCGGGATCTCGGGAATCGAACCCGTAGTCCACATTTCAATAATCTCGGGATCTCGGAATCGAACCCGTAGTCCACATTTCAATAATCTCAGGATCTCGGGAATCGAACCCGTAGTCCACATTTCAATAATCTCAGGATCTCGGGAATCGAACCCGTAGTCCACATTTCAATAATCTCAGGATCTCGGGAATCGAACCCGTAGTCCACATTTCAATAATCTCAGGATCTCGGGAATCGAACCCGTAGTCCATAACCACAGCAAGTAAAGGAGTACACAGAGAAAATTATAATATGCCTAATGATAACTTCGCCGATGAACAGCGCCAGCGATTACCAAGAAAACTCAAGTAAGTCAATTAAGCAACTAGACAGTTAGATTCTATCTAATCATGCTTTTCTAACTACTACCGGGTAGGAATATCGAATTTATTAGCTAAAAACAGAAATATCACTCATTGAACATTTTGAGTAAAGTATGTGTTCAACAACCAGCGCATGTACACGCCCGTCACCTCGCGTACAAGGCATTTAAAGTATCACAATAATATCCTAGAGGTGAAAGTCCCCCACACGAAGTTAGACAAGCCACTTACCTCAATTCCGGTACAAAACCGCTAAGAAATAACCCTCTTGCCGCGAATGTCGGCCTCCACAAGTGTAGTATCTGATAAAAATCAATAGAATCACATCAAAATAGGCCAATTGGGCATTACCCAATCAAAATAACTCAAAATTCACCAAAATCCACAAGTTGCCAAAACCCGACTTTCGGTACGCCTATCGAAAAATCACGAAAGTTGTATATTCGGAACCCTTGTCTCAATACGAGTCTAAGCATATAAATTTTACCAAATTCGGACTCCATTTGGCCATTCAAAACCTTGATTTCCTAGAGTTCAAGCCTAGGGCTAAATCCTCCATAAATTACCCCAAATTCCTCCATTTTCATGATATAATTGCATAATATTACCAATACTAATCATAGATTAAGTCCATAGTTGATTACCTGATGATTTCCCTTGAATTTCTCTTCAAAATCGCCCAAATCGCCTCTAAAGCCGAGACCCAAAATGTGTGAAATGTTCTGAAATTTTTCTAACTTCGGATACACTTACTTACAGCGATTTTCGCTTCTGCGGAATATTTTCCGCTCCTATGCACCCGTATCCGCGACCAAAGGGTCGCTTCAGCGGTTCCAGGCCTAGCCGGCCATTTCCGCTTCTGCGATCGAAGGGCCGCTTAAGCGGGCCCGCTTCTGCGAAGAAGCTTCCGCTTCTGCGGAAACATCCGCCTCTGCGAACCATTGTCCGCTTCTGCGGTCTCGCCCAAGCGGTCAAATGTTCGCTTCTGCGGACCATGCCCCTTTTCTCCCCTTCGCTTCTGCGATCACTGGCTCGCACCAGCGATGCCGCTTCAGCGGAATGACTTCCGCTTCTGCGTAACCAGCCGCTCCTGCGCACCTTGTCCGCTTCTGCGGACACGCTCCTGCGTCCAAAATTCCGCAGGAGCGGAAACAACAGAAGCAGGATTCCAACCTGCAATTTTTCTACATTTTCTCCCGTTTAACCATCCGAAAACACCCCGAGGCCCCCGGGACCTCATCCAAACATACCAACACATCTTAATACCTTATTCGAACTTGCTCAAATCCTCAAAACACGTCTAACAACATCAAAACCCATAATTCACATCGAATTCAAGCCTAAATTTCTTAAAACTTTCCGAATTGCACATTCGATCTAAAACCCGACCAAACGACGTCCGAATGACCTGAAAATTTGCGGACATATCCAAAATCACATAACGAAGCTACAGAAATTGTCGGAATTCCATTCCGACCCCCGGATCAAAATCTCACCTATCGTTCGGATTCGCCAAAATTTCAACCTTCGGCATTTCAAGCCTAATCGAGCTACGGACCTCCAAAATACATTCCGAACGCGCTCCCAACCCCGAAATCACCTAACGGAGCTAATGAAACCATCGGATTTCCATTCCGAGATCGTCTTAACACTGTTCCGGCTACGGGCCATTTTCTAGCTTCAAAGCTCTTATTTAGGGACTAAGTGTCCCAAAATGCTCAAATTTTCAGAACCGACTCTCCCGGCAAACCACAATAGTAGAAATGAACTTAGGGGAACCGTTAAATTAGGGATTGGGGCGTAATTTTCTAACAATCCCACAAGTGCAGAAAGTACGACCGACGAGGTTGCCGAGCAAGGGGAGCAAACTGGTGAGGTTATTGAGGAGTGGGAGCAACTTGATGAAGGTATCGAGGAAATGGAGCACCCCACCGAGGAAGAAGAACAACCTCAACCTCTGAGGAGATCAGAGAGGCCAAGGGTAGAGTCATGCAGGTACCCTTCCACAAAGTATGTCATCATCAGTGATGATGGGGAGCCAGAAAGTCTTAAGGAGGTGTTGTCCCATCCAGAAAAGAACCAGTGGATGAAATCTATGCAAGAAGAGATGGAATCTCTACAGAAAATGGCACATACAAGCTGGTTGAACTTTCAAAGGGTAAAAGACCACTAAAATGTAAATGGGTCTTTAAACTCAAGAAAGATGGAAATGGCAAGCTGGTTAAATACAAAGCTCGATTGGTGGTTAAAGGCTTCGAACAGAAGAAAGGTATTGATTTTGATGAAAGTTTCTCACCTGTTGTCATAATGAATTCTATTCGAACAATTTTGAGCTTAGCAACTAGCCTAGATCTTGAAGTGGAGCAGTTGGATGTGAAAACTGCATTTCTTCACAGAGATTTGGAAGAAGAGATCTATATGAAGCATCCAGAAGGATTTGAAGTAGCTGAAAGGAAACACATGGTGTGCAAACTGAATAAGAGTCTTTATGGGTTTAAGAGGCACCAAGGCAGTGGTACAAGAAGTTTGAATCATTCATG
Source organism: Nicotiana noctiflora (assembly GCA_032618575.1). NCBI lineage: Eukaryota > Viridiplantae > Streptophyta > Magnoliopsida > Solanales > Solanaceae > Nicotiana > Nicotiana noctiflora. The sequence continues at coordinate 3,735 of JASVEL010005608.1, forward strand.
AAAAGTCAAACTTACATAAAGACATATTCTGATCCATGTGTATACTTCAAAAGATTTTCAGATAACAACTTTATTATATTATTGTCGTATGTGGATGACATGTTAATTATAGGGCAAGATAAAGAGCTGATCGAAAAGTTGAAGAGAGATTTGTCCAAGTCCTTTGATATGAAGGACTTGGGCCCAACACAACAAATTTTAGGGATGAAGATAGTTCAAGAGAGAACAAGTAGAAAGTTGTGGCTATCTTAGGAGAAGTACATTGAACGTGTACTAGAACGCTTCAACATGAAAAATGCTAAGCAAGTCAGCACACCTCTTGCTAGTTATCTAAAGTTGAGCAAAAAGATATGCCCTACAACAAAGGAGGAGAATGGGAACATGGCTAGAGTTCCTTATTCTTCAGCAGTCGGAAGTTTGATGTATGCAACGGTATGCACTAGACCTGATAGTGCACACGCAATTGGTGTTGTCAGCAGGTTTCTTAAAATCCCGGAAAAGAACATTGGGAAGCAGTTAAGTGGATACTTAGGTACCTGAGAGGTACAATGTGAGATTGTCTGTGCTTTGGAGGATCCGATCCAATCTTAAAGGGCTATACAGATGCTGATATGACATGTGACATTGATAATAGAAAATCCACTACTGGATATTTGTTTACATTTTCAGGGGGAGCTATATCATAGCAGTCGAGGTTGCAGAAGTGTGTTACACTCTCTACAACTGAAGTGGAGTATATTGCCACTACTGAAGCTGACAAAGAGATGGTATGAATCAAACAGTCCATTCAAGAGCTTGGATTGCATCAGGAGTATGTCGTCTATTGTGACAGTCAAAGTGCAATAGACCTGAGCAAAAATACTATGTATCATGCAAGGATAAAGCATATCAACGTGAGATATCATTGGATTCGAGAAAGGATAGAGGATGGGTCTATGCAGGTAAAGAAGATTCATACAAGTGAGAATCCTTCGAATATGCTAACCAAACTGGTACCAAGAGACAAGTTTGAGCTATGCAAAGAACTTGTCGGCATACACTAAAATTAGAACCTTCGGTGTTACCTCCTTCAGGTGAATGTGACTCGAGGGAGAGTTTGTGGGGTCCAGCCCCATATATGGAAGAAGAAAAGCTTCTTTTTTCTTCCTTTTTGTCAAGCCAACAAAGATTTGGGCGACTCATTTAAGATTTGGCGGCTGACTTTTGTAGTAGTGTTGATGTCACTGCATACATCAACATAGGTATTCCGCAACAATAAATAGGTGCCTCTACCTTCATTGTAAGATACACCAACAAAGAGAGAAAGAAAGAGCGAGATTTCACAGAAAGGGTATAAGAAAATAGTGTGTGAGAAAAATAAAGAATGAGCGATATTGTAGTGAGGTGGGAATATCAAAAGAGGGTCATTTCTTTTGAGTGTTGTAGTGGTCTTTGGAGTATTTTACTCGGACCTACAAAGTGTAAAATTCCTTACTATAGTGATATCGGTTGCTCCTCTCGGGGCTGTGGTTTTTTTCCTTATTCAAAGGGTTTTCCACGTAAAAATCTTGGTGTCGTTGTTACTCTTTTATTCTTATTAATTACCGTATCTCGGTGCTATATTATTATTCCCTTTTTATTACCGTGAATATTATTTCTGTGGAGGTTTATTCCCAACAATATACCAGTCCAACATAATATGCTGGAAGTTCATACACAGATGCTCTAGTCTCCAGTATATTATGCTGAAACTTTTCCAATCTCCCATTCAGGGTATTTATAGCCTAAACGGGATGTGGCCATTATGAGTTTCTAGCCTACACGCTTAGTATGTGGTTAGTGGGCTGACAAGCCTCGCCCGTGGTAACTACAATAGTGTAACAGACAGGGGTCACGATCTCAGGAAGGCTCGGAGTTTGGATTCCGAACCACTTCCACAATGTGTCATCATTTTGGTGTGACTGAATTTCCCCAATACAGTTGAGAATTGAGATTGGTATTGTTCATTAAACTGAACATTAGCCAGGAGTTGGTTCTAATAATGGGTCAATCTGGAATAGGTTACTAACTCACAGTTATTTCAACAGCAAGCCAGACATACTAAACCAAATTAAAGCAAAAGTCTTTATTTGGATTTGAAATCCACTGTATTTCAAAATATATGCTCATTATAAGATCATCACAACCAGTCAAATAAATTTCAGGAATGAACAAATTGATTAAAATCTTCTCGTATGATATAGCGAATAAAAAGTATGCATAGATCTAGTCTTCCACCGAGAGGCTGCGGATTAAGAAACATTGCATACATTTATTTAGCAATGCTAATTGCTAAATACATAGGTCGATGCAAGTAGGTTAAATAAGAAATCACGCAAAAGCTGTGAATTGTTGTTAAGTGATGTTTTCTGTCTCTTTCTCTTTGACTATAGATCTTTAATTTGCGTACATACCATCAACAAATGCCCATATAATATGCTCACGCCGAGAACGCTGCAAACAAACTAGAGATCCCTTTGTCCTGTCTTCTTTCATATATAATCCACTTTTTTACTTAGCTTTAAGTGCACTATCATTGGCCATCTCAGCTTCCATTTGAGGGTACACACTCTTTTTTTGCAACAGCATGTATTAGTATCTTCTCTTTTGATATAGTAATGTATATATATATATACTTCTCTGAATTTTTCCTTCATGTTTTTGGTTTATCTCTATGATGAATGCAGCTTCTGACTCTTATGTTGCAGTCTCTTGAACTTGGTTCAGGTTGGAAAATGTCGAAGAGTATGGATGGTTTAGCAGAGAAGTTGTTTGGGAGTTCACTCTTCTACATGCTTAAACCTTTGTTCCGCATTTTATCTGTAGGAGCAATTCCAAACCACATCGCCTTTATTTTGGATGGGAATCGGAGGTATGCCAAGAAATGGAATATGGCAGTGAGCAATGGATACAGAGCTGGATTTATGGCTGTCATGTCAATGCTCAAATATTGCTATGTATTAGGTGTCAAATACATGACAATATATGCATTCAGTATCGATAATTTCAAAAGAAGGCCGGAGGAAGTACAGTACTTGATGGACTTAATGCTGGAGAAAATCGAAGGACTACTCGATAAAGAAAGCGTTGTCAATCAATACGGAGTGAGGGTACATTTCGTAGGAAACCTGAAGCTTCTTTCTGAGCCAGTTAGGGTTGCAGCTGAGAAGGCAATGGAAGCTACTGCCAATAACACCAATAGCACTCTCCTAATTTGTGTGGCATATTCTTCGACAGATGAGATCGTGCATGCTGTTCAAGCTTCCTGCGATGAGAAATGGAATGAAGTCCAAGAACTTAACGCGAACCAACCCCAAAATGTTGAAATAAAACAGGAGCTAAATCAGATCATAAAGCTGGTAGATGTAGAGAGGCATATGTACATGAGATTAGCACCTGATCCTGATATGCTAATTCGAACTTCAGGTGAAACTCGCCTTAGCAATTTCCTTCTCTGGCAAACAACAAGCTGCTTACTGTATTCGCCAAAGGTGTTGTTTCCTGAGATTGGTTTGCGACACTTGATATGGGCAGTCTTGCACTTCCAGCGACTGTACCCTCATTTGGAGAAGAAAAAGCAGTTGTAAAAGTAGTGATATATTCCTCTGTATTTTACCCTGTTTTTCCCTCAGATCACTTATTGCCTAATATTTTTTTACATAGGATAATGCTCTTCTTTTAAGGTAATCTGTCTATAATTGCTGCAAGGAACTTTTTGTTCAAAGTTCTAGTAGGTTAACTTCGCAGTTTTCATATTATTGAATTCCAAGTTAATGCATTCCAGTATCAAACAGAAATTTAACCGACTGCTGCATAAAGATGCACACAGACACCACCATTATTATTGAAAATAATTTGTTCTCCGTTATAAATTGATTCACTTGCTCTCAGATATATAAATATATGGACTAAGAATTCAATATGTCCTAATCCCATGTATAGTAGGTTTATAATATGTCCTAGTTTGATACGTAGTAGGAGTAGAATATGTATTATAAATAGGGCTCATTGTATCATTGTTAATACATCAATAATATATTCTTCTTCCGTGCTTTCTCACATGGTATCAGAGCCACCGTGAGAAATTAATCGTTGTGCCTCATTCCAACGATATCCGGAAAGAAATAACTCAGTCACCGTGCAATTTTCCGGTGACCTAAGTGACTAATTGCGTAAAAGTCACTAATTATCAGTGTTGTGCAAAATCCAACACCACCAAAAGCTTACCCACATAATTCCGACCAACCCCCAGAAATTTCACCGGGAAAATCCACCCCACGCGCCCCCACGCGCCTGCCGGAGCACCTGCCGCCGGCGGCGCGTCAGCCTCACGCGCCGGCGCGTGAGTGCCCTTCCCGACCAGATTTCAAAATTTTTTCTTCAGGCAGCCTGTTCGCGTGGCCTTTCCGAGCCCACCCATCTAGTTCAAATCAAATTCTAACCACTTTGAATATTTTCCGGTATCTACAGTATTTTTTCCGGCCAGATTTTCGAAAACTTTCTTTGGAACAGTGTTGTCGCCTGAGAATTCCGAGCCTACCCATCATGTTTTCGTTCGATTCCGACCACTTTGAAATTTTTCCGGTAGCCACAGTACTTTTTCAGCAAAAACAGTATTTTCAGCATCTGTTTCAGAGAACTTTCGGTTGATTCTTTTTGTTATCTAGTGATAATCCTACTATGTCTTTGGGAATCGATGCTTTAGGGTCTAGAAACCCGGGTTCTGGCAGTTCTGGTGTTATGATTACCTCAGAACCTTTAATGGGAGGTTCAAATTACTTAGATTGGGCTTCATCTGTCGAGTTGTGGTGTAAAGGTCAAGGAGTTCAAGATCACTTAACAAAAAAGGCTGGCGAAGGTGATGAAAAGGCCAAAACACAGTGGGAGAAGGTCGATGCTCAGTTATGTAGTATCCTGTGGCGATCTATTGATTCCAAGTTGATGCCCTTGTTCCGTCCATTCCAGACTTGTTATTTAGTTTGGGAAAAGGCTCGTAATCTCTACACTAATGACATATCTCGTTTCTATGATGTAATATCGCGAATGACAAACTTGAAGAAACAAGAATTAGATATGTCTACTTACTTGGGACAAGTTGAGGCAGTCATGGAAGAATTTGAGACGTTGATGCTAGTTTCTGCTAGTATTGAAAAACAACAAGAGCAACGACAGAAGATGTTTCTAGTTCTTACACTCGCTGGACTCCCTAATGACCTTGATTCAGTACGTGACCAGATTTTGGCTAGTCCGTCCCCACAGTTGATGAATTATTCTCTCGATTACTTCGCCTTGCTGCAGCACCTAGCCACCCAGTAAGCTCATCACAGACACTTGACTCATCTGTCCTCGTATCCCAATCAGTGGACAATCGGGCATCTCATACTATGGAGAATAGACGAGGAGGAGGTCGTTTTGGAAGATCTAGACCCAAGTGCTCTTATTGTCATAAACTTGGACACACTCGTGATGTATGCTATTCTCTACATGGCCGCCCACCCAAAAATGCTTATGTTGCTCAGACTGAGACTACAGGTAACCAGTGATTTTCTTTATTTGAAGGGGAGTATAATGAGTTCCTTCGATATCGAGCAAGTAAGCAGACATCTCCACAAGTAGCTTCTGTTGCTCAGACTAATACTTCTGTTGTTGGTAATTCCTTTGCTTGTGTTTTCCAATCTAGTCCTTCTGAACAATGGGTTGTGGACTCAGCCGCTTCTGATCATATCTCTGGTAATAAATTACTTTTTTCAAATATTGCATATTCACAGTCTCTTCCCTCTGTTACTTTAGCCAATGGGTCTCAAACCAAAGCAATAGGAGTTGGACAAGCGAATCCCCTACCCTCTGTCACTCTAGATTCCATTCTTTATGTCCCTGGCTGTCCTTTTAATCTTGCATCTGTTAGTCGTTTGACTCGTGCCCTCCATTGTGGTATATATTTTATTGATGATTCTTTTATTATGCAGGACCGCAGTACAGGGCAGACGATTGGAACAGGACTTGAATCAGAAGGGCTTTACTACCTTAACTCCCTAAAATCATCCAAGGCATGTCTAGTTACAGATCCTCCGGACCTAATTCACAGACGTTTAGGACATCCAAGCTTATCCAAACTTCAGAAGATGGTGCCTAGTTTGTCTAGTTTATCCACATTAGAGTGTGAGTCATGTCAGCTCGGGAAACATGCTCGAGCCTCCTATCCTCGTAGTACTGAGAGTCACGCATAGTCTATTTTTTCTTTGGTTCATTCTGATATATGGGGTCCTAGTAGAGTCAGTTCAACCTTAGGATTTCGTTATTTTTTTAGTTTCATTGATGATCATTCACGATGTACTTGGATTTTCTTAATGAAAGATCGTTCTGAGTTGTTTTCTATATTCCAGAATTTTTGTGCTGAAATTAAAAATCAATTTGGTGTCTCTATTCGCACTTTTCGCAGTGATAATGCCTTAGAATATTTATCCACTCAATTTCAGCAATTTATGACTTCTCAAGGAATTATTTATCAGACCTCTTGTCCGTATACCCCTCAGCAAAATGGGGTTGCAGAGAGAAAGAATAGGCACATCATTGAGACTGCTCGCACACTTCTCATTGAATCTCATGTTCCGCTGCGTTTCTGGGGCGATGCAGTTCTCACGGCTTGTTATTTAGTTAATCGGATGCCTTCCTCTCCCATCCAGAATCAGATACCGTATGCAGTATTGTTTCCCCAATCACCCATATACTCTGTTCCCCCTCGTGTTTTTGGAAGCACTTGTTTCGTTCATAACTTAGCCCCCGGAAAAGATAAGTTAGCTCCTCGTGCTCTCAAGTGTGTCTTCCTTGGTTATTCTCGTGTTCAAAAGGGATATCGTTGTTACTCACTTGATCTTCGTAGGTATTTTATGTCCTCCGACGTCATATTTTTTGAGTCTAAACCTTTCTTTACCTCTTCTGACCATTCTGACCCCCTTGATATATATGCGGTCTTACCTATACCGACCTTTAATGAGCCTACTATAGCTCCTCCTTCTACTTCCGCCACAGAAGCCTTACCCGAGTCTTCTATAGCTCCTCCTTCACCTTCCACTATAGAAGTCTTATCCATTCCGGCCGTTGAGGAGTCTTGTGTGGTTCCTCCTAGACTCCCTGCCACAGGAACACCACTTTTGACATATCATCGTCGTCCGCGCTCAGCATCAGGCCCAGCTGATTCACGTCTTGCACCTGACCCTACCAATACCGCGGACTTGTCTCCTCTTAATCAGCCGATTGCACTTCGGAAAGGTATACGGACCACCCTTAATCCTAATCCCCATTACATCGGTTTGAGCTATCATCGTTTGTCATCACCCTATTATGCATTTCTATCTTCTTTGTCCTCTGTTTCCATCCCTAAGTCAACAGGTGAAGCATTGTCTCATCCAGGATGGCGACAGGCTATGATTGACGAGATGTCTGCTTTACATACGAGTGGTACTTGGGAGCTCGTTCCTCTTCCTTCGGGTAAATATACTGTTGGTTGTCGTTGGGTGTATGCAGTCAAGGTTGGTCCTGATGGTAAGGTTGATCGTCTAAAGGCTCGTCTTGTTGCCAAAGGATATACTCAAATATTTGGGCTTGATTACAGTGATACCTTCTCTCCTGTGGCTAAGATAGCATCAATCCGCCTTTTTCTATCCATGGCTGCTGTTCGCCATTGGCCCCTCTATCAGCTGGACATTAAGAATGCCTTTTTACACGGTGACCTTGAGGATGAAGTTTATATGGAGCAACCACCTGGGTTTGTTGCTCAGGGAGTCTCGTGGCCTTGTATGTCGCTTGCGTCGGTCACTTTATGGTCTAAAGCAGTCTCCTCGAGCCTGGTTTGGTAAGTTTAGCACAATTATCCGAGAATTTGGCATGATTCAGAGTGAAGCTGATCACTCTGTATTCTATCGGCATTCTGCCTTGAGTCTCTGTATTTATCTAGTGGTCTATGTTGATGACATTGTTATTACCGGCAATGACCAGGATGGTATTACAAAATCGAAGCAACATCTCTTTCAACACTTTCAGACTAAGGATCTGGGCAAACTAAAGTATTTTCTAGATGTTGAGGTCGCTCAGTCTAGCTCAAGTATTGTGATCTCACAACGAAAGTATGCCTTAGATATTCTTGAGGAGATAGGAATGACAGGTTGTAGACCGGTTGACACCCCGATGGATCCAAATTCTAAACTTATGCCAGGACAGGGGGAGCCTCTTAGCGATCCTGCAAGATATAGACAGCTGGTTGGTAAATTAAATTACCTTACAGTGACAAGACCTGATATTTCCTTTCTTGTGAGTGTTGTGAGTCAGTTTATGGATTCTCCATGTGATAGTCATTGGGATGCAATTGTTCGCATTCTTCGGTATATAAAATCAGCTCCGTGCAAAGGCTTATTGTTTGAAGATCGAGGTCATGAGCAGATTGTTTGATACTCAGATGTTGATTGAGCAGGATCACCTTCTGATAGACGTTCCACGTCTAGATATTGTGTCTTAGTAGGAGGAAATTGGTGTCTTGGAATAGCAAGAAATAGAATGTAGTTGCTCCGCCTAATGCAGAAGCAGAATATCGAGCAATGGCTATGGCGACATGTGAGCTAATTTGGATCAAACAGTTGCTCAAAGAGTTGAAATTTGGTGAGATTAGTCAGATGGGACTTGTGTGTGATAATCAAGCTGCTCTTCATATTGCGTCAAATCCAGTGTTCCATGAGAAAACTAAACACATTGAGATTGACTGTCAGTTTATTAGAGAAAAGATACTTTCTGGAGATATTGCTACAAAGTTTGTGAAATTGAATGATCAGCTTGCAGATATTTTCACCAAGTCCCTCACTGGTCCTCGTATTAACTACATATGTAACAAGCTCGGTACATATGATTTGTATGCACCAGCTTGAGGGGAGTGTTAGATGTCCTAATCCCATGTATAGTAGGTTTATAATATGTCCTAGTTTGATACGTAGTAGGAGTAGAATATGTATTATAAATAGGGCTCATTGTATCATTGTTAATACATCAATAATATATTCTTCTTCCGTGCTTTCTCACAGC
>JASVEL010005609.1:0-183083 GCA_032618575.1 Nicotiana noctiflora
AAAGATTTATTTTCTATTCATGATGCCGCTGCTGCCGCTGATGGATAAGTTTCTTCTTTCAAGATTCTTATGTCTACATCATTAAGATGATGTTCAATAGAGAAAATTAATTTGTAGCATATAACTTGATTTTAGCATAGAGTTTGGTAGAGATTTTCTTTAGGCCAATTTGGAGTTAGGTTTGTACATTATAATATGCTTAAGATACTTATTTGTTCTACTTGTTACTTAATGTACTGACTAGATTCTCGAGGAAAATGACGTCCATGAACGAGCTACATAAATATCACAAATGCCATTTTTTCTATTCTTTTTTCATATATTGAACGTGTGTTTCTTATTCTTGTTCTGCAACTTGCTATCTCTGCAATATCCTTGATAGTTATGAAATTCTTGGTGTTGATAGTTCGTTAGAATATCTATTAAATCCTTATTTTCTGTCTTGTTTCTAGCATGTTGGTGAATGCTTTTAAAATTTTAATATGATTGGAGAGCTGATGTAATATGTTGGTGAATGTTTCCCTCTTCTACTCTTTATCTACTTTTATTTACACTTCACTAGTGCCTTATTTTGTATTCTATTATTCATCTTCATCATTATTGAGTTCGATCAGTCACTACCAGAATATGTGCCTATGGCAATAATTATTTTAGCAATGGTTCAACAATCGTTACCATAGAATCTGTATGGTAACGGTTATAACCGTTACCATAGCGTTTAGGTGTTATCAATATACTTTAACTATAAAACCATTATAATTGTAAAACAACCATATATTGCCATAGATTCATCTGGCGCAACGAACCGTCCCCATAAAACTATCTTTGTGAACGCTTTCGTTGTAAATTTTTTTATTGGAACGGTTATTTTCCCCCCTCCCCCCCCCCTTAGTTTTTCTCGTAAATTTTATTACACACGCCAAAACAACCCCTATTCATTTTATTTTTTAAATAATTTTAATAATACATATTAAATAAAAAAAATTTGGCACTTAATTTCCCCATTAAATGCGATGTCCTCTAGGCGATACCATCAAAGTAAAAACACTGAGTCATCTTCTTCTTCTTCACTGATACCCGCCTCCATCTCTCTCTCTCTCTCTTAAAATCTTCTTCTTCTTTACTGATTCACTGCTAAAAACTCTGATACCCCTATATATATATCTCTCTCCGATGACCTAGGGTTCGTTATTTTTGTGTGTGTCTGAACAAGTTGGTTTTGGAGTTTTATTCTAATTGGTGTCTTGAAGTTGTGGCTGAAGCTTGGGTTCATTTGTTTGAGGATTGCTCGGTGTTTTTAGTTAATGTACCAATTAGAACCCAAACAAATTTAGTTATTGTACCCATACAAATTTAGCTTGGGTTCATATGTTTGATGATTGCTCAATAAGGTATAAATTAAAGTATATTAGTTGAATAATTACCTTGGAGTTTAACTAATGATGCCTTGAGTTAAGTTACAACATGTTGCTGAAGTCTAATTTTTTAGAACTGAACATATGTATTGAGTACGACTCTAAATTATAGTACTAAAAATATCGGAATAGGCAAGCATTGTTATTTAATATTGTTCTGTAACATTTTATTGCAATAATATAAAAAATTCAACCTATTTCTTAGAGTTACCCAACTAGCTATATATTTATTATGTCAGCATGCAGAAAACTCATAAATACATACAAATGCACTATGTTAAAATTGATTATCTATGTTAAAATTAAAAATAAATATCCCACTTCTCTTCAGTTGCTCCTCCTCATGAGTTTTCACCTGAAAAAGCTTTGGTCAATATCTTATTAATTTGGGTAATATTGTTGATTTAATTTTATCGTATAGGATTTTAATAGATAATGGAGATAAAATTTGGATATATCTCCTAACATAGACGGACGAGTATATCTGTGGCGTGAATAATTTTCTTGATAAGGCATTTGAACGAGCCTCCTAGGAAAATAAAGTATTATGCCCTTGCAAAAAGTGTATTAATCGCTATTGGCACTATAGAAATGTGGTGGAGGATCACATGGTTGTTAGTGGTTTTGTTGATGGTTACACCAAATGGGTTTTTCATGGGAAGGGTTTTCCTCTAGAAATGCACCTCACCAAAACAATGATGATGAAGGTTCTAACATGCGTGATGATATCGATGGATTACTTCATGATACCTTTAGAAATATAGAAGGTGAGTCTGAGCAGGAAGAACATATAAGAGAGATTCTATCTGAAAATGCTAAGTGATTTTTTAGATTATTAGAGGAAGGCAAACAAGAACTATATCCTGGGTGTGAAACCTTCACTAAATTGAGTTTTACTGTTCGGTTGTACATGTTTAAATCATTACATGGATTAAGTAATGTGGCCTTTTCAGATATGCTAGAGTTGCTAAAAGAGGCATTTCCCTTTGTTCAGTTGCTAGAATCATTCAACAAGGCTAAAAACATGATAAAAGATTTGGGTCTTCATTATGAAAAAATACATTCATGCCCTAATGATTGCATGTTATTTTGGAAAGAAAATGCAAAGGACGATTATTGCTTTGTTTGTGGGGCTTCTCGATGGAAAGTTGTTGATGCTTCCTTAACTAATACAATCTCTAACATTCCAGTAAAGGTTTTAAGGTACTTTACCTTAAAGCCTAGGCTTCAAATGATATTCATATGTCCGTAAACAACCATTGCAATGAGATGGCATGCTAATGAACCACCTGCTGATGGAAATATAGGGCATCCTACTAATGGAGAAGCTTGGAAGAATTTTAATTCACTACACTAAAACTTCTCTAGAGATCCACGTAATGTTAGGTTGGGTCTTTCAAGTGATGGTTTCAATCCATTTTGAACCATGAACATTTCTCATAGCACGTGGCCTGTCATGTTAATGAACTATAATTTATCACCATGGATTTGCATAAAGCCAGAATATATCATGCTGTCAATGATCATTCCAGGTCCTTCATCTCTAGGAAATGATATAGATGTGTATCTACAACCATTAATTGAAGAATTGAAGGAACTATGAAAACTGAGATAGAAACATATGATGCTAAGACAAAGCAAACATTCCAAATGTGTGCAGCCTTATCGTGGAAAGTTAGTGATTTTCCAACATTACCAATACTTTCAGGCTGGAGCACCAAGGGTAGATTGGCATGCCCCATTTGTATTTATGACACATGCTCACGATATCTCAAACATAGTCATAAGATGTGTTACTTGGGTCATTGAAGATTTTTGCCTCTTGATCATCCATGGAGAAAATATAAGAAGTCATTTGATGGTAATGAGAAGCATAGACATGCACCTACTCCTTTGTCAAGTGTGGAAATGGTTAAAGAGCTCCTTCAACAATATCTTTGGAAAGGGAAAAAAATAAAAGACCTCGGGATAACAAGGGTCCGTCGAAAAGAAGATCTATTTTTGTAATATTGGGCGTATAATAAATTGAGGAAGAATCTTGATGTGATGCACATCGAGAAAACATATGTGATAGTTTACTTGGGACTATATTGGAAATATAAAAAAAGTCAAAGGATCGTGTAAATTCTTGCGATGACTTACAAGAAATGGGGAACCAAGAGAAGATAATGATGATAGTGTGAGTTTGGCTAAAACTTGTTTCGACATGAAACCAGAACAGAAAAACTTGTTTTGCACCGGGATAACAAGGGTCCGTCGAAAAGAAGATCTATTTTTATCATATTGGGTACATAATAAATTGAGGCAGAATCTTGATGTGATGCACATCGAGAAAATATATGTGATAGTTTACTTGGGACTTTTTTGGAAATAGAAAAAAAGTCAAAGGATCATGTAAATTCTCGCTATGACTTACAATAAATGGGGATACAACCAAGAGAAGGTGATGATGATAGTGTGAGTTTGGCTAAAGCACCGTTAAGAAAAATACCAAGTTATCAAAAGGGTGTGCTTTGAATATTTCAAATTGCGTGCAAGTGAATGAGATGAAAATATCAATGTACAAGAGTCATGATGCTCATTTTATAATGCATTACTTGCTCCAAGTTGCTGTTAAAAAGGTGTTGCCCAAGAACGTCTCGTTGGCCTTGATTAGCGGTGAGTTCTTGCTGGCAGTTAATTCTTGTGAAAGCCAATTCTCTGTGATGTGCTACTATATAATAATTAAATATGCTTCTGTCCATTAGTTATATGGGAAAATTGTTTTTAAACTGCAACACTTAAAGAGAAAGGCTACTTCTTATATATTTAGCACATCTATGAGGTTTTGGACTATCCAAAGTATCCAATAATGCCTTGTCGTGGTCTGAAATAAAAGCCATATTTGAAATCGCGCCTGAAGTGCTTGCATTGTGATATTGTTGTTGTAGTACACTGCCTGTAACCTGCTGCTGATGTCTAGTCATGAAGCTTATAGGAAAATCTTGCCGCTGTCCTGCATTTGGATGCAGTAGTGCAACATTTCTAATTGATGTGATTCCACTGTTTGGTAACTATTGCTGGCTGGTTTTTTAGGCTGCCTCACGTTCAAATTTTGATAGAAGTAAAACATATATTAGAACTAAGACAATTTAATAATTTTGATACCAGTATAGAGTTAATGTGATAAAACTGAGTCTTACGCTGTCATGCCATACTGCTTCATAAATGTAGCCAGGGGCTTGTCCTGTTTTCACCTTTTAAAAACATTAAAGAGAAATAGCTTAAATTTTTAAGTGTCCTTGACAAATATATAGAGATAAAGCAGTCAACCTCATTATTCTTCAAGCCTTTCAAGCCATTGGCTAGCTATTCATCATTATTGAGTCAAATCGAACATCTGGTTTCACTCAAAGAATACGAGACTGCAATTAAGCTTGTAGATGCGTGATTTTGCCCCTACCCGAGATTTTTTATATTTTTAGCGTAAAATATTTAGTTTAGTTTTAATATAGCTATTTTAGCTAAATTTTACTCTTTTACTTTATTTTTACCTTAAAATGAAAAATAACAAAAATATAATTTTATTAATGTTTCGTATTCATTTTAAACTTGAAAAATACAAAAATAGTACTTTATATTTTTTATCTTTTTATAAAAACAAAAATAATAAAAAAATAGTTTCATTAATATTTTGTAGTTATTTTAAACTTGAAAAATATAAAAATAGTACTTTATATTTTTTTATATTTTTATCTTTTTATAAAAACGAAAATAATAAAAAAATAGTTTCATTAATATTTTGTAGTTATTTTAAACTTGAAAAATATAAAAAAAATAGTTTTATTTTAATTATGAGTATTATAGTTATTTTGATTACCTAGGATTAATTAAATAACACCATTCTCGGTTCCGGGCGAAGAATAATATTCGGGTTCAAACTACCTGGTTTTATAATTTTCGGACCTAGCCCGTAATAATCCGAGTCCACCACACGGGGAACACGGACAAAACTACCCATACACACATGCACATACTATGGGGACAATAGGTAATGGAGGATGGGAATAAATTAGAAAATGACAAAAAGAAAGTAAAAAACAAAAGAAAAAGACAAAAAAAACAATATGGGACTAAATGTTTTTTTTAAAAAAATAATATACAATACATAGAGATGTACTGTACATCACAAAAGAAAAACGTTAAAGGGGGAGCATTTTGAGAAAGGAGGGAGAGATCTTCTTCTTAAAGAGAAGAAGAAAACGGCAGATTTGAAAAAAAACGAAAGAAGAAGGAAAAAACGAAAGAAGAAGGAAAAACGGAAAAGAGAGAACGAGAGATAGAGGGGAGAGAGCATATATGCACTGTTGCATCGTTTTGACTAGGTAGAGACTTGAGAGATTTTTGTAACAAAAGGTTACTGTTCATCTTCTTCAAAAAGAAGAAGACGGCAGCAAGGGAGCTGGACCAAACGCCTGGTACATAAGCAAAGAAAACGGAGCGAGCAGCAAGCTCGCAAAACGACCCTCACTGTCACCCCAGCGAACCAGCAACCGTTTATCGTCAACCACCCTAACCTTCATAGCTGCCAAGCTCCTCCAGTCAGCCCCGTTCCCAGCTCCATCGCCGTCGGCTCTCACAGCAGTAAAAACGACAACCAGCAACCCCTCTCGTCGTCCCCCTCCATAGCCGCTGCCGTTTCACCTCCAGCCTTTCACGCCCTGAACGAACCACCATCACTGCCTCGCGTCCTGACGAACAGCCCATTAACGACCATCGTCTTCTTGACGCACCTCACTCAACGCACACGCACAAACGCACAAACCCAAAAAAATATTTGGTTTTCAATGGAGTCCGATGAAGGTCGAGTCGCATGAGATTCGTCCGAAGTTTCCTTCGATGTCTGTTCGCAGTTCGTCAAGTTTCCGCCGAGACGTTCCAATAGAGACCTTGTCCGTGGTTTTGACATTTCATTCTCGAGTTTGCTATTGAGGTCCAGTCCTCTATCTTTTTACCTTGATATTTATCATTTATTGAAATGAAAAATGGCATGGATATAAAAGGGCATGAAAGGAGTATAAAAATGCTATTTGATAAATATATATATGTAAAAGCAAAGTAACTGGTTGGAGGTTTATTCTTTCCATTTTCGTTTGATTACTGCCAAATGGACACATGCTTTTTCTATTGTGAAATTCATGGAGCTTTTCTCCTTCTATTCGTTTGGATAATGTTTAAGAAGGGTTTGTTGAATTGGACAAGTTGTTTGGTTTGATTGGCGTAGAAACTAGTGTAGTAAGCAATAAACTTTTGATAGTTAATTTGAATTAATGATATATGTAATTCATAGTCCTCACTTAATTAATACTTTAATCCTTAGAAATCGAAGTGCACCCTTTTAGCGAATTTCACGGCTTTTCCCAAAATTAACAAAAACGATAGACACTTTAGGCACGACTTGTAAATAAAATTACTTTCCTGAATACGGGTGTGCATTTATGTGACCCAAATCTTACTCTCGGCGAAACTGAAATACATTAAAGTCGCAGGCGTACTGGTTGCGGTGCGGCTCGAAATGTGTTTTCGTGACGTCGCAATTCTTCTAAAAAATTTAAAGCGGAATATAAGAGCACATAAATAAAATATATAAAGAAATCAGATAGAAACAAAAATTGCAGTTGAGCGACCGTGCTAAAACCACGGAATCGGGAGTGCCTAACACCTTCTCCCGGGTTAACAGAATTCCTTATCCAGGTTTCTAGTTTCGCAGACTATATTACGGAGTCATAAATTTCCTCGGTTCGGGATTAAACCGGTGACTTGGGACACCATTATTTTCCAAGTGGCGACTCTGAATTAAATAAATTGATCCCGTTTCGATTGTCCTTCAACTGGAAAAACTCCCTCGCGCTCTCGCGGGTGCGAAAAAGGAGGTGTGACAGCTCTGGCGACTCTGCTGGGGACAATGCTAACCCAGAACTTCGGTTCAGGGTTTAAGAATTCGAGCTCAGTTAAATTGTTGTTTTTGTCTATATCTGATTTTATTATACGTTTGGTTAATGTGCTATATGTTTACCGCTTTGATATTATCTGAACTGTACATATAAACTGTGCCGAAACCCTTATTTTCTCACCCCCGGGGATGTGCTCACTTGTGACGACCCAAAGGGTCATCACTTATTTTATTAATAATTTCGAGCTTCTGAGGCCTTGAAAACCTCATTCTATATTGCCTCGATTTACGTGCACGATCCGAGCATGTAGCCGGAAAGATTTTTGTGATAGAAAATATGAATTCTATGAGAAATTTGGATAAAAATGATATTAATATTGATATGGTTGACTTCGGTCAACATTTTTGGTAAACGGATCCGGACCCGAGATTTGATGGTTCCGAGAGGTCCGTAGGAAAATATGGGACTTGGACATGCGTCCGGAGTCGAATTCTGAGGCCTAGAGCCCAAGTTATGAATTTTTATGTGAAATTGTTTTTGATGCAATTATTAAGGGAAATAAATTAATTGACCTTGGTATCGGGCTCGTATTTTGGTTCCGACGCCCGGTACAAGTCTTAAATATTATATATGTGATTTCACTGTAAAGTTTGGTGACATTTGGATGTCGTTTGAGAGGTTTTGGACCTTGAGTTCCAAGTTTGAAAGTTTTGAAAACTAAAGGTATGAAAATCATGCATTTGAGGCTTGATTTGATGAAAACGAGGTGATATTGGCGATGTGATCGCACGAACAAGTTCATAATGTGTTTTTGAGGTTATGTGCATATTTGGTTTGGAGCCCGAGGGCTCGGGTGAACTTTGGATAGGCCACGAGATCAATTTTTCATGTTAGAAGTTGCTGTCTGCAACTGGTCTGCGGAGTTCGCAAATGCGAACAATAGTTCGCAAATGCGAACTCCCCACTATTCTGCAGAGTTCGCAAATGCGAACAATAGTTCGCAAATGCGAACTCCCCCCTATTGTGCCTGTGTTCGCAAATGCGAACAATAGTTCGCAAATGCGAACTTGACCATACTGTGCCTGTGTTCGCAAATGCGAACTATAGTTCGCAAATGCGAACTCGACACTATTCTGCCTGGGTTCGCAAATGCGAACAATAGTTCGCAAATGCGAACCTCCCCATATTTAGCCTGTGTTTGCAATTGCGAACAATAGTTCGCAAATGCGAACTTCCCAGTTTTGCCTTGGCTTCGCAAATGCGAAGAAATGTTCGCAAATGCGAACTTCCCACCCTAGCTTATTTTTCAAACTCCAGGAATTGGTCGGGGTTCGCAATTGCGAACCCATGTTCGCAAATGCGAACACAGAGACCTGAAGAACACGGGTTTCAGTCATTTCTTCACATTTTTACAAAACCAAAACACCCGTTTGCGATTCTTCAAGGATTTCTTCTTCATCAAATCGATTGTAAGTCACTTTTTACTTAATTCTTTCAATTCCTAACATTATTAAACATGTTTTTCATTAGAAATCAAATGTTTTCATGGTAAAATTCTTGTTTTTGTTAGAAAATAGGGTTTTTCATAAATTGGAGAATTGGACCTCGAATTGAGGTCCGATTTTGAAACAAATTATATACATGAACTCGTGGGGGGATGGGTAATCGGATTTTGGTCCTAACCTCGAATTCCGACCATGTGGGCCCGGGGTTGAAATTTACTATTCATGGCAGAATGTTGAAAAAGTGTTATTTGGTGTTAAGAATTAGTTGTTGAGTAGAATTGATGATATTAAATCAATTGTGTATAGATACGGTTGAATTGGAGCCAAATTGAAAGAAAAGACATATCCACGGATTGAATTGTTCATAAGCACTCGAGGTAAGTGTTTGTTCTATCCTAGCTTGAGGGAATAGGATTATGTGTTATATGTTATGTGATCGAGTGCGGTGTATGGGTTGTGGTGACGAGCATCCATACACTGGCGTCTAGTATGACCGTGAGTCGTTGGAAAAATGATTATTTGAGATATATTACAGATGAATTGTTATTGTTCTTCCTTGTTAGGACTTGTTGTGAAGAAAATTATTGATTGCCATTGATGGGACGGTTTATGAATTACTGTTTTCTTTCTTTGCCCTTAACTGTGATTGTTATTTGGGTGAGGAAGAGAGATAATGCACGAAGGGTGATGCCGTGCCATGTTTATTATTGATTATGCACGAAGGATCATGTCGTGCCATGTTTATTATTGATTATGCACGAAGGTTAATGCCGTGCCATGTTTATTTATTGATTATGCACGAAGGATCATGCCGTGCCCTGTTATTGAACCATGTACGAAGGATCATGCCGTACTATGGATGTGAGGATGAGAGTAAAAGCACGAAGGGTGATGCAGTGTACTTTATTTGTTTATTTGGTGAGGATGAGAGTAAAAGCACGAAGGGTGATGCCGTGCAATTGTTTGCTATTCCTTGACTTGATATTACTTGTTTTTCCATTATATTTTATTTGGGTGATGCCGTGCAATTGTTTGTCATTTCTTGACTTGATATTACTTGTGTTTCCATTATACCTTGTTTTCCTTGTGAACTTATTTGATTGTTATTTGGGTGAGGAAGAGTGATAATGCACGAAGGGTGATGCCGTGCCATGTTTATTTATTTATTTATGCACGAAGGATCATGCCGTGCCCTATTATTGGACCATGTACGAAGGATCATGCCGTACCATGGATGTGAGGATGAGAGTAAAAGCACGAAGGGTGATGCCGTGTACTTTATTTGCTTATTTGGTGAGGATGAGAGTAAAAGCACGAAGGGTGATGCCGTGCAACTGTCTGCTATTCCTTCGATTGATATTACTTGTGTTTACATTACACTTTGTTTTTCCTTGTGAAATTATTAACCGTGGTTAATTGTTGAATTCTTTAAGATATTCCTTATTGTGTTAATACTTGATTATTTCTTGTTATTTTGTGGTACACATATATATATATTGAATTGCACGAGGTTAGGCGTGTGTACGGTCCTAAGGCTTGTCACTACTTCGTTGGGATAGGCCGAGGCACTTACCGGCACGTAGGGTCGGTTGTCTGCGATGCTACACTTACGTGCGTTTTTGCACGAGGTCCAGGTTACGATCGGGAGCGGCAGCGGCGGTAAATAGATTGCGTGGGAGTTGATCATATTTGAGACCGAGGTAGGTTGCAGACGTCCGCAGGCCGGCGTCTCTTTCTTTATTTATGTTAATATCTGTAGTCTCATTGTTCCGAGACAAACAGAATTATGTTATATTTCTTTGAGACTTTTATGTGTAGTATTCCATAGTAGTTTGTGAGTTGGTGACTCCACGTCTTGGGTAGAGGATTTCGGTATGATTTTCACCGTGTGATTTGTTATTCCGCATTTATTTAATTAAAATTGTGTTAAAAACAGGATAGTATGAATACGGTGGCTTGCCTAGCTACCACGAGTAGGCGCCATCACGATCCCGATGTTGGGGGAAAATCCGGGTCGTGACAAGTTGGTATCGAGCTCTAGGTTACATAGGTCTCACCACTCACGAACAAGCTTAGTAGAGTTTGAGAGGTAGGTACGGAGACGTATGTACTTGTCCTCCAGAGTCTATTGAGTTAGGAAAGAGTCTCTCATTTGTTCTTTCTTATCGTGCGAATTTGTTCTTCAAAGTGTTAAGTTAAATTTCCACTCTTGTCTTCCCACGAATGGCGTAGTCACGTACTGCTTATCCAGCCGAACAATGGCACAGGCTGGTGATAGATCAACTATGCCTTCAAAAGTTTTACGGAGGACAAGTTTCACCAAAGTCTTCGCTGCCACCTTCAGCGGTGCATCTTTTGAGAACCCACGAGATTGTGCTTGACAATTCTTATGAGGAATTACAGAACGTGGGAATAGTCGAATGCGAGGAGTTCATTTTACTGTGCTACGGAAGGCACACAGAAGTAGTGGGAAGATAATGTATTTACCACACAAGTTATGGTCCCAACGGAAGACGCAATTATATCGGGAGATCACCTAATAAATCGTGTTGGGTTTCAACGGACCTTGACGTCCGGTCGATGTGTTGGAGTTGTGAAGGACAAATATGATGAGTTATTGGAATGTATATATATATGGTATGGAAATGTCCTCCAAATAATTTATACATATTTAAGGTTGGTTCTTTTCATGGGGTAAGGATCGCCCCCAGAGAATGACGAAGAGTATATGAGTAAACGGGGTAGCTCAACAGTGTTAAGCCAACATAGCAAAAGAGGAAATTGGCCATCAATGTTTGTGACAAGATTACCAAGAGGGCAAGCCGGCCAATGCAACGCTATCTTCTAAACTCTATTTTTAGAAAATGTTATGAAGACGTCACCCCGAGATTCTCTGCAATATGTGGTATGTGCGATCTGAACGGTTGTACCAGGTCACAATGACTGTGTCAGAATATATATTGCCATGAGCAATAAGTTAACTGATCCTTAAAGGAATTGCTGTGAATGTGGAATATTGGAGAAATACAATTTTAGGAAAGCACTCAGGCTACACGCTCCATTGCAGTTAATAATTATCCTACCTGGCCAGCCAGATGTAGAGGTTATGATGTTAGAGGTGGAGGTGAAAATCCTAGAGGTGGAGACCCGACCATTGATATAATTTTTATGATATGAGGGAGGTCACTACACCAAATGTGGTCATCACACGTATAATTCAGATTGTTATAGACAGAATAATTTTTCCCTTAATTTAATTT
This sequence comes from Nicotiana noctiflora, assembly GCA_032618575.1. NCBI lineage: Eukaryota > Viridiplantae > Streptophyta > Magnoliopsida > Solanales > Solanaceae > Nicotiana > Nicotiana noctiflora. Next base: position 12,114 of record JASVEL010005609.1, read on the forward strand.
GGTTTTTGAAAGAAAATTTAGGCGAGTCCTTTTAACATGCTCCATTCATGAGCGAGCATCGTAATCATCAAACCTACTTAGGGAAATACTCACGTTGAGATATTACATGAGGATAGACATCCCTATTATTAGGTGTTAGTCACTAAAATATCCATGAGGCTAAGAGTGACTTTATATTACTTATTACAGTGGGTTTTGATATAATTTTCGGGATAACTAATTTTAATCGTTAATTGTGCTCCCTATCAGTATGAGGGCTTATTTTATGTCGTGATTATCTTTGACGGACAATTATTGAAAGGAAGAAAGAAAGGAAATGAAAAATTTCAGATGATATGATGTGCAAGCACTGTGATTCGGAGTTGAGGATGAGATCCTCCAATTTTTGGCATAATGTGAAATATTTCTAAGCCGAGCTTCAAGCTGCGGTGGATATCATATGAGGACTGGGTCCTGCTAGTAAGAGTGTATGTGTTTAAAATTCTTCTTTTATGAAATTAATATTTTCGTATTGCATTCGTAAATAAGAGTCATGCCCGTTAGGACTATTTGACAATTCTTGTATAGTTTCTATTCATATTAGCCATTTCTATTTTGAAACCGTTGAGCTTAGCCTTTGAGACGAGCACCGGGTAAGGATAAATATGACGCATTAATTCGGGAAAATAATCACGAGGTCACCATACCTCATTCTGAGTAAAGTGGGATTTGTAGAATAAGGTATTTGATAACGGGGTTAATTGACAATGTTGTAATTTAATAATAACTCTTATGGCCAGACTTCAGAGTCATGGATATGTGCATACGCATGAGTGTGTTCGTGCCTTATTTAGACTTGTTCGTTGTAGTCTTCATTGTTTCCATATTGACATACTCCTGCGGTCATGAGGAGCATGCGCAACATCTCAGAGTGACTTTGCAGACTCTGAAAGATAGCCGACTATATGCAAAAATTTTGAAGTGTGAATTTTGGCTAAGTTCAGTTGCATTCCTGGGTCATATTGTGACGGCAGCAGGTATTTAGGTTGATCCGAAGAAGATTGAGGCAGTCAAGGACTGACCTAGACTAACATCAGCCACAGAGATTTGGAGTTTCTTGGGATTAGCGGGCTATTATCGCCGATTCGTAGAAGGATTTTCGTCTATTGCAATCCCACTGACCAGATTGACACAGAAAGGTGTTCAATTTGAATAGTCGGATGAATGTGAGGCGAGCTTTCAAAAGCTCAAGACAGCCATGACTACAGCACCGGTATTGATTTTACCCACAAGTGCGGGACCTTATGCTGATTATTGTGATGCTTTCCGTATTGGGCTTGGTGCAGTGTTAATGCAGGATGGCAAGGTTATTGCCTATGCTTCGAGGCAGTTGAAGATGCATGAAAAGAATTACCCGGTGCATGATCTAGAATTTGCGGCGATTATTCACGCATTGAAGATCTGGAGGCATTATTTGTATGGTGTAGTATGTGAAGTATACACCGATCATAAGAGTCTTCAGTATTTGTTTAAGCAGAAAGAGTTGAATTTGAGGCAGAGAAGGTGGCTAGAATTGCTAAAAGATTATGATGTCACCATTTTATATCATCCGGGAAAAGCAAACGTGGTGGGCGACGCTTTGAGTAGGAAGTCAGCCAGTATGGGTAGCCTTGCTTATATTCCAGTCAACCAGAGACCACTTGCTTTGGATGTTCAGTCATTGGCCAACCGATTTGTGAGGTTGGATATTTCTGAGCCTAGTCGAGTACTAGCTTGCACGATCGCTCGCTCTTCATTATTGGAGCGTATCCGTGAGAGGCAATTTGATGATCCTCATTTGCGTGAGTTGAGAGATACAGTACAGCGGGGAGGTGCCACATAGGTGAACCTAGATGATGATGGAGTATTGGAATTGCAGGGTCGAGTTTGTGTGCCCAATGTCGAAGGAATTCGAGAGTTGATCTTAGTAGAGGCCCACAGTTCGCGGTATTCTATTCACCCAGGCACCGCGAAGATGTACCAGGACTTACGGCAGCACTATTGGTGGCGCAGAATGAAGAAAGATATCGTTGCGTATGTCGCTCGGTGTCTAAATTGTCAGCAGGTGAAATATGAGCACCAGAGACCTGGTGGTGTATTCCAGAGGATTGAAATTCCCGAGTGGAAATGGGAGCAGATCACTATGGACTTCGTTCTGGACTTCCTTTGACTCGGAGGAAATTTGATGCTATTTGGGACATTGTTGATAGGCTGACCAAGTCACCACACTTTATTCCAGTATCTGTCTCCTACTCGTCGGAGAGGTTAGCGAAGGTTTACATTAGGGAGATTGTTCGTCTCCTTGGAGTGCCAGTATCTATTATCTCTGATCGGGGTACGCAGTTTACCTCGCGGTTCTGGAGAGCGGTCCAGCAGGAGTTAGGCACCCAGATTCAGTTGAGTACATCATTTCATCCTCAGACGGATGGCCAGTCCGAGAGGACTATTCAGATTCTTAAGGACATGCTTCGAGCCTGTGTTATTGATTTCGGAGGCTCGTGGGATCAGTTTCTACCATTAGCAGAGTTCGCCTACAATAACAGCTACCAATCTAGCATCCGGATGGCTCCGTATGAGGCGTTGTATGGTAGGCGATGTCGATCACCAGTTGGATGGTTTGAACCGGGAGAGGCTCGGTTGTTGGGTACAGATTTAGTTCAGGAGGCCATGGATAAGGTCAAGACTATTCAGGAGAGATTGCGTTCAGCTCAGTCCAGGCAGAAGACTTATGCGGATCGTAAGGTTTGAGATGTAGATTTCATGGTTGGTGAACGAGTATTGCTCCGAGTGTCTCCTATGAAGGGCGTGATGAGGTTTGGGAAGAAGGGCAAGCTCAGCCCTAGGTATATTGGCCCATTTGAGATTCTAGACAGAGTGGGAGGGGTGGCTTACAGATTAGCTTTGCCGCCTAGCTTATCAGCCGTGCATCCGGTTTTTCATGTATCTATGCTTCGGAGATACCACGGCGATCCCACACATGTGTTAGACTTCAGTACTGTCCAATTGGACAATGATCTATCTTACGAGGAGGAGCCGGTGGCTATTCTAGACCGGCGGGTTCGACAGTTGAGGTCGAAGAGTTATCCTTCTGTGCGCGTTCAGTGGAGAGGTCAGCCTCCTGAGGCATCGACCTGGGAGTCCGAGTCTGTTATGCGGAGCCGCTACCCACACTTGTTTCCCGACTCATGTACTTCTTTCTTTTGTCCGTTCGAGGACGAACGGTTGTTTTAGAGGTGGAGATTGTGACGACCCAAAGGGTCATCACTTATTTAATTAATCATTTTGAGCTTCTGAGGCCTTGAAAACCTCATTCTATGTTGCCTCGATTTACGTGCACGATCCGAGCATGTAGTCGGAAAGATTTTTGTGATAGAAAATATGAATTCTATGAGAAATTTGGATAAAAATGATATTAATATTGATATGGTTGACTTCGGTCAACATTTTTGGTAAACGGATCCGGACCGAGATTTGATGGTCCCGAGAGGTCCGTAGGAAAATATGGGACTTGGACATGCGTCCGGAGTCGAATTCTGAGGCCTAGAGCCCAAGTTATGAATTTTTATGTGAAATTGTTTTTGATGCAATTATTAAAGGAAATAAATTAATTGACCTTGGTATCGGGCTCGTATTTTGGTTCCGACGCCGGTACAAGTCTTAAATATTATATATGTGATTTCTGTAAAGTTTGGTGACATTTGGATGTCGTTTGAGAGGTTTTGGACCTTGAGTCCCAAGTTTGAAAGTTTTGAAAACTAAAGGTATGAAAATCATGCATTTGAGGCTTGATTTGATGAAAACGAGGTGATATTGGCGATGTGATCGCACGAACAAGTTCATAATGTGTTTTTGAGGTTATGTGCATATTTGGTTTGGAGCCCCGAGGGCTCGGGTAAACTTTGGATAGGCCACGAGATCAATTTTTCATGTTAGAAGTTGCTGTCTGCAACTGGTCTGCAGAGTTCGCAAATGCGAACAATAGTTCGCAAATGCGAACTCCCCACTATTCTGCGGAGTTCGCAAATGCGAACAATAGTTCGCAAATGCGAACTCCCCCTATTGTGCCTGTGTTCGCAAATGCGAACAATAGTTCGCAAATGCGAACTTGACCCTACTGTGCCTGTGTTCGCAAATGCGAACTATAGTTCGCAAATGCGAACTCGCCACTATTCTGATTGGGTTCGCAAATGCGAACAATAGTTCGCAAATGCGAACCTCCCCATATTAGCCTATGTTCGCAATTGCGAACAATAGTTCGCAAATGCGAACTTCCCAGTTTTGCCTTGGCTTCGCAAATACGAAGAAATGTTCGCAAATGCGAACTTCCCACCCTTAGCTTATTTTTCAAACTCCAGAAATTGGTCGGGGTTCGCAATTGCGAACCCATGTTCGCAAATGCGAACACAGAGAACCTGAAAAACACGGATTTCAGTCATTTCTTCACATTTTTACAAAACCAAAACACCCATTTGCGATTCTTCAAGGATTTCTTCTTCATCAAATCGATTGTAAGTCACTTTTTACTTAATTCTTTCAATTCCTAACATCATTAAACATGTTTTTCATTAGAAATCAAATGTTTTCATGGTAAATTCTTGTTTTTGTTAGAAAATAGGGTTTTTCATAAATTGGGGAATTGGACCTCGAATTGAGGTCCGATTTTGAAACAAATTATATACATGAACTCGTGGGGGGATGGGTAACCAGATTTTGGTCCTAACCCCGAATTCCGACCATGTGGGCCCGGGGTTGAAATTTACTATTCATGGCAGAATGTTGAAAAAGTGTTATTTGGTGTTAAGAATTAGTTGTTGAGTAGAATTGATGATATTAAATCAATTGTGTATAGATACGGTTGAATTAGAGCCAAATTGAAAGAAAAGACATATCCACGGATTGAATTGTTCATAAGCACTCGAGGTAAGTGTTTGTTCTATCCTAGCTTGAGGGAATAGGATTATGTGTTATATGTTATGTGATCGAGTGCGGTGTATGGGCTGTGGTGACGAGCATCCATACACTGGCGTCTAGTATGACCGTGAGTCGTTGGAAAAATGATTATTTGAGATATACTACAGATGAATTGTTATTGTTCTTCCTTGTTAGGACTTGTTGTGAAGAACATTATTGATTGCCCTTGATGGGACGGTTTATGAATTACTGTTTCTTTCTTTGCCCTTAACTGTGATTGTTATTTGGGTGAGGAAGAGAGATAATGCACGAAGGGTGATGCCGTGCCATGTTTATTATTGATTATGCACGAAGGATCATGCCGTGCCATGTTTATTATTGATTATGCACGAAGGTTAATGCCGTGCCATGTTTATTTATTGATTATGCACGAAGGATCATGCCGTGCCCTGTTATTGAACCATGTACGAAGAATCATGCCGTACTATGGATGTGAGGATGAGAGTAAAAGCACGAAGGGTGATGCCGTGTACTTTATTTGTTTATTTGGTGAGGATGAGAGTAAAAGCACGAAGGGTGATGCCGTGCAATTGTTTGCTATTCCTTTACTTGATATTACTTGTTTTTCCATTATATTTTATTTGGGTGATGCCGTGCAATTGTTTGTCATTTCTTGACTTGATATTACTTGTGTTTCCATTATACCTTGTTTTCCTTGTGAACTTATTTGATTGTTATTTGGGTGAGGAAGAGTGATAATGCACGAAGGGTGATGCCGTGCCATGTTTATTTATTTATTTATGCACGAAGGATCATGCCGTGCTCTATTATTGAACCATGTACGAAGGATCATGCCGTACCATGGATGTGAGGATGAGAGTAAAAGCACGAAGGGTGATGCCGTGTACTTTATTTGCTTATTTGGTGAGGATGAGAGTAAAAGCACGAAGGGTGATGCCGTGCAACTGTCTGCTATTCCTTCAATTGATATTACTTGTGTTTACATTACACTTTGTTTTTCCTTGTGAAATTATTAACTGTGGTTAATTGTTGAATTCTTTAAGATATTCCTTATTGTGTTAATACTTGATTATTTCTTGTTATTTTGTGGTACACATATATATATATTGAATTGCACGGGGTTATGTGGGTGTCTGGTCCTAGGCTTGTCACTACTTCGCCGGGATAGGCCAGGCACTTACCAGCTCATGGGGTCGGTTGTGCTGATGCTACACTTCTGTGCGTTTTTGCACAGGTCCAGGTTACGATCAGGAGCAGCAGCAGGAGTAAATAGATTGCGTGGGAGTTGATCATATTTGAGACCGAGGTAGCTTGCAGACGTCCGCAGGCCCGGCGTCTCTTTCTTTATTTATGTTAATAGTTGTAGTCTCATTGTTCCGAGACAAACAGAATTATGTTATATTTCTTTCAGACTTTTATGTGTAGTATTCCATAGTAGTTTGTGAGTTGGTGACTCCACGTCTTGGGTAGAGGATTTTAGTTATTTCTATTTCGATAAAGTATTCCGCATTTATTCAATTAAAATTGTGTTAAAAACAAGATAGTATGAATACGGTGGCTTGCCTAGCTACCACGAGTAGGCGCCATCACGATCCCGATGTTGGGGGAAAATTCGGGTCGTGACAGTTGGTATCAGACTCCCTATTCTGTTAGTGTCATACCCCAAAATAAGAAAGAGGCTCGGAAAGTTTCTAAGCCGGCTGGCCTTTTGGTTCCCGGAAAGGAGCTCCTTCCTCAACTCGAGTTGTCCGCTCGGGTACATAGTCTAGAACACATACCCATGTTTTAAACTTAGAATAACGTGACTTCATACCGGATCCCTAGTAGGAACGCTTATTTGCATCATGTTGCATTTGACTTAGGGGACTCAACACAGGGGTTGGGTTCGTCTAGGACAGGCAACCTGAAATAAAAAAAGACCATCCTGTTGCATCCTGTTTGTTTCACGCAATTATTTGTTTCAGACTTGCATGCCGACCGATTTGTAAATATTGAGGAAAAATGAAGAAAAAAAGAGAAAAGAAAAGTAACAGTGCAGAGAGATAACTACTCATTTTTAGAAAACAAACCAATGCCCAAGTAGTGTCGAAACTCTATCGGATTTTGAGAATAAAAAGGAAAAAAAGAGAATTGTTATTTTTAAAATAGTTTGTTATTACTTAAAAGAAAAAAAAAGAAAAATGTTTTATTTTAATAATTAAAAAAAAACAAGCTTTATTTTTCAATAAAAAAAATGTGATTTTATTCATAAAAAATAGTCATTTGTTTGTTAATAAAATAAAAATTATAATAGTTCGTTTTATATGCCAATGAATTGAAAAATAATAGTTTGTTTTCAAAAATAATTCGTGTTGCTTGTTAATAATATATATATATATATATATATATAATAAATAAATAAAAAAACATAAAAGAAAAGGAAATGTCATTGTTTTCAGAAGTAGTTTTCTTTATCTGACCGAACTACGCTGGTTTGATTCTCACACGGTGTGAGATACGTAGGCAACCTTTATCGGGTCCAACCACCCCTTCAAAAAATTAAAAAAAAAATGTCGAAGTTTTAGTTTTCAATAAAATCAAAGTAACGTTGTTTTTGAAAATAGCCGAATGTTCCGAAAGGACACCGGAAGGATGTTTTTGCAAAAATGGCCACTTTGAAGTCTTTTCTTTTTCTTTTTGAATAATAGCCTTGAAATATTCCATGTGGAAATGTTGAAAGGCCGTAGCCTCAAAATAAAGTTTGGGATACCACCCCTTTTCAAAAAAAAAATCAAAAAAAAATGTGTGTTTAATTTCGTAAATAAAATCAAAGTGATGCCGTTTTTGGAAATAGCCGAATGTTCCGAAAGGACGCCGGAAGGCTGTTTTTGCAAAAATAGCCGCTTTGAGTCATTTTGGATAATTTACGAGCATTGCCTTGAAATATTCCTTGTGGAAATGTTGCAAGGCCATAACCGCAAAATCAAGTTCGGGTTCACACCCCTTTTGCAGAAATAACCAAAAAAATGTGTCAAATTTTTGATTTTATTATAAATAAATCGGGTGATGCTATTCTTGTTTAAAATAAGCCGAATATTCCCCAAAAGGACGCCAAAAGGCTATTTTTGCAAGAATAGCCACTTTGAGTCTTTGTAAATAATTTTTGGGCACAACCTTGAAATATTCCCTCGTGGAAATATTGAAAGGCCGTATCCGCAAAATTAAGTTTGAGTCATCACTCAACATTGCAAAAAAAAAAAAAATAAAAAAAAAATATGGTTTTGCTGAAATGGCCACATTTGGCATTTAAACTTTCTCAGTCTTGTGTTGGCCTGTGTCGGTGCTGAACGATGCCCCATGGGCCCTAAGATGAAAATTTTTGAATTTGTAGTCTCTTAAATAAAATTTTGCAAAAATAGCCGCTTTGTCAAATAAGTCATTACATGGCCAATTTTGTAAAAATAGTCAATTGACATTAGAAACTTCTCGGTTTTGTGTTGGTTTATGGCGATGCCGAACGATGCCCCATTAGCCATAGGACGAAAAAATTTTCAAGTTTATCTTTCTTAAATAAATTTTACAAAAATAGCCATTTTGTCAAATAAGCCATTACATGGCTAATTTTGTAGAAATAGTCATAATTGGCGCTAAAAATATTTTTATTCTTGTAGAAATCTCCGGCACAAGGTGTGAAAGTTTTTGATCAGAGTTTGTAGTTGGAGTCGGCTTTTACAATGTCTTTTACAATTTTTTCCAAAAAAAAAAAAAAGAAAAAAAAATCAAATATTCATCTCTTTATTTCTTGCATTAATTTGCAAGAACTACGCTCGGTCTGATTCATGCGGGGTCATGATACGTAGGCAATCTCCATAAGATTCGACCATATCCATAACCAAAAAAAAAAAAAGAAGAGAAAAAGGGAAAAATAGAAAAATAACAAAAACAATTTAGAAAATAATGGAAAGTTGGGAAAGCACATATATGAGAAGCTGGAATGACGCATGAAACCGAAGCAAATGCATGATAGAAAGGTTTAACTTCCTAGGTTCATTGCATCCCTAATGTGCGTTTACCTACCTGTCAAATGGCCTAACGCTAACATGATGACTTCGCTTTGTTGTGTCCATTTTCAGAAAGGTGGTTGGTTGTGGTTCTAAAATAACTCTTCCCTGTAACACAAAGTCAGTGGACAATGGCAGAGAATCTCAAGACTGAGTGGGTTGACACCGATACCCGACAACAACCGGTTGAACGGAACCACGGGTTAGTAGAAGAAGTCAAAATGCTGAGACAACATGTGGCTGACATGTATCGGCCGTGGATGGATGGAAAAGCACCACCCCCGCCACCACCTAGCTTCTGGGACTCTATACTTACTTGGACACTAAACCCAAGGCCAGATGGTCACCCACATCCTCCATATATACCCGCCTATCACAACTTCTCCAGCCATTCGAGTAACTCAATTACTCGTCCCCCACCTATGTTTTCACAACGCTACTCCCGTCCCCAACACCACTACTCTCCCCGGGACAACCAAAATCGTACTTCACCTTCCAGGTACCCAGCTCCACAAAAAGCCTACCAACCCCCACGAACATACCGGAAACCCCCTGGGTCAGGTTTCCAAATAAGGCGTTTAGGGAGGAGAGGTTGCTGAAGCGAGAAAAGGCTCTTACCCCTATCGGAGAATCCTATGCAAGTCCGTTTGAAAGGTTAAAGCATGTCGGCCTGATTACACCGCTCCCCGAATATACTCCCGATCCACGTGCAAGAAGCTTCGATCCTACTGCACGATGTGCATACCATTCCAATGTCAGAGGGCACGATATTGAGAGTTGTCATACCTTGGAAAAGGAAATAGAAAGAACGATTCAAAAATGATGGTTGATTGTGATCAATGACGATGACAGGGAGCACACGAATCCTCTGGGGGGTATATTGACTGAAGCTAAAAATATTGAAGCAGATGGAAGCCTCAGAAATATTGATGCAGAACTTAGTGGCTAAAATGTTGTGCTTGGTAATTGGGAAGACACTCCATCTTTTGGTCAGCTAGATGGAGCTTTGGTGGTTCGTTTTTGTTGTCATTTCTGTTGCCCGAGTTATTTTCAGGGTTGTCTTGCGGTCAAACCCTTTTGTCCTAGCAGTTTGCTTTGGTTTTGCCCAGTTTTGTTTCAGGGCTGTACTCTGGTTTGTTTTGCTTGTTTTGTCATTGAACCATTTCGTCATTAGTTTAATGAAGCTTTCGGTCTTTTGTTACTTCCGGTCATTTTATTTGTTTAGTTCTTTTTACCCTTTAGATTTGTCTTGTGCTCAAACGCCGAATCTAGTGACACGACATGTGCACACATAATTGTGGCTTAATTCTAAAAATTAATCATTAAGCAACTGGAAGATGATCGGGTCATCTAAAGGAAATAAAAACAATTTGAGACTATTTGGATCCTGAGTCATGTGAAACCGGGGCAAGTAAAAGGAAACCGTTAAAGGCAAGCTGGCCAAAATTGACATGGGGTCGTTCATAATAATGAAAATGAGAGTGTTGCCCAACAATGCTTTAAAGATATGACGAATATTAATTGTGTTGTTTACACTTGGCATGTTTTGAAGATTGGAATGACGAAGGCATTTTGTTCTGCTATCCAAACACTTTATCCATCGTCAACCCTTTGAGGCTTATTTTAAATTCTTTCATACCCCTCCTTCGGAATTAGTTGCAAAGACTAGAAACACAAGTTTGAAAGGCAAAAGAAGAAAGGAATAAAGAAAAAGTAAAGAAAAAGAAAACAACAAAAAGAGATAAAGAAAAGAAAAAAAAATGTATGAAAAAAGAAACTTGAAAAAGAGGAATTGGGAACTACGTTTGACCTGATTCCTTAAAGAGGATACGTAGGCGCTTCACAGCTCGGTCATAGTGTAAATAAAAAAAAAAAAAACCCAAGCAAGAAACTGGGACAACAAAAAGTCGTGTTTATAAAGGAAAGTGTAGATTCCGAAGGTTGTAATTTTGAACCCACGTTGTTCTATTTTGAGCCTTTAAACTCTTTCTAGCCCTATCCAAATCCACATTACGGTCCAAAGAAAGACCTTTTGACCAATCTTCGAAAGAGGCCAAGTCAGGCAAATGAGAGAAGTCTTATCAAAACATAACACTCTGATTCCCATCAGGAAAGACTCTGATCTACATCAGGAGAAATATGAGAGAATCTCAGCGGTAACACTCCCAATCCCCAGCTGAAGAGAAGCACGAATGAGAGAGTCTTAGCGGTGAAAACCTTCAGAGGCACCATAAGGCGATGAAAGCTGAGAGAAAAACCGAAATGAGAGAGGCTTGATAGTGAAAACCCCTCGGGCACTACAAGTCGAACAAAGATTGGAAATTAGATGGGAAAGCCCCAGGCGAAGATTACAAAAGGCGGTTTAACGATGGAGGATAGGCTATATGTGCATGTCATGTCCATTAGAGTTGGTATCCACGTTTGATAGGCTTACTTTATAATTTTTCTTTTTAGAGAGTCATCTTCCTTTTTGTCTTTTATGATGTTTCCTTTTATCTTTATCCTTTTTATTGAAAATTACAAAATAGAGTCTGTTTGCAAGAAATGACTGCAAAATTTTCCATCATCTTTCCAATTACGCAAGACGGGATTTTGATTGGTACACCCAAGTGGTATAAGTCAGGAAGGATCAAGCTGTAACGACCCGACCGGTCGTTTTAGAAAATTTCGCCCCAATCCCTAATTTAACTGTTCCCCTAAGTTCATTTCTGCTATTGTGGGTTGCCGGGAGAGTCGGTTCTAAAAATTTGAGCATTTTGGGACAACTTAGTCCCTAAATAAGAGCTTTGAAGCTAGAAAATGGCCCGTAGCCGGAACAGTGTTAAGACGATCTCGGAACGGAAATTCGATGGTTCCATTAGCTCCGTTAGGTGATTTCGGGGTTGGGAACGCGTTCGGAATGTATTTTGGAGGTCCGTAGCTCAATTAGGCTTGAAATGCCGAAGGTTGAAATTTTGGCGAATCCGAACGATAGGTGAGATTTTGATCCGGGGTCGGAATGGAATTCCGACAATTTCTGCAGCTTCGTTATGTGAATTTGGATATGTCCGCAAAGTTTCAGGTCATTCGGACGTCGTTTGGTCGAGTTTTAGATCGAATGTGCAATTCGGAAAGTTTTAAGAAATTTAGGCTTGAATTCGATGTGAATTATGGGTTTTGATGTTGTTAGACGTGTTTTTATGATTTCAACGAGTTCATATCGTGTTTTGGAGTATGTTGGTGGTTTTCGTTGGGGTCCGGGAGCCTCGGGATGAATTCGGGGGTCCAAACGGACCATTTTGTGCCAAAGGCACTCCTGTTTCTGCTGCAATTAGTGTAGAAAATTTTGTGCTTCGCGATCGCGAAGCTAGGTTTGCGATCGCGTAGGGTAAAGCTGGGAAGCTCTGCGATCGCAAGGGGGAAGCCTGCGATCGCGTAAGGCTGGAGGTTGAACCAGTGCGATCGCGTGAGGGAGTATGCGATCGCGTAGGGTATTGGTCGGAAGCAGTGCGATCGCGTGAGAGAGTATGCGATCGCGTAGGGTAGTTGGGGAGCCGGACGAGTTTGTTCTTCGCGATCGCGTTAGTACGTTTGCGATCGCGTAGTATTGATGAGTTGTTCACTGCGATCGCGTCCAGGGTCACGCGATCGCGTAGAGGAAAATTAGGCCGCCCATATTTTGTGCATCGCGATCGCAAGCCCAGTGCTGCGATCGCGTAGAGTAAAATGGCCTGGCGGTGACTTTAAGTCCAGAACATTTCAGTCGCGGCCTAACACACCAAAACCGCCATTGTTGAGCTCCAAGAGAGAATTTTGAAGGGGAAACGCTGGGATATCATCGGGAAATCATCGGGGGGAGTTAGCGGACCAAGAGAAAAAATTCCCCGATATAATAAAGAAAGTAAGAAGGGTGTAAGTTTCTTGATCTTAATTCGTTGGTTTATCATGAAATCCGTGATTATTTCACTGAAATTGGGAGATTAAAGGTGGGTTTGAGCCCTATGCCTAAATGTTAGAAAATCTCTGATTTGAGTGGGCAAATGGAGTCCGATTTTGGTAAATTTATATGCCTAGACTCATATTGAGATAAGGAACCCGAATATATAATTTTCGTGATTTTTCGATAAGCGTACCAAAAGTCGGGTTTTGGCAACTTGTGGGTTTTGGTGTATTTTGAGTTATTTTGATTGGGTAATGCCCAATTAGCCTATTTTGATGTGATTCTATTGATTTTTATCAGATTCTACACTTGTGGAGGCCGACATTCGTGGCAAGAGAGTTGTTTCATAGCGGTTTTGTATCGGAGTCGAGGTAAGTGGCTTGTCTAACCTCGTGTGGGGGAATTCTCACCCCTAGGATATTATGTGATAGTTTAAATGCCTTGTACGCGAGGTGACGGGCATGTACATGCGCTGGTTGCTGAAAACGCACTTTAATTAAAAATGTTCTATGAGCGATATTCCTGTTTTTGGCTGTTAATTTGATATTTTACCCGGTAGTGGTTAGGAAAGCATGATTAGGTAGTACTTAACTGTTTGGTTGCCTAATTGCCTTGTTTGAACTCCTTGATAATTATTGGCACTATTTTTCGGTGAAGTTATATTTAAGCATAATTATTCTCTCTGTGGATTCCTTTATTGGATGTGCTTGTGGACTGCGGGTTCGATTCCCGGAGACCCAGGGCTGTGGGTTCGATTCCCGGAGACCCGGCGTGATATTGGTAGGGACTACGGGTTCGATTCCCGAGATCCTGAGTTATTGGTAGGGACTACGGGTTCGATTCCCGAGATCCCTGAGTTATTGGTAGGGACTGCGGGTTCGATTCCCGAGATCCTGAGTTATTGGTAGGGACTGCGGGTTCGATTCCCGGAGATCCTGAGTTATTGATTATTTATCGAGACATGGGCTGCGGGTTCGATTCCCGGAGACCTAGAGGTACTGTCAATGGGACTGTGGGTTCGATTCCCACAGGTCCTGGACTGGTTTTATTGAGTTTACTATTTGTTGTTAGCTTAATTGTAGACGATTGCGGTAATCATTTATTGTTGTTAATTTCTGAAATTATTATCATTTAAACTGCTTATTATTGTTATTATCATTATATATTATATTATTTGTTTCTCAGTAGGGCCCTGACCTTCCTCGTCACTACTCCATCGAGGTTAGGCTTGGCACTTACTGAGTACCGCTGTGGTGTACTCATGCTACTCTTCTGCACACTTTTGTTGTGCAGATCCAGGTACATCAGAGCAGGCTCACACCAGGTGATTCAGCAGCGTTTTGGGAGACCTCGAGGTATGATCTGCTACGTCCGCGGATCCAGAGGCCTTCCTTCTATTCTAGTGCTAGTAAATGATTTTCCTTCATTCCGTTGTTAGATACTCCTTTTACATAGAGCTACAATTGTATGATCTCTTTTAGTCTGTGTTACCCGTGGGATTCCGTTTCTTGGTAGTGTTTTAAACAGCGTATTTGATTGGTGTATGTGCCAAGCGGCACGGATTTCATTTCTGTCATCTTATTTTCCGCTAATTCTTATTAAATGTTCATAAACTGGTATATTCCGCAATGTGTTAGGCTTACCTAGTCGTGGGGACTGGGTGCCATCACGACATGTTCACGATTGGTGAACTAGGGTCGTGACAAGTTGGTATCAGAGCACTAGGTTCATAGGAGTCACGGGACACAGACCGGTTACTTAGAGTCTCGCTGATCGATACGGAGACGTTTGTATTTATCTACGAGGGGCTATGTAACTGTTTAGGAAACTCTTCATTTCTTTGGATTCCTTGTCGTGCGACATTTTTGGCATCAAAAATCTAAACTATTGATTTCTATTCTCTCACATATGGTGAGGACATGTGCTACTCAAGAGGATCAGGTACCCGCGCCCCCTGTTGTTGCCGTCAGAGGCCGGGGCCGAGGTAGAGGATGAGGACGTGCCCAAGGTGCAGCCACAACACCCGTGCGCGCTACCGCTGAGGTTCCACCGGTGGATCAGGCTGGAGCGCATGCACCTGGTACACCGACTACAGTTGCTATTACTCCAGCGCTCCAGGAGACCCTGGCCCAGTTAATGAGTATGTATACCAATTTAGCTCAGGCAGGGTTGCATCCTCTCACTATAGCTACATCCCAGGCCGGGGGAGGGGCCCAGACTCCCGCAGCCGTTACACTTGAGCAGCGAGTGCCAGTGGGACTGGTTCCAGAGATTATGGTTATACCTCCTGCCGCCCCAGCACAGCCTGGAGGTGGGCCAGCTGGCTCTGAGGACGAGCAGCGTAGATTGGAGAGGTTCAAGAAATATGACCCTCCAGTGTTCAGTGGTTTGGCTTCAGATGATGCATTGGGTTTTCTGGAGGAGTGTCATCGTATTCTTTCTACCATGGGGATTGTGGAGACCAGCGGGGTTTCCTTCACTACGTTTCAGTTTCGTGGGACCGCTTATGATTGGTGGCGCACGTATGAGTTGGATAGTCCGGAGGAGTCCGCTTCGTTGACCTGGACGCAGTTTTCAAATCTGTTTTTGACGGAGTTTGTTCCCCAGAGCCTTAGGGATTCTTGGCGCTCGGAGTTTGAGAGATTGCGACAGGGGCTCCATGTCAGTATCGGAGTATGCTATCAGTTTCACCCGTCTTGTCAAGCATGCACCGGCTTTGGTAGCCACGGTCCGGGAGAGAGTGCGGAGATTTATTTAGGGTCTGATTCCACCGATCCGGTTCAGCATGGGCAGAGAGTTGGAGATGGATACATCTTATCAGCAGGTAGTGAGCATTGCCAGGAGGATCGAGAGTATTCTCCCTAGAGAGCGGGGAGAGAGAGAGGCCAAGAGGTCTCGTGAGTCGGGCCATTTCTCTGGTGCCCGCACTTCAGCAGCCGGTCGTTCTGGCAGGGGTTATTCCGGTCGACTAGTTCACTCGGCATTGCCCGCAGCCGGTAGTACTCCAGGTCTTCCAGCACCACAGGAGCCTTATTATGCTCCCCCAGTTTCCAGTGCACCTCCTGCGCGGGGTCCTTCCAGGGGTCAGACTAGTGGGGTTGAGACCGGTCAGTCACAGCCACCGCGTCCTCTCAGAGCTTGTTTTGAGTGCGGGGATACCCGCCACCTGGTTAGGGAGTGCCCCAGGCGTAGGAGGGGAGCACCTCACCAGTCTTCGCAGCATCAGCGTGGCTCTCGGGGTCAGCAGGCTATCATTCCAGCTCCAGCTGCTATTCCACCTGCCCAGCCAGCCAGGGGCGGGGGTCAGGGTTCTAGAGGCCGCCCTCGAGAGGGGGGACAGGCCAGATTCTATGCTATTCCTGATCGCGCTGCGGCTGTTGCATCTGATTCTGTTATCACAGGTATTATTCTGGTTAGTCACGGGGAGGCATCGGTTCTATTCGACCCTGGTTCCACTTTTTCATATGTGTCTTCTTACTTTGCTTCTCATCCGGGTGTGCCTCGGGATTCTTTGAGTGCCCCCATTTATGTTTCCACTCCGGTGGGTGATTCTTTGGTAGTGGACCGCGTATATCGGTCGTGTTTGGTTACCATTTGTGATTTTGAGACCAGAGCGGATCTATTGCTGCTCGGGATGGTCGATTTTGATATTATTCTGGGCATGGACTGGTTGTCGCCCCATTATGCCATTCTTGATTGTCACGCCAAGACCGTGACGCTGGCTATGCCAGGCATTCCACGTATTGAGTGGAGTGGTACTCTAGATCACACCCCTAGCCGTGTTATTTCTTTTCTCAAAGCTCGGCGTATGGTTGAGAAGGGGTGTGCTGCTTATCTAGCCTATGTGCGGGACGTCAGTGTTGACACTCCCTCTATTGATTCTGTTCATGTGGTACGTGACTTTGCTGATGTATTTCCAGCTGATCTTCCGGGCATGCCGCCCGACAGAGATATTGACTTTGCTATTGACTTGTTGTCGGGCACTCAGCCCATTTCTATTCCACCGTATCGTATGGCTCCTCCTGAGTTGAAGGATTTGAAGGATCAATTACAAGAGTTATTGGGCAAGGGTTTTATTCGACCCAGTGTTTCGCCTTGGGGTGCTCCTGTATTATTTGTGAAGAAAAAGGATGGTTCTATGCGTATGTGTATTGACTATCGTCAGCTGAACAAGGTTACAGTGAAGAACCGGTATCCTTGGCCCCGTATTGATGATTTATTTGACCAGCTACAGGGCGCACAGGTGTTTTCAAAGATTGATTTGCGCTCTGGATATCACCAGCTGAAGATTCGGGAGCCAGATATCCCGAAGACTGCCTTCAGGACCTGGTATGGTCACTATGAGTTCCTCGTGATGTCTTTTGGGTTGACTAATGCCCCAGCAGCCTTTATGCATTTGATGCACAGTGTGTTCAGGCCTTATCTGGACTCGTTCGTGATTGTTTTCATTGATGATATTCTAGTATATTCCGGAGCCGGGAAGAGCACGAGCAACATTTGAGGATAGTGCTTCAGATCCTGAGGGAGAAGCAGCTTTATGCCAAGTTCTCTAAATGTGAATTCTGGTTGAGTTTAGTGGCATTTTTGGGCCACGTGGTGTCGAGTGATGGTATTCAAGTAGATCCGAGGAAGGTGGAGGCCGTGCAGAGTTGGCCCAGACCCTCCTCCGCTACCGAGATTCGCAGTTTCCTTGGTTTGGCGGGCTATTACCGTCGTTTTGTAGAGGGGTTCTCTTCGATTGCAGCACTATGACTAGATTGACCCAAAAGGGTGCCCCTTTTTAGTGGACAGACGAGTGTGAGGCGAGCTTTCAGAAGCTCAAGACAGCTTTGACTTCGGCCCCTATATTGATGTTGCCTACAGGTTCGGGGTCCTGTAATGTATATTGTGATGCCTCGCGAGTTGGACTCGGTGCGGTATTGATGTAGGACGGTAGGGTGATTGCCTACGCGTCGAGACAGCTGAAGGTACATGAGAAGAATTACCCTGTTCACGATTTGGAGCTAGCTGCCATTGTTCACGCCTTGAAAATTTGGCGTCATTATTTATATGGGGTTCCTTGTGAGATCTACACTGATCACCGGAGCTTGCAGCACTTGCTTAAGCAGAAGGACCTGAATATGCGTCAGAGGAGATGGTTGGAACTACTGAAAGACTATGATATTACTATTCTCTATCATCCGGGCAAGGCTAATGTGGTTGCTGATGCCTTGAGTCGTCGGGCAGAGAGTTTGGGGAGTTTAGCATATCTACCGGCTTCGGAGAGGCCTATGGCGATGGATGTTCAGGCTTTGGCCAGGCAGTTTGTTAGACTGGATCTTTCGGAGCCCAGCCGGGTTCTAGCCTGTGTGGTTTCTCGGTCTTCTCTATTTGATCGCATCAGGGAGCGTCAGTTCGACTACCCTCATTTGCTTGTCCTTCAGGATAGAGTTCGGCGTGGTGATGCTCGAGATGTTACCATCGGGGATGATGGAGTCATGAGGATGCGGGGGCGTATCTGTGTGCCCAATGTAGATGATCTTCGAGAGCTGATTCTAGCAGAGGCCCATAGTTCGCGGTATTCCATCCATCCGGGTGCCGCGAAGATGTATCGGGACTTGAAACAACATTACTGATGGAGGCGGATGAAGAGGGATATAGTTGATTATGTTTCCAGATGCCTCAACTGCCAGCAGGTAAAGTATGAACATCAGCGTCCGGGTGGATTGATGCAGCAGATTGAGATTCCCGAGTGGAAATGGGAGCGCATTACCATGGACTTTGTATCCGGACTTCCACGGACGGTTAGGAAGTTTGATTCTATTTGGGTCATTGTGGATCGGCTGACCAAGTCCGCCCATTTTATACCGGTGAGCACTACATATTCATCGGAGCGGACTGGCGGAGATCTATATCAGGGAGATAGTTCGGCTGCATGGTATTCCAGTTTCCATCATTTCGGATAGAGGCACTCGGTTCACTTCACGGTTCTGGAGAGCCGTACAGCAGGAGTTAGGTACTCGGGTAGAGCCTGAGCACAGCATTTCACCACCAGACTGATAGGCAGTTCGAGCGCACTATTCGGATTTTAGAGGATATGCTCCGTGCGTGCGTGATTGAGTTTGGAGGTTCATGGGATCACTTCTTGCCGCTGGCGAAGTTTGCTTATAACAACAGCTACCAGTCTAGTATTCGGATGGCACCGTATGAGGCCCTATATGGTAGGAGGTGCGGGTCTCCCGTGGGTTGGTTTGAGCCGGGCGAGGCCAAGTTGCTAGGTACTGATATGGTTCGGGAGGCTATGGACAAGGTCAAGGTGATTCGGGACAGACTTCGTGCGGCCCAGTCTAGAGAGAAGAGTTATGCGGACAAGAAGGTTCGCGATATGGCTTTTATGGTTGGTGAGCGGGTTCTACTCGAGTCTCGCCCATGAAGGGTGTTATGAGGTTTGGGAAGAAAGGAAAGCCGAGTCCTAGATTTATTGGCCCTTTTGAG
Source organism: Nicotiana noctiflora (assembly GCA_032618575.1). Taxonomy (NCBI): domain Eukaryota; kingdom Viridiplantae; phylum Streptophyta; class Magnoliopsida; order Solanales; family Solanaceae; genus Nicotiana; species Nicotiana noctiflora. Next base: position 31,497 of record JASVEL010005609.1, read on the forward strand.
ATCTTGAGGCGTGTTGGGGAAGTTGCTTATGAGTTGGCCTAACCTCCCAACCTAGCCGGAGTTCACCCCGTATTTCATGTCTCCATGCTCCGGAGATACCATGGTGACTCGTCGCATGTGTTGGATTTCACATCTGTTCAGCTAGACAAGGATCTGTCTTATGTTGAGGAGGGAGTAGCCATTCTAGACAGGTAGGTCCGAAAGCTAAGGTCAAAGAACATCACTTCGGTAAAGGTTCAGTGGCGGGGCCAGCCGGTCGAGGAAGCGACTTGGGAGACCGAGCAGGATATGCGCAGCCAGTACCCTCATCTTTTCACTACTCCGGGTATGTTTTCTATGCTCGTTCGAGGACGAACGAATCTTTAAGTGTGGGAAGATGTAACGACCCGACCGGTCGTTTTAGAAAATTTCGCCCTAATCCCTAATTTAACTATTCCCCTAAGTTCATTTCTGCTATTGTGGGTTGCCGGGAGAGTCGGTTCTAAAAATTTGAGCATTTTGGGACAACTTAGTCCCTAAATAAGAGCTTTGAAGCTAGAAAATGGCCCGTAGCTAGAATAGTATTAAGACGATCTCGGAACGGAAATCCGATGGTTCCGTTAGTTCCGTTAGGTGATTTCGGGGTTGGGAGCGCGTTCGGAATGTATTTTGGAGGTCCGTAGCTCAATTAGGCTTGAAATGCCGAAGGTTGAAATTTTGGCGAATCCGAACGATAGGTGAGATTTTGATCCGAGGGTCGGAATGGAATTCCGACAATTTTTGTAGCTTCGTTATGTGAATTTGGATATGTTCGCAAAGTTTCAGGTCATTCGGACGTCGTTTGGTCGAGTTTTAGATCGAATGTGAAATTCGGAAAGTTTTAAGAAATTTAGGCTTGAATTCGATATGAATTATGGGTTTTGATGTTGTTAGACTTGTTTTTATGATTTGAACGAGTTCATATCGTTTTTTGGAGTATGTTGGTGGTTTTCGTTGGGGTCCCAGGAGCCTCGGGATGAATTCGGGGGTCCAAACGGACCATTTTGTGCCAAAAGGCATTGCTGTTCTGCTGCAATAACTGCAGAACAATTTTGCTCTCCGCGATCGCGGAGATGGCCATGCGATCGCGTAAGGGAGAAATCCTGAGCTCTGCGATCGCGAAGTAAAGCCTGCGATCGCATAAGGCTGGAGGTTGAACCAGTGCGATCGCGTGAGGGAGTATGCGATTGCGTAGGGTATTGGTCGGAAGCAGTGCGATCGCGTGAGAGAGTATGCGATCGCGTAGGGTAGTTGGGGAGCCGGACGAGTTTGTTCTTCGCGATCGCGTTAGTACGTTTGCGATCGCGTAGTATTGATGAGTTGTTCACTGCGATCGCGTCCAGGGCCACGCGATCGCGTAGAGGAAAATTAGGCCGCCCATATTTTGTGCATCGCGATCGCAAGCCCAGTGCTGCGATCGCGTAGAGTAAAATGGCCTGGCAGTGACTTTAAGTCCAGAACATTTCGGTCGCGGCCTAACACACCAAAACCGCCATTGTTGAGCTCCAAGAGAGGATTTTGAAGGGGAAACGCTGGGATATCATCGGGAAATCATCGGGGGTAAGTTTCTTGACCTTAATTCATTGGTTTATCATGAAATCCGTGATTATTTCACTGAAATTGGGAGATTAAAGGTGGGTTTGAGCCCTAGGCCTAAATGTTAGAAAATCTCTGATTTGAGTGGGCAAATGGAGTCCGATTTTGGTAAATTTTATATGCCTAGACTCGTATTGAGATAAGGAACCCGAATATATAATTTTTGTGATTTTTCGATAAGCGTACCAAAAGTCGGGTTTTGGCAACTTGTGGGTTTTGGTGTATTTTGAGTTATTTTGATTGGGTAATGCCCAACTAGCCTATTTTGATGTGATTCTATTGATTTTTATCAGATTCTACACTTGTGGAGGCCGACATTCGCGGCAAGAGAGTTGTTTCATAGCGGTTTTGTACCGGAGTCGAGGTAAGTGGCTTGTCTAACCTTGTGTTGGGGAATTCTCACCCCTAGGATATTATGTGATAGTTTAAATGCTTTGTACGCGAGGTGACGGGCGTGTACATGCGCTGGTTGTTGAAAACGCACTTTAATTAAAAATGTTCTATGAGCGATATTCCTGTCTTTGGCTGTTAATTTGATATTTTACCCGGTAGTGGTTAGGAAAGCATGATTAGGTAGTACTTAACTATTTAGTTGCCTAATTGCCTTGTTTGAACTCCTTGATAATTATTGGCACTATTTTTCGGTGAAGTTATATTTAAGCATAATTATTCTCTCTGTGGATTCCTTTATTGGCTGTGCTTGTGGACTGCGGGTTCGATTCCCGGAGACCCAGGGCTGTGGGTTCGATTCCCAGAGACCCGGCGTGATATTGGTAGGGACTACGGGTTCGATTCCCGAGATCCTGAGTTATTGGTAGGGACTGCGGGTTCGATTCCCGAGATCCTGAGTTATTGGTAGGGACTACGGGTTCGATTTCCGAGATCCTGAGTTATTGGTAGGGACTGCGGGTTCGATTCCCGAGATCCTGAGTTATTGGTAGGGACTGCGGGTTCGATTCCCGGAGATCCTGAGTTATTGATTATTTATTGAGACATGGGCTGCGGGTTCGATTCCCGGAGACCCAGAGGTACTGTCAATGGGACTGTGGGTTCGATTCCCACAGGTCCTGGACTGGTTTTATTGAGTTGACTATTTGTTGTTAGCTTAATTGTAGACGATTGCGGTAATCATTTATTGTTGTTAATTTCGGAAATTATTATCATTTAAACTGCTTATTATTGTTATTATCATTATATATTATATTATTTGTTTCTCAGTAGGGCCCTGACCTTCCTCGTCACTACTCCATCGAGGTTAGGCTTGGCACTTACTGAGTACCGCTGTGGTGTACTCATGCTACTCTTCTGCACACTTTTGTTGTGCAGATCCAGGTACATCAGGGTAGGCTTACACCAGGTGATTCAGCAGCGTTTTGGGAGACCTCGAGGTATGATCTGCTACGTCTGCGGATCCAGAGGCCTTCCTTCTATTCTAGTGCTAGTAGATGATTTCCCTTCATTCCGTTGTTAGATACTCCTTTTACATAGAGCTACAATTGTATGATCTCTTTTAGTCTGTGTTACCCGTGGGATTCCGGGTCTTGGTAGTGTTTTAAACAGCGTATTTGATTGGTGTATGTGCCAAGCGGCACGGATTTCATTTCTTTCATCTTATTTTCCGCTAATTCTTATTAAATGTTCATAAACTGGTATATTCCGCAACGTGTTAGGCTTACCTAGTCGTGGGGACTGGGTGCCATCACGACATGTTCACGATTGGTAAACTAGGGTCGTGACACAAGCGCAAGGCCAGTGTCCAGAGGTATATTCCCCAGCAATAGGAAAATGACAAAGGGAGGGATTGGTGTCAATAAGGATATCTCAAGGAAGGTTAATGAGACTCAAAGGTTAGGAAATGCCCAGTCCTTAGATATGCCGCAAAAGGAGAGATGTCCCAAGCAGAAAGGAATTTTCAGTGACAAGGGTGAAAAAAGAAAATGGTTCACCAGTAAAACATGCAAGGTCTTCACGAAGGGTCACTATCATAGGAATTCGGGTGGTCAGTGGAAAACCACGTGAAAAGGTCCGCGAATAAAGAGTCGTCAAGGAAGGCGGGGAAGCAAGAAAGGAGAAAGCTATCCCCAGCATGAATATCATCAAATGATAACACCCCCGACAGGGTCTGATAATGAAACGCAGAGCAGGGAAAGAGGAGGAGAACCATCCCCAGCAGGAGCACCACAACCAGCCACCACATTTTAAAACTAACCAATTTTTTTTCTTTGATTTGAAACAGGAAGAAGAGGGGTTGTTGGCAGAAAAGCATGCCACGAAGAATATTCTCAAACTGGGGCGCAGAAAATTTTCTCCCGTTGCGAAAATTTTCTCGAAACCAAATACCTGGTTGGGGAAAGAAGCCATATAACGCGAGGAAATGATCTTTGAACCCGATTATCCCCAGCAGCTTTGAAAGAAAAAACAACAAGTTGTGATAGAGGAAATTATACCCCCAGCAGACAAGACAAAACGAGGAAGCTTGCGTTCAGAAAGGCAAGAAGTCGGTATCATCCCCAGCAGTTCTCGGAAAAATGAAACACTGATTTCGAGATTTCTCCGGTAGCATTATATCCTACAAGTTTTTCAAGGGAGCCAAGCGCGAGTCCCGAATGAGGTTTGGAAAGAGAAAAAAGGAAAAGGGATCCCCCGACAGTGTAATCCCCAGCTGATGACATTTCAATCCCCAGCGATCCCGGGAGAGAATAAAGGTTTTGAAGGAAGTAGAAAAAGAGGAAATAAAGAAGATTTCCCTAGCAGCATTACCCCAGCAGGTAAGTAATTAGTTCCAAAGATATCCCCAGTAGTCAAGAGAAAAATAACACGACCCAGGAGGAAAGCAATTCCAAAACAAGGTAATTCAGAAGAAAGGATGGCCCAAGAAGCGATGCAGGAAGAAGAAAGTGGTGCAGGAAGCAAAGGAAGGCGACATGGATGGGATGGAGTTAGTGAGTTGATGTTGAAGTCAGGAGCCCGCCTGAAGAATGGAGTGGCGATTTATTTTCAAAAGATGTTGTTGAAGTCAGGAGCCGCCTGAAGAATGAAGTGGCGATTTATTTTCAAAGGATGTTGTTGAAGTCGGGAGCCCGCTCGAAGAATGGAGTGGCGATTTATTTTCAAAAGATGTTGTTGAGGTCAGAGGAGCCCGCCCGAAGAATGGAGTGGCAATTTATTTTCAAAGGATGTTGTTGAAGTCGGGAGCCCGCCTAAAGAGAGGAATGGCGATTTATTTTCAAAAGTTGATGTTGAAGTCGGGAGCCCGCTTGAAGAATGGAGTGGCGATTTATTTTCAAAGGATGTTGTTGAAGTCGGGAGCCCGCTTGAAGAGAGGAATGGCGATTTATTTTCAAAAGTTGATGTTGAAGTCAGGAGCCCGCCTGAAGAATGGAGTGGCGATTTATTTTCAAAGGATGTTGTTGAAGTCGGGAGCCCGCCTGAAGAGAGGAATGGCGATTTATTTTCAAAAGTTGATGTTGAAGTCAGGAGCCCGCCTGAAGAATGGAGTGGCGATTTATTTTCAAAGGATGTTGTTGAAGTCAGGAGCCCGCCTGAAGAATGGAATGGCGATTTATTTTTAAAAGTTGATGTTGAAGTCAGGAGCCCGCCTGAAGAATGGAGTGGCGATTTATTTTCAAAAGATGTTGTTGAAGTCGGGAGCCCGCCTGAAGAATGGAGTGGCGATTTATTTTCAAAGGATGTTGTTGAAGTCAGGAGCCTGCGTGAAGAGAGGAATGGCGATTTATTTTCAAAAGTTGATGTTGAAGTCAGGAGCCCGCCTGAAGAATGGAGTGGCGATTTATTTTCAAAGGATGTTGTTGAAGTCGGGAGCCCGCCTGAAGAGAGGAATGGCGATTTATTTTCAAAAGTTGATGTTGAAGTCAGGAGCCCGCCTGAAGAGAGGAATGGCGATTTATTTTCAAAAGTTGATGTTGAAGTCAGGAGCCCGCCCGAAGAATGGAGTGGCGATTTATTTTCAAAAGATGTTGTTGAAGTCAGGAGCCCGCCTGAAGAATGGAGTGGCGATTTATTTTCAAAAGATGTTGTTGAAGTCAGGAGCCCGCTTGAAGAATGGAGTGGCGATTTATTTTCAAAGGATGTTGTTGAAGTTAGGAGCCCGCCTGAAGAGAGGAATGGCGTTTTATTTTCTAAGTTGATGTTGAAGTCAGGAGCCCACCTGAAGAGAAGAATAGCGATTTATTTTCAAAGTTGATGATTGAAGTCAGGGAGCCCGCCTGAAGAGTGGAATGGCGATTTATGATTAGAGTTTGTCGTTAAAGTCAGAAGCCCCCCAGAAAAGCAGAACGGCGTCTCAGTTTCCAAGATTTGATAAGGATAGTGAACAATCGGAAAGTGATAGAGTGTAACGGAAATCCCCAGCATGAATCAGAAGGAAGGCAACAAGGATCAGAAAAGATAGATTCAGACTTCGAAGGAGAATAGCTCGAAGATCACAAGTAAGGGAATTCACTTCGGAGTGCAATGCAAGATAGCAACAAAAGAAGCTTGCAACCAGAATGCGAGTCAACAGTCCGAGGGGATCAACAGAAGTTTAAACACAATTAAAAAAAAGAAAAAAAAAGATGCAAGAAGCCAATCCAAAATGCAGAAGTTGATGAAAGATGTGGCATGCTCAAGACATGCCCGAGGTCACGAGCATTGCATACCTGGTCTTGATCCGAAAAGCAGCACCTGCAACTAGCAAGTATCAAGGTTCAAATTTAGAGTCCGCATGAAGCACCAACCAATACTCAAGATCAAGCTTCAGAAGACTTATAGATAGGAATCTTGTAACTAGTAGCTGATAGGCTTAGTTAGTCTTTTTCATGTTGGATTTTTGATGTAATAGCAGGACCACGAACCGGAACCTCGATGGAACGAAACCTCGACGGAACGACACCTCGACTGGCTCTCCACCTCGGTATACCCCTTCCTCACTCACTTTCGAACGACACGTGGCCTGATTCCTTTATAGCCAAGGATATGTAGGCAGCTCAGATACAAGGGCTCGGTCACATCCTCTTCTTTTTAGTTTAGTCTCTCCGAATAAGGGTCGGGTCAAAACACTTATCTAGTCGTTCTTTGTCTGAAAACTCTTTGTGTTTTCAGTCAAAGAGGGGCAGATGTAGATGCGTGATTTTGCCCCTACCCGAGATTTTTTTGTATTTTTAGCGTAAAATATTTAGTTTAGTTTTAATATAGCTATTTTAGCTAAATTTGACTCTTTTACTTTATTTTTACCTTAAAATGAAAAATAACAAAAATATGGTTTTATTAATGTTTCGTATTCATTTTAAACTTGAAAAATACAAAAATAGTACTTTATATTTTTTATCTTTTTATAAAAACGAATATAATAAAAAAATAGTTTCATTAATATTTTGTAGTTATTTTAAACTTGAAAAATATAAAAATAGTACTTTATATTTTTTTATATTTTTATCTTTTTATAAAAACGAAAATAATAAAAAAATAGTTTCATTAATATTTTGTAGTTATTATAAACTTGAAAAATATAAAAAAAATAGTTTTATTTTAATTATGAGTATTTTAGTTATTTTGATTACCTAGGATTAATTAAATAACACCATTCTCGGTTCCGGGCGAAGAATAATATTCGGGTTCAAACTACCCGGTTTTTTAATTTTCGGACCTAGCCCGTAATAATCCGAGTCCACCACACGGGGAACACGGACAAAACTACCCATACACACATGCACATACTATGGGGACAATAGGTAATGGAGGATGGGAATAAATTAGAAAATGACAAAAAGAAAGTAAAAAACAAAAGAAAAAGACAAAAAAAACAATATGGGACTAAATTTTAAAAAAAATAATATACAATACATAGAGATGTACTGTACATCACAAAAGAAAAACGTTAAAAGGGGAAGCATTTTTGAGAAAGGAGGGAGAGATCTTCTTCTTAAAGAGAAGAAGAAAACGGCAGATTTGAAAAAAAATGAAAGAAGAAGGAAAAAACGAAAGAAGAAGGAAAAACGAAAAAGAGAGAACGAGAGATAGAGGGGAGAGAGCATATATGCACTGTTGCATCGTTTTGACTAGGTAGAGACTTGAGAGATTTTTGTAACAAAAGGTTACTGTTCATCTTCTTAAAAAAAAAGAAGACGACAGCAAGGGAGCTGGACCAAACGCCTGATACATAAGCAAAGAAAACGGAGCGAGCAGCAAGCTCGCAAAACGACCCTCACTGTCACCCCAGCGAACCAGCAACCGTTTATCGTCAACCACCCTAACCTCCACAGCTACCAAGCTCCTCCAGTCAGCCCCGTTCCCAGCTCCATCGCCGTCGGCTCTCACAGCAGTAAAAACGACAACCAGCAACCCCTCTCGTCGTCCCCCTCCATAGCCGCTACCGTTTCACCTCCAGCCTTTCACGCCCTGAACGAACCACTATCACTGCCTCGCGTCCTGACGAACAGCCCATTAACGACCATTGTCTTCTTGACGCACCTCACTGAACGCACACGCACAAACGCACAAACCCATAAAAATATTTGGTTTTCAATGGAGTCCGATGAAGGTCGAGTCGCATGAGATCCGTACGAAGTTTCCTTCGATGTCTGTTCGCAGTTCGTCGAGTTTTCGCCGAGACGTTCCAATAGAGACCTTGTCCGTGGTTTTGACGTTTCATTCTCGAGTTTGCTATTGAGGTCCAGTTCTCTATCTTTTTACCTTGATATTTATCATTTATTGAAATGAAAAATGGCATGGATATAAAAGGGCATGAAAGGAGTATAAAAATGCTATTTAATAAATATATATATGTAAAAGCAAAGTAACTGGTTGGAGGTTTATTCTTTCCATTTTCGTTTGATTACTGCCAGATGGACACATGCTTTTTCTATTGTGAAATTCATGGAGTTTTTCTCCTTCTATTCGTTTGGATAATGTTTAAGAAGGGTTTGTTGAATTGGACAAGTTGTTTGGTTTGATTGGCGTAGAAACTAGTGTAGTAAGCAGTAAACTTTTGATAGTTAATTTGAATTAATGATATATGTAACTCATAGTCCTCACTTAATTAATACTTTAATCCTTAGAAATCAAAGTGCACCCTTTTAGCGAATTTCACGGCTTTTCCCAAAATTAACAAAAATGATAGACACTTTAGGCACGGCTTGTAAATAAAATTACTTTCCTGAATACGGGTGTGCATTTATGTGACCCAAATCTTACTCTCGGCGAAACTGAAATACATTAAAGTCGCAGGCGTACTGGTTGCGGTGCGGCTCGAAATGTATTTTCGTGACGTCGCAATTCTTCTAAAAAATTTAAAGCGGAATATAAGAGCACACAAATAAAATATATAAAGAAATCAGATAGAAACAAAAATTGCAGTTGAGCGACCGTGCTAAAACCACGGAATCCGGGAGTGCCTAACACCTTCTCCCGGGTTAACAGAATTCCTTATCCAGGTTTCTAGTTTCGCAGACTATATTACAGAGTCATAAATTTCCTCGGTTCGGGATTAAACCGGTGACTTGGGACACCATTATTTTCCCAAGTGGCGACTCTGAATTAAATAAATTGATCCCGTTTCGATTGTCCTTCAATTGGAAAAACTCCCTCGCGCTCTCGCGGGTGCGAAAAAGGAGGTGTGACAAAGCTGTCTGAACATCTTAGGACCTTGGCACTTCAAGGACTTCACTATTTCCAGACATATGATTGGTTGATGCTGATGACTGTAATTACACTTGGCTATGTTAGTTGGATGATCTATGTGGTACTCCATGTCCTGCAATCTTATACATCCCATGATAGAAAAATTTTTAGCACCTATTTCGTTAGAGTTTAGCTGCTGCACCCTACTGCCCGAGACATTCGTTGGAGCACCTGAATTTTCTGAGAGCTAGTTATGTTTAGTACTGCATGATGTCATTGAATGACTAGTTTTTGAGGGTGTCACACCTTCAAGCTTCTGCAATCTCTTCCCAATATCATCCATAACAGGATTCACCAAAGCAGCAAAGCAGTTAGAGATACTAATTTCCTTTGGCGCATTTACCAGATTTGTACGAACTGGAGTATTATTTTGCTTGGAGATGGACTTGTTCGACCACCTATTTGCTTTTAAATATGCTATTGTTTTGCACTGCCTTAAAACTTTAGAATTTGAAGCTGCATTGTGATCACATTGCACTGCCCAGTCGTCTCCCTTTAAATTTTGCACAGCTTGATGATCAAACTTTTGTGCATCAGCTGCACTTTTTGGAGAGTGTTTAGCTTGTTCAAACTGTCCCTTAGCACCTATAGCAGTTGTACTAGGAAAAACACCAACATCTTCCATTTCTGGTCCCTCCTTATGTATATCAATAGCTAGTAGCTATAGGACCTGTTGTTCTTTCAACAAAATCTGTAGATGTTGAGCCTCATATGTGTTTATCTCAGTGTGTGCTAACAGCCTTCTAACTAGCTACTAACAAACTAAATTACTCCCTCTAGTTTCTACTTATTGCAAATAGATCCCTCGCTAACTCTTTTGTGTTATTCTGTTAACTATCACATTACATATTGCTAGTTTAAGTAACCTTACAATCTTTTATCATAAAGAAGATCTAAGTACACACTTCAATTAAGAAGAATACAAAGAACCAGCAAAACTCCAAGGCAGTAAAAGAGAACAAATAGTGGATTCTCTTTTCTAACATGCACAAACATTCAAGGATAATTATAATAGTCCTCATGTACAAGCGCATAAGTAGAAACTGGCAATGAATGAATGCGACGGAACTGCTCATTACTCTGCTCGGCCTCGTTGTCTTCAACTCCGCCACTTTCTTCTGTTTCCTCCGCCACGGCGCCATCTTCTTCATTTGGTTCAGGCGCAACGAGTTCAACTCTCTTCTTCAGTTTCCCCTTTAGTTTCTTTTGCAGTTTCACTGGATTCAGTTTACCAACTAATTTTACCATAAACTTTGTTCCCTTCTTCAAGTGTAATATTATTATTATTATTATTATTATTATTATTATTATTATTATTATTATTATTATTATTATTTTATTATTCTATTCTTCTTGTCATTATTTGATCAGGAAGCATGACAAAGGGAAGAGGCACTAAGCGTAGTTGGGGAGCTCGTGGAGGCATGTCTAACAAAGGGAGAGAAGTCTACCAACAACTACTGAATACATCTCATGCCAATATTAGTGAACCATCAACCCCTACATCTCAACAGGTTGCTTTAAACCAACATATTATCTCGTTTCAGGATGTCCATGCTCAACAAATAACTCCTGCTTCTCAAAATGTTGGTGGTCAACAAGCAACTCCCGCTTCTCTGAATATTGATCATCAACAAGCACCGCGTTCTTCTTAGGATGTTGGTTCTCAACAAGAAACTCCTTCTCAAAATGTTTCTACTGAACAAACACTTGCATCTTATGGAAGTAGTAATCCAGTGGCAAGACGAGATACTACTCGTGACATAAGATCTTTGAAAGTAAACGGAGATACGTAAGTAAATCTAATTATACAAGTTGTGGTTAAATTCATTTTCATTTGATTATATTCCAATAAAATGTTATATTAATCATTTTGTAGATTTTTCCCACATGAAGCTGTTCGGAATGCCACAATAGCCTTTAAAAAAAGCTTCTCTGGATCATGGCATTGTTGGAGCAAAGTTCTGCAGCATATACAAGATAGATGGTTCAATGACTTCGAGGTATTTATACTTAACTGTCTAATTGACTTAACTTGATAAAAGATACCAAATTGAATGTTTACTTTCTAATTGCAGAAAAATTATTCTTTTCCTAGTGAGGATAGAGTTATTATTCGAAGGACTTTTGAGCATGTGGGGAGCGAAAGGTTAAGTGATAGTTTGGGAAAAGCAAAAAAAACTTTTTTCAAAAATAGAAAAAATGCCGGGATGGATTACTAAAGATCACTGGGGTGAATTGATGCAATATTGGAACTCTGAGAATTTTAAAAAGAAATCAGAAATCAACTCGAAGAACAAAATGTCATCTAACAATGGAGAAGGTCCTTCCTTACATACCGGAGGATCGGTTGCATTTGCTGAGTACAAAAGAAGACATGTATGTTTTTTTATCTTTTAGTATTAATTAGTATTAGTATAATTTTATTCTATGATATATTTTGTTAATTAACAATATTTTTAATGATTGTAGAAGGAGCTAACAGGGAAAGATCTTCGCAATGATGAATTATTTCTGATGACTCACAGAACGAAAAATGAAAAAAGTGGATATGTGAAAAGTCACAAAGGATGTGGGTACGTTTTTATCTCATTTCTTCAGTGCAACACACTCTTCTACTTTCTCCCCTTTCTAATTATCAATCTTGTCTTTGCCTTTATCTAAATGGTTTAGTTTATGTTTCTAATTATGCTTAAGGAATTGCAAAATGAATTTCTTATTCCATGATTAATTATCCCGGGATTATAGTGTTTTTCCCTATTAAAGGATGAGATAACTAATCACGGAATAATTAATCATAGGATAACGTATTTCCCAACCAAACTTATAGGAGTTAGATGGCTGAAAGCTATGGAATTACTGCGAAATCTTATTTTGGGACTAACATCTCATGTTATTCTTTAACAAATAAATTAAAGTTACATCTTTTTAAAATGATTCCAGATTTCCAGTTTAGTTAAAGCCATAAAAGCATATGTCGCAGTCTTCTTTAGTTACCATCTGACGCAGAATTAGTGACATATACTATATGTCAAATGATATTTCTTTATCTCTATTGAAACTAAGAGAAGCATGAGGCAGTTCAATACTTAATGGAAGCAAACCTTTTGTTATCATATTTTCCTTTTTATGTGTGTTGAGCAATTGGAGCGCAATTTGGTGAAGCCTATAAGGATCTAGTAGTTGTTGTGTGGTTTACTTGAATTTGAACTATTAGTATTATGTTTGGAATTTGAACTTGTTAATCTTAAGGTTGCTACTACCTTGTAACACACAAAATCCACAAGATTGATGATGAATTATCCCAAAAGATGTAACTAAGAAGACAGTACCAAGCGGCTACAATCTGTCCTGAACTCCTCTGAACGCGACAATTAGGAATTATCACATTCACAGTGAGGGTATACTGCCAAAAGAACTGTACAATGAGCTTTTTTTCTACCTTTTTTTATATTATATAAATATTATGGCACAACAACCGAGAAAATTAGTAATGTACTTAATAAAGCCAAGAAAGAGTCAAAAGACATACTCTGCTTTAGTCTCTACAACTTTATCTCCCCAGTCTCTATCTCCTGTCTGCCTAGAATCTCTGTTTTTGTTAGCATCTATGATACAAATTACCATTCAGTCTCTAGACAAGTCGAAAATCAGTCTACAACTTTCACTAGGACAGAGGAGGGAACTCATCTTCATTCTTAAGCGGAATAAATGACCTGAAGTCCTGAAAGCCCAAATCAGAAAGTACTTTAGATAGCTTTTCCAGCAACAAAGTTCAAAGGACCAAACTACTTCCCACAAGTCCAACAATAACATAACACTGTCATCCTACATGTCATTTTTAACCAATGCTGGTTTTACATGACACACTGCACGAAACACTCGGGACTGGGAGAACATCGTTGGAGGAGTGTGTAAGCACATCCTTCGTAAGCTTCCCCACATATCCAAATTCTAGTCTACATGATCTAGAGAAATTATTGGCATGAGAATTGCCCGATACGGCAAACTCCCCATGACCTTGAACAATAGATTGTACACCTGAACCCTCTTGGGTGCATTTTCCTGAAGAGTTAGTCTCAGAAAAAGTAGGAACCCGACCATTAATGTGATGAGGTTGACCTGATACAGCAAATTCCCCATGACTTTGAACAGTAGATTGTACACCTGAAACCTCTTGGGTGCATTTTAAACTATTACTTTGGAGTTTGGACATTACTGTGTGTACCATCTGTTTTTGGATTGTGAAAGTTAGGATCTTTTTATGTCCTATTTTTGTTAGATTGGAATTTTGAGCTGTTTGCACTTTGATGCTTCATGAAATGCCAGAGATTATAGGTTCATGGCCTAAGATTTTCTCAAACCTTGTTGGTTCACTAATATTTTGTGTATTATACAAAATGAGTGTACCTGATTCACCACAGTAGCAAAAATAGATCAATTTGAGTGAAGTAACACTCAAATATCCAATGGAAGAATGAAATTAGAGAAACTGATAGTATCAGTGAAACCCATTAAACATTGATCATCCATTCTCATTTGTATTGCTGATGTGCAGAGACTGGTTTTCCCAAATGAAATGCAGAGATCACATTACCTTTTATTTGTCTTCTTCTTTTTTCCTTTGTGTTTTACAGTTAGGTTGGTAAATGAAATCAATGAATCAAGAGACGATAGACAAGAAAAGGTAATACCCTGGCAATGCCGATATGGCGATTCATACCTTAAATATTATCAGTTATTAAAAAGTTCCCATGGTGACAAAACTAGAGCTGGAAACAAGAAGAAAGCAAACTATAAATGAACTGTAATATATGTATTTTTAATTGTCTACTTTGTCAATTAGAGAAGTCAATTCCGTCATCTACTTCTTTAGTTACAGAAGTCTATTTCTCCATGTTTGTTTCTTTCATTACAGAACAATGTCTGCTCTATTGATATTCTATGTGATAACTAACACTTATAATTTTTTCAGAATACATTTACAGAGAGTATTAAGGAGAAGATAGGTGAAACTTCAATATCACAGAATGAAGAAGGTTTTCAAATAAATGATGCAGACATGGAAAGAAACATGGCAACAAATGGAGATGAGGAAGGAGAAAAAACTAGCGAAGAAACAATTGTGGATTTGTTGAAAACTATACCAGACGAGCAACTATTGAAAACTTGGATTGAAACAGTTGGAGGTGCAAAAAAAGGAAGAATATATGGCCTTGGTCCCAAAAATTCTCTTCTGGCAGATTCATTGGACACTAATTGTGCATCTTCTAGTGCTTCTAATCCTCCAAATGTTCATACTCAACAAGTTTTTGAAACACCCGAATTTCAGCAACTTCTTGATCGTGCAACGGAGCAACGGATGGAGAACATGTTGGCATGAGTGCAAGCAAATATTCGGGAGGATATGCAAGAAGAAGTAAAAGTTGCGGCTCGTGCTGTCGTACGTGAGATGCTTGGTTTACCTTCTCAACCACCACCAAGCGGCTCTGATTGTCCCCCCATCTTAGAATAGTAGGCTTTATGTTATTAATTATTTAAGTTAAGACATGTTTTATTTACCAATAGACATGTTGTTCTAGGATTAATAGTACTATGATTATGCTTACATTCAAATTAATGAATTTAATTTCTTATTTCGTCTCATTTCGAATTATGTAGAAAATTCCATTCGTATTTCACCATTTATAATATAGGAAATATTCCTAGCTAGTTAGCCTGGAAAATATCCCAAGCCTAACCAAATATAGGCTAGGATATTTATCAAATTAACTACCAAATTAGCTATACACAAAAATCCTGCTAGTAATCAAGCTAGAACGTTTGTATGTTTAGCTAGGGCTATTCCTAGCTATGTTGTAATGAAATCAATGCTCACCAGGCAAAATCTGCTTGGAATTTACCTAGCCTAGTCGTAGCAAATAATAGCATGGAATAAGTCCCTAGCTAATAGCCTAGCAACCCTTTAACAAAGTCAACATTGACCGAACAAAGTTTGCATGGAATTTAGCTACCACATATCCCAGCTAATGATAGCTAGGGATTAGTTCCAAGCAAATATCCCTAGCTATATTAGCAACGGATAACATAATTTTCTAGCAAAAATTTAGCTAAGAGCATATTAGCTACGGAATTTAGCTAAGGTCAATTTCCTAGCTAAAGCGAAGTTAGCTAGGATCTTGGTAAGTTAGCTAGGATTTTGGTTTCTAGCTAATTGCTTGTTCTCTTTGTAGTGTTTCTCCTTGTCTTAACTTTAGATTAGGATTTAAAGGTTGAAAATGACCTATTCGAAATGTTTAGAGACAAAAATATTACTAAGTGATTTCTTCTCCTCCATTCAAGGTTTATTATACAAAGTTTATTAAATACTTATACTGGTAAAATATAGCAAGTATCCGATAAAATTAATCAAAGTACATGTATAATAACCCGAACATCATGATTATCACGAAAAATAACACGTACTGTATATGCATGCCTCCATTGAGTACTAACTTGTGCCCAAGTATATCTTCACATTAATGAAAACGAAAGCTCAAGCACCACATTAATAAAAATGGCTGAATGCTGAATGTGTAACTCATCATGACCAAAAAATGGTCTGAGTCCCCTCCCATTGTCGTATCCGGATCTTCGCTCTATCATACATATTCTTAATCGCCACAATATTGGTAACAGAATACATCTCAAGCCTCCAAATATCTTCACAAAACTTTCATTGGGACGTATAAAAGAATATTTTAAATAAGAGCGACATAAATCGAAGTCATCATTAAAGTTAGCATATCTTTTTTGTATGTTATGAATGAATTTGTGCTGAAAACAAAAATATTATTGGAAAAAGAATTGTTCAACTATACTGTCTGCAAAATTGAACAATTAAAATTAAATTAATAAGTAGGCCAATACAACGTATTATGAGTTAGATTTTAATGTAAGCTCGTGCAAACATGTGACATATTCATATCTCACCTAATACTTCCCAATAGTAGAAAATAACCATGTATGTTCTCCAAAAGCTTCCAACTCAACACAAAAATAATCGTACAAAATAATCGTTGACTATGTAATAAATGGTCTTCTTTTAAGAGCCAGTTTCTAAATTTGTCTGCCAAAACTTTATATGGAAGTTACTTGATATATCCGTTTATAAAATTCACTTTTATGATATACTTAAGTTTCGTAATTATATTAAATATTCCAAAAATATTATACAATATATCTTCATATATTCTAAAATATATCACGATATTCTACTTTGGAATACAATCCAAACTTAACTTACCATATATTATAATTTGAAAAATAATATTCTAATTAAACAGACCATAATATTTTAATTTGGAATAAAAGATACCACATATTCTAATTTGAAAAATCCAACCTATCTTACCCTAATATTCTATGAAGAATACAATATCCAAACTAAACATACATAATATTCTAACAAGACAAGCTATAGTATTCTAATTTAGAATACAGTATTCAAATTAATTATACTACAACGTTTTAATTTTAAATACAATATCCAATATAAATATATAATACTTTTTAGTTTAGAATAAAATATTCAAAGTAAATATGCTACAATATTCTAATTTGGAATACAATATCCAAATTAAATATATTTTAACAAAACATAATACAGTATTCTAATTTGGAATAAAGAATCCAAACCAAATATACTACAATATTTTAATTTGGAATACATTATCCAATACAAATATACAATAATTTTTAATTTGAAATACAATATTCAAACTAAACATACTATAATATTCTAATTTGGAATACAATATTCAAACTAAACATATCACAATATTCTAATTTAGAGCATACAATATTATATTTTAGAATATAGTAGGTATACATGGTGAAATAATTTTATAAAGTAAGTATACTGAGTAAAAAAAAATTGTATATATTGTTAAGTGATGTTTTCAATGGGCACACGGCGCAAATTATCCATTTTCTAGGACCCCAACAATAAATGTAATGTCACGACCCCAATCCCGATCATGATGGCGCCTAACACAATTGCTAGGCAAGCCCGACCATTTACTCTCTCATTCTGAGCATGAAGCTCAAATCAATCACATGGATATTATTATCAACAATAAAGCTAAACTGAATAACCACCCAAAGATCTAGGATCACGTGTCTAGAGCCTCTAACATGATCGAATACAATATCTAAGCCAAATACTCAAGTCCAAATAATGTGTATACAAAGGAAAACTAGAATAAGAAGAGATTCCAGGTCCTACAAACGCCAGCAACTACCTCAGCAACTCGGATAAATACCGATAAAAGCTGGAGTGCTCATATATCCCTCATGTGTACCTGAATCTGCACACAAAGGTGCAGAAGTAGAGGTGAGTACTAAGTACTCAGTGAGTGATAAATATATACAAGTAGCTGAAAGTAAGAAATCAATCTGAGTCGGAGACTGTGAAGGGGTCGACGTTGCATGCTCGACCCAATGCTCTGAACCACGCCATGAAGCAGCTCTCAGACTTGGACTGTCGCTGTGACATCACATCCATGCGAGTGTGCAGGTGTCACGACCCGGATTTTCCCCCAACATCGGGATCGTGATGGCGCCTACTCGTGGTAGCTAGGCAAGCCACTTTATTCACACTATCCTATTTTTAGCAATATTTCATATTCAATTTAACAACAAAAACCATAACCTTAATTAAACAAGTGCGGAAGACTTTATAAAAATAGCAATAACCTATTTTAAGGTAAAATAATACTGAAATCCTCTATCCAAGACGTGGAGTCACCAACTCACGAACAACTTCATGAATACTACACATAAAGGTCTGAAAGAAATATAACATAATCTGTTTGTCTCGGAACAAGGAGACTACAGCTAGTAACATAAATAAAAGGAAGAGACGCATGAGTGCTAATGCACGAAGGGTAATGCCGTACCATGATTTGAGAGTTAATGCACTAAGGGTGAAGCCGCGCCGATATTATGAGGAATTAATGCACGAAGTGCGATATCGCGCTATGATTATGAGAGGTAATGCACGAATGGTGATGTCGTGTCATTTCTGTTGATTCATATGGTGAGGATGAGAGTAAAAGCATAAAGGGTGATGTCGTGCATGTGTTATCATTTTATTATTCTTGTTGATTTATATATGATGTTCATTATGCTTCCTTATTGATGCTTCTTTATAAGGAATATCTCAGAAGAACTCAGCAATTAACAAGAGTTAACAAGTCCACAAGGAAAACAAAGTATAATGGAAAACATGTAATATCAAGTCAAGGAATGGCAAATAGTTGCACGACATCACCCTTCGTGCTTTTACTCTCATCCTCACCAAATAAGCAATAAAGTGCACGGCATCACCCTTCGTGCTTTTACTCTCATCCTCATATCCATGGTACGACATGATCCTTCGTACATGGTTCAATAAACCAGGGCACGACATTAACCTTCGTGCATAATCAATAAATCAGGGCACGGCATTAACCTTCGTGCATAATCAATAAATCAAGGCACGGCATCACCCTTCGTGCATTATCACCCTTCCTCACCCAAATAACAATCACAGTTAAGGGCAGAGAATGAAAACAATAAATCATGAACCGTCCCGGCAAGGGACACAATAATCATCACAACAAAGTCCCGGCAAGGGCAATCCGTATCTCACTTCACAACAAGTCCCGGCAAGGGAGGACAATAGCAACTCTACAACCCGGCAAGGGTTCAACAATTTATCTTCAATACGTCTCACAACAAGTATCAACAATGAGTCACGGTCATGCTAGACGCCGGTGTATGGATGCTCGTCACCACAGCCCATACACCGCACTCGATCACATAGCACATAGCACATAATCTTATTCCCTCAAGCTAGGCTAGAACAAACACTTACCTCGAAAGTTTAACACCAACTCAATACTTACGCACCGCTTTTCCTATTAAATGTGTCTCCAAATGCTTCAAATCTATTCACAAACAATTCGAAATACTCAACACAAATCGTAGGAATGAATTGGATAATAAATTTACTAATTTTCCGGATAAAATCCGAAATATATTTTAGAATTCAATAGTGGGACCCACATTTCAAATCCCGAAAAAACTTGCGAAATCCAAACACCCATTCCGATATGAGTTCAACCATACCAAAATTACTAAATTTCGATAACATTTCGACCCTCAAATCCTCAAATCTATTCGAGAGGGTTTCTAAGCTTTTCCCGCAAAATTCATGGATTTAATGACAAAACTTGCAATAGACTCGAGTAATATAACCACAATTAAGTTAAGAACACTTACCCCGTTGTTTTCTCTGAAAATTTCTCGAAAATCGCCTCTTCCCGAGCTCCAATTTGACAAAAAAATGGAAAATTGGACAAATCCCATTTTCCAGAAATAAGTATTCTGTCCAGAAATTCGCGGGTACTGTTCATGCGTTTTTACTGTACACGGTACTGTTCACGGTACTGTACATGGAGGTACTGTACACGGTTCTATTCACGGGGGACTGTACACGTACTGTTCATAGGTACTATACACGGTACTGTAAATGGGGTATTGTACACGGACTGTACATGGGGTACTGTACACGGTACTGTTCCAGGGTACTATTTCTACAATTTTTTTTCTGAAATTTTCTTAAGTCCGAAAACACTTCGAGACACCTCCGAAACACTCCCGAGCCCTCGGGGCTCCTAACCAAACACATACACTAACTCAAAAACATCCTACAAAGTTACTCGTGCGATCAAATCACCAAAATAAAATTAAAAACAATGAATTAAACCATGAAATCCAAGAAATCTTTCAAATTTCATAAATTTTCAAATTTTCCAATTTAAGGCCGAAACACGTCAAACGACGTCCGTTTTCAACCAAACTTTACTGGAAGCGTTTAACCAACATATATGACATGTACCGGGCGTCGGAACCAAAATACGAGCCCGATACCATTACTTTTTGATAAAATTTCAGTTTCATTTTCCTTAAACATTTTCTAAAAACAATTTAACAGAAATTTTTTTTACCGGGATTCTAGACCTCGGATTTCAATTCCGAGCATACGCCCAAGTTCCACACTTTTCTACGGATTTTCTGAGTCCGTCAAATTACGGGTCCGGGCCCGTTTACCAAACATGTTGACCAAAGTCAACCATATCAATATTAATATCAAAATTCTTCAAATTTCTCACATTTTTCATTTATTTCAACATAAAAGTTTTTTTCAGCTTCGCGCCCGAACTGCGCACGCAAATCGAGGCAACTATAAATGAGGTTTTCAGGACCTCAGAAGCTCGAAATGATTAATAAAACAAGTGATGACCCTTTGGGTCGTCACATTCTCCACCTCTAAAACAATCGTTTGTCCTCGAGCAGACAGAAGAAAGATGTACCTGAGTCATAGAATAGATGAGGATATCGACTCCGCATGTCAGACTCGGACTCCCAGGTCGATGCCTCAAGAGGCTGACCCCTCCACTGAACTCGCACAGAAGGAAAACCCTTCGACCTCAATTGTCGAACCTGTCGGTCTAGAATAGCCACCGGCTCCTCCTCGTAAGATAGATCATTGTCCATTTGGACAGTACTGAAGTCTAACACATGTGTGGGATCGCCGTGGTATCTCCGAAGTATAGATACATGAAAAACTGGATGCACGACTGATAAGCTAGGCGGCAGAGCTAGTCTGTAAGCCACCCCTCCCACTCGGTCTAGAATCTCAAATGGACCAATATACCTAGGGCTGAGCTTGGCCTTCTTCCCGAACCTCATCACGCCCTTCATAGGCGACACTCGGAGCAATACTCGCTCGCGAACCATGAAATCTATATCTCGAACCTTACGATCCGCATAAGTCTTCTGCCTGGACTGAGCTGAACGCAATCTCTCCTGAATAGTCTTGACTTTATCCAAGGCCTCCTGAACTAAGTTTGTACCCAACAACCGAGCCTCTCCCGGTTCAAACCATCCAACCGGAGATCGACATCGCTACCATACAATGCCTCATACAGGGCCATCTAAATGCTGGACTGGTAGCTGTTGTTGTAGGCGAACTCTGCTAATGGCAGAAGCTGGTCCCACGAGCCTCCGAAATCAATAACACAGGCTCGAAGCATGTCCTCTAGAATCTGAATAGTCCTCTCGGACTGGCCATCCGTCTGAGGGTGAAAGGCTGTACTCAGCTGAACCTGGGTGCCTAACTCCTGCTGGACCGCACTCCAGAACCGCGAGGTAAACTGCGTACCCCAATCAGAGATATTAGATACTGGTACCCCATGAAGACGAACAATCTCCCTAATGTAAATCCCCGCTAACCTCTTCGACGAGTAGGAGACGGATACTGGAATGAAGTGTGCTGACTTGGTCAGCCTATCAACAATGACCCAAATAGCATCAAATTTCCTCCGAGTCAAAGGAAGTCTAGTAACGAAGTCCATAGTGATCCGCTCCCATTTCCACTCGGGAATTTCAATCCTCTGGAATACACCACCAGGCCTCTGGTGCTCATATTTCACCTGCTGACAATTTAGACACCGAGCGACATACGCAACGATATCTTTCTTCATTTTGTGCCACCAATAGTACTGCCGTAAGTCCTGGTACATCTTCGCGGTGCCTGGGTAAATAGAATACCGCGAACTGTGGGCCTCCGCTAAGATCAAATCTCGAATCCCTTCGACATTGAGCACACAAACTCGACCCTGCAATTTCAATATCCCATCGTTGTCTAGATTTACCTTCGTGGCACCTCCCCGTTGTACTGTATCTCTCAAGTCACGCAAATAAGGATCATCAAATTGCCTCTCACGGATACGCTCTAATAGAGAAGAATGAGCGATTGTGCAGGCTAACACCCTGCTAGGCTCAGAAATGTCTAATCTCACGAACCGGTTGGCTAAGGCTTGGACATCTAGAGCAAATGGTCTCTGACTGACTGGAATGAATGCAAGACTACCCATGCTGGCAGACTTCCTACTCAAAGCATCGACCACCACATTGGCCTTACCTGGGTGATATAGGATAGTAACATCATAGTCTTTCAGCAACTCTAACCATCTCCGCTGTCGTAGATTCAACTCCTTTTGCTTGAACAAGTACTGTAGGCTTTTGTGATCAGTGTACACCTCACATGTCACACCATATAGATAATGCCTCCAGATCTTTAAGGCATGAACTATTGCTGCTAACTCAAGATCATGAACTGGATAATTCTTCTCATGTATTTTTAGCTGTCTCGAAGAATAAGCAATAACCTTACCATCCTGCATCAATACCGCTTCAAGCCCTGTACAAGATGTGTCACAATAAACTGTATAAGGCCCTGCACCCGTAGGTAGTACCAGTACTGGTGCGGTAGTCAAGGTTGTCTTGAGCTTCTGAAAGCTCGCCTCACACTCCTCTGACCACTGGAACTAGGCACCCTTCTGGGTCAACCTGGTCATCGGGGCTGCAATAGAAGAATACCCCTCTACGAACCGACGGTAGTAACCTGCTAACCCCAAGAAACTCCGAATCTCGATCACTAAAGCTAGTCGAGGCTAATTCTTGACTGCCTCAATCTTCTTTGGGTCTACCTGAATACCTTCCACTGATACAATATGACCCAGAAATGCTACCGAACTCAACCAGAACTCACATTTAGAAAATTTGGCATATAGCTGGTTATCTTTCAGAGTCTGAAGAACCACTCTGAGGTGCTGCTCGTGCTCTTCCTGGCTGCGGGAGTACACCAGGATGTCATCTATAAAGACTATCACGAACAGATCTAAGTAAGGCCTGAATACCCGATTCATCAACTCCATGAATGCTGCTGGGCATTGGTCAACCCGAAGGACATGACCAAGAACTCATAATGCCCATATCTAGTGCGAAAGGCTGTCTTAGGAACGTCAGCCGCCCTGATCTTCAGCTGATGGTAGCATGACCTCAAGTCTATCTTTGAGAACATCCTCGCTCCCTGGAGCTGGTCAAACAAATCATCAATCCTCGGCAGTGGATACTTAATCTTTATTGTCACTTTGTTCAATTGCCGGTAATCAATACACATCTGTATCGAGCCATCTTTCTTCTTCACAATCAGTACGGGCGCTCCCCAGGGGGAAACACTGGTCCTGATAAAGCCCTTCTCAAGAAGGTCTTGTAACTGATCTTTTAACTCTTTTAACTCCAATGGGGCCATACGATAGGGTGGAATAGAGATGGGCTGAGTGCCCGGTGCCAGATCAATAAAAAAGTCAATATCCCTGTCGGGTGGCATACCCGACAAGTCAGAAAGAAAAACCTCGAGAAACTCCCGTACAATAGGAACCGAGTTAATAGAAGGAACCTCTGCGATGGAGTTGCGAACATATACAAAATAAGCTAGACACCCCTTCTCGACCATGCGTCGAGCCTTAACATAGGAAATAACAGTGCGAACGGAGTGGCTTGAGGTACCTTTCCACTCTAGTCGGGGTGATTCTGGCAAGGCCAAGGTCACGGTCTTAGCATGACAATCTAGAATAGCATGGTATGGGGACAACCAGTCCATTCCTAATATGACATCAAAATCCACCATGTCCAAAAGCAACATATCAACACGGGTCTGAAGACCCCCAAAGATAACTACGCACGAGCGATGTACCCGATCGACTACAATGGAGTCGCCCACTGGTGTAGACACATAAACTGGAATATCCAGAGCACAGCTAGGTACGGCCAAATACGGTGCAAAGTAGGAAGACACGTATGAATATGTAGACCCAGGGTCAAATAATACTGAAGCACCTCTGCCACAAACAAGAATGGTACTTGTAATCACGGCATCTGATGCCTCCGCCTCTGCCCTGGCTGGTAAAGTATAGAATCGGGGATCAGCACCTCCCCTCCGAGCTACATCTCTAGGTCGGTCATCAACTGGCTGACCTCTACCTCTGGCCGGACAGTCTCCACCTCTACGGTCTCGACCTCCACCTCTATGATCTCTGCCCCCGCCTCTGGCTGGCTGGGCAGGCTGAGAATCAGTTGGGGCCTGAATCATGGGACGAGGGTCCCGCTGCGGTGTGTTGCCCGTCGCTCGAGGGCAGAACCTGACAAAATGACCTGGGTCACCACAACCGTAACAACTCCTAGGCTGATGGGGCTGCTGGCCCTGACGACCCGAATGGCCTCCACGAACACTCTGAAGAGGCTGAGCACTAATAGGGGGCTGATCTGAATACTGCCCACGAAACCCACGATCACCTGGTCCACCCTGTGAAGCCTGAAGGGCGGAATGGAAAGGCCTGGAAGACTGGCCCCTATCAAAAGATTCCCTGCCACCAGAAGAAGAACCACTAAACCTGCCTGAATGACGAGCCCTCTTGTCTGAAGAATAACCACCTCCCCGAGCAAGAGCCATCTCAACTCTACGTGCTGCATTAGCTACCTCCTGAAATGATATATCACTTCCCACTCCCAGAGCCATCTAGAGTCTAATTGGCTGATTAAGCCCATCTATGAACATGCAGACCCTCTCCCGCTCTGTGGGAAGTATCACCACTGCATGACGTGCCAAATCAACAAATCTGGTCTCACACTGAGTGACAGTTATAGTGTCGTGCTGGAGGCGCTCAAACTGCCTCCGAAGTGCATCCCGCTGAGTAACAGGGAGAAACTTCTCCAGAAATAACTCTTCAAACTGATCCCATGATAAAGCCGGGGACCCTGCTGGTCGAGTTAAACAATAATCCCTCCACCAAGTCTTGGCGGATCCTGAAAGCCTGAATATACAGAAGTCAACTCCATTGGACTCCACTATCCCCATAGTCTTGAGAATCTCATGGCAACTGAATAAGAAATCCTGAGGATCCTCTGATGTGGCACCGCTGAAGGTAGTGGTAAACAGCTTGGAGAACCGATCAAGTCTCCATAAAGAATCAGAAGTCATGGCCGCTCCATCTCCGGCCTGAGCTGTGGTACCTGACTGAGTGGCCACAACTGGCTGAACCACTGGTGCCTGAGTCTGAGGAGCTACTGGCTCCGGAGTACGAGCAATAGGAGTCTGGGCCCCTCCTCCAGCCTGAGAAGCGGCTGGTGCAACTGATAATAAGCATGCTCTGGCAACGCTGTCCATAAATCCCGCTATCCTGACCAAAGCCTCCCGAAGATCCGGGGTAAATAAAGCCTCTCCTGGGACCTGAGTTGGGCCCATTGGAGCTGCTGGGACTGGAACCTACTCGCCAATCTCAATATAAGGCTCCACATCTGGAGTAGCTGTCGGGAGCTGAGCTCTGCCCCTACCGCGGCCTCTGATACGGCCTCAACCCATGCCCCTCACGGGAGCTGCTTGTGGCTCGGGCTGCTGGTCAGCGGACGAAGAAGCGCGTGTCCTCACCATCTGCGAAAGGACAGAGTAGAAGTTCAATCGGTATTTGAGGAACAAATCGCACGACAAGAAGGAACAAATGAGAGACTCTTTCCTAACTCAATAGACTCTGGAGGACAAGTACAGACGTCTCCGTACCTACCCCTCAAACTCTACTAAGCTTGT
The DNA here is from genome assembly GCA_032618575.1 of Nicotiana noctiflora. Classification (NCBI taxonomy): domain Eukaryota; kingdom Viridiplantae; phylum Streptophyta; class Magnoliopsida; order Solanales; family Solanaceae; genus Nicotiana; species Nicotiana noctiflora. The sequence goes on from JASVEL010005609.1 coordinate 57,304, forward strand.
TCATGAGTGGTGAGACCTATGTAACCTAGAGCTCTGATACCAACTTGTCACGACCCGGATTTTCCCCCAATATCGGGATCGTGATGGCGCCTACTCGTGGTAGCTAGGCAAGCCACTTTATTCACACTATTCTATTTTTAGCAATATTTCATATTCAATTTAACAACCAAAACCATAACCTTAATTAAACAAGTGCGGAAGATTTTATAAAAATAGCAATAAGCAGTTTCAAGGTAAAATGATACTGAAATCCTCTACCCAAGACGTGGAGTCACCAACTCACGAACTACTTCATGAATACTACATATAAAGGTCTGAAAGAAATATAACATAATCTGTTTGTGTCGGAACAATGAGACTACGGCTAGTAACATAAATTAAAGTAAGAGACGCCGGGCCTGCGGACGCCTACAAGCTACCTCGGTCTCAAGATGCTCCACTCCCACGCAAAAGGTCTACTGCTACCGCTCCTGATCGAAACCTGGACCTGTGCAAAAACGCACCGAAGTGCAGTATTAGCACAACCGACTCCATGTGCTGGTAAGTGCCTGGCCTATCCCGGCGAAGTAGTGACAAGCCTAGGACCAGACACCCACGTAAACTTGTGTAGTTCTATATATATATATATATATATATATATACACCACAAGATAACGAGAAATAATGAAGTAACAACTCAACAAGGAATATCTCAGAAGAACTCAGCAATTAACAACAGTTAACAAGTGCACAAGGAAAACAAAGTATAATGGAAAACAGGTAATATCAAGTCAAGGAATGGCAAATAGTTGCACGGCATCACCCTTCGTGCTTTTACTCTCATCCTCACCAAATAAGCAATAAAGTGCATGGCATCACCCTTCGTGCTTTTACTCTCATTCTCACATCCATGGTACGGCGTGATCCTTCGTACATGGTTCAATAAATCAGGGCACGTCATTAACCTTCGTGCATAATCAATAAATCAGGGCACGACATTAACCTTTGTGCATAATCAATAAATCAAGGCACGACATCACTCTTCGTGCATTATCACTCTTTCTCACCCAAATAATAATCACAGTTAAGGGCAGAGAATGAAAACAATAAATCATGAACCGTCCCGGCAAGGGACACAATAATCATCACAACAAAGTCCCGGCAAGGGCAATCTGTATCTCACTTCACAACAAGTCCTGGCAAGGGAGGACAATAGCAACTCTACAACCCGTCAAGGGTTCAACAATTTATCTTCAATACGTCTCACAACAAGTATCAACAACGACTCACGGTCATTCTAGACGCCGGTGTATGGATGCTCGTCACCACAACCCATACACCGCACTCGATCACATAGCACATAGCACATAATTCTATTCCCTCAAGCTAGGATAGAACAAATAGTTACCTCGAAAGTTTAAGGCCAACTCAATGCTTACGCACCGCTTTTCCTTTCAAATTTGTCTTCAAATGCTTCAAATCTATTCACAAACAATTCGAAATACTCAACACAAATCGTAGGAATGAATTGGATAATAAATTAACTAATTTTCCAGATAAAATCTGAAATATATTTTAGAATTCAATAGTGGGACCCACATTTCGAATCCCGAAAAAACTTGCGAAATCGAAACCCCCATTCCGATATGAATTCAACCATACCAAAATTATTAAATTTCGATAATATTTCGACCCTCAAATCCTCAAATCTATTCGAGAGGGTTTCTAAGGTTTTCCCGCAAAATTCATGGATTTAATGACAAAACTTGCAATAAACTCGAGTAATATAACCACAATTAAGTTAAGAACACTTACCCCGTTATTTTCTCTGAAAATTTCTCGAAAATCGCCTCTCCCTGAGCTCCAATTTGACAAAAAAAAATGGAAAATGGGACAAATCCCATTTTCCAGAAATAAGTATTCTGTCCAGAAATTCGCGGGTACTGTTCACGCATTTTTACTGTTCACGACTGTACACGGTACTGTTCACGGTACTGTACATGGAGGTACTGTACAAGGTTCTATTCACGGGGGACTGTACACGTACTGTTCATAGGTACTGTACACGGTACTGTAAATGGGGTTCTGTACACGGACTGTACATAGGGGTATTGTACGCGGTACTGTTCCGGGTACTATTTCTGCAATTTTTTTTCTGAAATTTTCTTAAGTCCGAAAACACTCCGAGACACCTCCGAAACACTCCCGAGCCCTCGGGGCTCCTAACCAAACACATACACTAACTCAAAAACATCCTACAAACTTACTCGTGCGATCAAATCACCAAAATAATATTAAAAACAATGAATTAAACCATGAAATCCAAGAAATCTTTCAAATTTCATAAACTTCCAAAATTTTCAATTTAAGGCCGAAACACGTCAAACGACGTCCGTTTTCAACCAAACTTTACAGGAAGCGCTTAACCAACATATATGACATGTATCGGGCATCGAAACTAAAATACGAGCCCGATACCATTACTTTTTGATAAAATTTTAGTTTCATTTTCCTTAAACATTTTCAGAAAACCATTTAACAGAAAAATTCTTTTACTGGGGTTCTAGACCTCGGAATTCAATTCCGAGCATACGCCCAAGTTCCACATTTTCTACGGATTTTCTGAGACCGTCAAATCACGGTTCCGGGCCCGTTTACCAAAAATATTGACTAAAGTCAACCATATCAATATTAATATCAAAATTCTTCAAATTTCTCACATTTTTCATATATTTCAACATAAAAAAAAAATTTCAGCTTCGCGCCCGAACTGCGCACGCAAATCAAGGCAACAATAAATGAGGTTTTCAGGACCTCAGAAGCTCGAAATGATTAATAAAACAAGTGATGATCCTTTGGGTCGTCACAGTAGCCCGATCCATTTAATATTGACGGCGCTCACTGGGGGGTGTGTACAGACTCCGGAGGGGCTTCTACAGCCCAAGCGCAATACTGCTGTGGCATGCAGCCCGATCCTCATATCAACCGCTGCGCCGTGCAGCCCGATCCTCATATCAACCGCTGCGCCGTGCAGCCCGATCCATCCTCAGTCCACAACATGCATATGAGTCACACAACAGCTCAACTTATTTATTTCTAGGTTCCAATTCATTTAATTATGAAAATACTTTAATGCTTATTTAATTTTCCAAAATAGATGACTTAGCATTTCAATATGGTGCTTTCAAATCAGGACTGAGACCAGTGATTAAGCAATTAGAGCTATCACATATATAACTATCCCCTAGGGATACTACGGGTCGGCACAAGGCCCCAAACATGGCTTACAGCCCACAAAATATATCTAATACAATGTGCGTTTCAACCGCATATAGCATATTATTCACATCCGGGATGGACTAAGTCTCAATCCCCAGTCACAATCAATCCTGCACCTGCCACGAGGTGCGAGCCACGCCCTACTAGCGTCACAATGTGCTAAGCCGGGGTTTCGAACCCTCAGGCTACCATATACACAAACTACTCACCTCTAGCCGGTCGTGGACTCGTCCGCAATGCCCTTTCCCTTTGAAATTCGCTGTCTCACGCGTAGAATCTAGTCAAACCACAACAATTATGTCAATTATGGGTCAAAGAAACATAACCCACTTCAATTTACATGAAATACGCATAAACGCACTAAGTTGGTAAAATCCGAGCTCGGGGCCCACTTCTCAAAAAATTCCGAAAATTATATCAACGGATTCCTCGTCTCTCCACGAGTCCGTCCATATAAACTTTATCGAAATCGGAGTTCAAATGGCCTTTCAAAACCCAAAAATTCGTTTCCATGATTTAGGCTCTAGTTCTTCACAAATTCTACCCAATTTCAGGAATTTTGGTGTTGATTCTAGCATAAAATCATGTTTTTGAGTCAAGAAACTTACCTCTAGCGATTACCCATTGATTTCTCTCTTAATAATTGCCTCAGAAGCTTCTTCCCGTTCCAAAATTGGAAGAAAACTCGACCTGCTCATTAGAGGTATACTGTTCACACCTTTTACTGCTTCCAATGGATTCCTTGTGAAATTCGAATGAATTTAGGCTTTTGAATCACTCAATTTGACCTTATAATGAAGGAGATATGTAGGATTTAAGATTTGCAAATAGTGCTGGTTTTTAATACGACGTCGGGGGCAGTTTCGTCATTAACCTGAAAATCTGGGCAACTTTAGTAAAATGGCCATAAAATCCTCATACGATGTCCAAATTCGATGATTCTTTTTGCTACGGGTCCGTAATTATGATACGGATCTAATACTTCATTAAAAATAGTAATCAGAGCTCATTTATTTAATATGATATCATTTATGCTTGAAGAAACGATGTCGAAGCATAAGAAAAACGAGCATAACGCAACCTAAACCTATCCGAAACTCACCCGAGTTCCTCGGGACTGCATACAAACATACTAACATGCCACATATGATCATGCAAACTATGTTTCACTCTCAAAACACCAAAACTAACATCAAAACACCAAATTTACATCGGATTCAAGCCTAAGTTCTTCTAAAACTTCCGAAACTTGCATTTGATCTAAAACCCGACCTAAACACCTCCGAATGACTTGAAACTTTGCATGCATATCCAAAATAACCTAATGGAGCTGTTGCATCTCTCAAAATTCCATTCCGACCCTCAGATGAAAATCTCACCTACCATCCGGAATTCGCCAAAATTCAACCTTAGCCAATTCAAGCCTAAAACTACATCGGACCTCCGAATTCGATTCTGATTGCTCTCCTAAGTCATACATGATCCCCCGAAACTAGTCGAATCATCAGAATTCAATTTCGAGCTGTCTAACTCATCGGTCAACCTTCGGTTGACTTTTCCAACCTATTCTTCTCATAAAGAGGTTTATGCCCTCATTTTTATCTAAATTTCTTTCGATTTACTTCTAACTTTCCGAACACATATAAATTAGCATATTGAAGTGTTAAATGAAGAAAATGAGGCAATAACGGGTCGGGTCGTTACATTCTCCCCAACTTAAACAAATGCTCGTCCTCGAGCGTACCTAGAGTTGTACTAGAAGCAACCCAATAGCTGAATGACCTTGCCAAGCATATATTCGGGGTGGTACCACGTCACCCTATCTATCATAAGTCCGATAACACAATATAGTTGAACTTCCGCAGTCCATCTGAACCATAGACCACATTGCACTTTCCGAAATCATATACCAAATCTGACTCCCACGTCTATACTCAGAATACACCGAACCAACTGTAATAGCCCATACCCCCCACTCCGGGTGAGATCTTATGGTGTACCAAACAACCCAATCACTCGAGATGATGGCCTCTAATCGCAACAATTTCTCATGACAACCAAATATTAGTGAAAAACCTTTCTCGTTAGCTAAATTCTTGTTCCAATATCTTCATATACTGCCCACGGCAGCTGAAACATGCGATATATCGAATCCGTTTCTCAGGTCATCCATGCATGATTCCATTTCCCTTTTAACTGATACCATAATAGATTTCGGAGCCAAACCTCGATATCACCTTCCTAACCAGCTGAAAACACATACGCCCGCACTCATTAACGGCTCCAATGATCATTCCGATTATAACACACCGCACTGGTGATATGACACCTCAATACCGGCCTAAGCCACAACGAGCATAACACAGGCTCCAATAAGAAACACTTGAACATACTCAAGTCATGACAACTACCTCGACAAAAGAGCTGTAATTCAAATTCCTCAATACCATCACAACACGTAACTGAGATCTCGTCTCACATCATAGAGTTGGAGTATTTGAATCCTCCTCGAAAGGTCATAACATCACGTGGCATGATTCTATCCAAACACTATTAATCCCGAAGCACCTCAAGTCACCAAGCTTATAACAGTCAGCCACGCACAGATTTAGGTCTGAACTCAAGCAATAAATCTCACCCACGGTGAAACAATTAATATACACCATCCAATCTTGTAAGGATGCAACCGATGCACCATTCGCCAAGCGACACCCAACACTGACTTCCCTTAGAGACTAGGAAATATAGTACACAAGGTAACCTATAGAAAAACTATGCTCCGTATTACACGATTGCGGCGTGCAACCTGCTCAAAATGACATACCCGTGGCGGCGTGCCACCCGATCCAGATACCATACCTGTGGTGGCGTGCCACCCGATCCAAATAACTCGTGGCGGCATGCCACCCGATCCACGCATAAATCTCGCAAAAGAAATGCACACCGAGTCAAATTTCTCATTACAACAAACATATATATAGCCTCAAGCTCGGCCACATGAAACGTATCCGACAACGTTCCTTAATACCGGAACTGAATCAATGGTAGATACCTCTACACTGACATCTTTGCACGGAAACTCTTCGTGTTCCCGAGCAAAGAGGGGCAGCTGTGAGCACGTGATTTTACCCTACATATGAGTTATTCCCATAAATTCAAAATAAATAATTTTTCCTTATTTTTACAATTCGTATTAATTAGTTGCATGAAAATTAATATAAAAATACAAAAAATATGCATTTGCATTTAGGAATTTAATTTCACATTTTTTAGTATCAATTCGTTTTAGAACAAAATAACAAAAATGGTCCATCTTGCATTTTTAGTTTAAATATGTTTTAGTTTGCATTTTTACTAATGGATAGGAAATAGATTTTAGTGTCAAGCATTTTAATAAAATTAGAAAAAAATAACTAAAAAAAAAATTAAAAAAAAAATTATTACAAAATAAATAAAATAAGTGGGCTATCTTAGTAAGAGACCTTAATTGGGCCATTTTTCCTTAATTTTGCTTAGGCCAAACACCCAAAGCCCATCAATTAGCCCATACCCTTTCCATTAAAACCTAGACTTAGACCTATAAAAATACCTAGACCTAACACAATAGAGGGAGAAACACACAAGATAGAGCTGCGCAGCTTGGCAAAAGACAGGGATGCAAACCCACCCTCCTCTTCCTATCATCGTCTTCTTCGACGCCAATCACCCCAAGTACACCTAAAAAAAAACGCAGGCTAAAACAGCAAAAACCTAGTTCAAAACAGATGCAGGACCACCCTTAAACCCCAAGTCAAGCAAGCTCTAGAATTTGTTCAAACAGCGTGAAAATCAGCTTGAATACACTATCCTAATGAGTTCAAGTCGAGTCCGTTCATGGCCAAAGGGTTCACCGGTTCGAAGTTCTGTTGATAGCTCATTCACGAATTTTTGCTTTTTCTTTGGAGTTTTGTTCTCACTGTGTGTAACGGAGCAGGAAAGTGCAGTAGTAAAGGTCATATCTCTTACCTTGAATCTACGCTAATTACAAACCTATTTGTGGTTTCGTCATAATATGTTGGTTCATTTTGATAAATTGTTTGCATGAAGTATCCTACTGCATATTCAATAGCATTATGACGACTTTCCTACTATTTTGAGTTCAATTTCGTTAGTTTTCTTGCTGGCTTGTCTCCTTATGTATTTTAAAGGTCATATTTATTTGATTCAATTTGATTTGGATAATGCCTAGTAAATTGGTTATGATGTTACTTTTTGTATATATCCCATAATCTGATTTTCTATTAGATTACAAAATGAAAGCTATGGAATTATTAAGAGACGATGTGGTTATGTTTTCTTTCAAAAAAAAAATCATGTTGTATATATTCAATAGTGAACGCCCCTATGAACATCCCTAGTTTGCTTTGGTTGGGTGCAATCCATTGAACCTTAGATTTCGATGCGTTCCATTTAGCAAATTACATGGCCCTCGCAAAGTATAAACGTGAAATTACTTTAGGCGCGTTAGTTAATAAAAATACTTTTCCTAAATACGGGTGCGCATTTATGTGACCCAAATCTTACTCTCGGCGAAACCGAAATGCATGAAAGTCACAGGCGTACCGGTTGCAGTGTGACTCAAAATGTGTTTTCGTGACGTTGCAATTCTTCTAAAATTAAAAGCGGAGCATTAAAAGCACATAATTAAAATATGTATAAAGAAATCAGATAAAAGCAAAAAATTGCAGTTGAGCGACCGTACTAAAACTACGAAATCCGGGAGTGCCTAACACCTTCTCCCGGGTTAACAGAATTCCTTATCCAGATTTCTAGTTTCGATGACTGTATTACAGAGTCATAAATTTCCTCGGTTCGGGATTAAACCGGTGACTTGGGACACCATTATTTTCCCAAGTGGCGACTCTGAATTAATTAAATAAATTGATCCCGTTCCGACTGTCCTTTAAGTGGAAAAACTCCTTCACTGATTATTATTATATCCATTCTCGGGGTGTAGTATTAAATAGTGACACATTATGTTTATACTTATGTGTGTGTGAAAAAAGGAGGTGTGACAGCTCTGGCGACTCTGCTGGGGATAAGTAACCCCGAACTTCGGTTCAGGGTTTAAGAATTCGAGCTCAGTTAAATTGCTGTTTTTGCTTATATATCTGATTTCTTATATGTTTTGATTAATATGCTACATGTTTACCGCTTTGATATTGCGTGAACTGTATATATAAAACTGTGCCGAAAACCCTTCTCTTCTTATCTTCGGGGATGTGCTTACTGGTTGAGACTCCCCTTTTTGTTAGTGTCAAAACCCAAAAATAAGAAAAAGAGGCCGGATAAGTTACAAAGCCGATTGACCCCGCGGGTCACCGGTACGTAGCCCCCTCCTCGATCCGAGTTGTCCGCTCGGGTACACGGTCTAGTACCATTGAAAACATTAGGATATTGAGCCTAGATTTAGGACGTTTATTTGCATCATATCTGACTTAGGGGACTCAACACAGGGGTTGGGTCCGTCTAGGACAGGTGACGCGGAAAATTAAAGACCGAACATGTTATATGTTGCATTTATTTGTTCTAGATTATTATTGGCTAAATTCCTGAAAAACATAAAGAGAGAAATTTTAGATATCGAAATATTGTTGATTGCTTGAAAAGAAAATCTGAAAAAAAAAAGGTGGAATAATTTTTGTTGGAATAATTGGTCAAATAATCTGACCGAACTACACAGATTTGATTTTCGCCAATAGGTGGGGTACGTAGGCAACCCTCATCGGGTCCAACCACCCCTTTAAAAAATAAAAAAAATGTGTGTTTAATTTTGTCAATAAAATCAAAGTGATGCCGTTTTTGCAAATAGCCGAATGTTCCGAAAGGACGCCGGAAGGCTGTTTTTGCAAAAATAGCCACTTTGAATCATTTTTAATAATTTGCAGCCACAGCCTTGAAGTATTCCTTGTGGAAATGTTGCAAGGCCATAGCCGCAAAATCAAGTCCGGGTTCACAACCCTTTTGCAAAAATAACCAAAAAATGTCAAATTTTTGATTTTGTTATAAATAAGTCGGGTGATGCTATTCTTGCTTAAAATAAGCCGAATGTCCCTCAAAAGGACGCCGGAAGACCGTTTTTGCAAGAATAGCCACTTTGAATCATTTTAAATAATTTTGGACACAACCTTGAAATGTTTCCTCGCGGAAATGTCGAAAGGTTGTATCCACAAAAATCAAGTTTTGAGTCATCACTCAACTTTACAAAAATAACCACTTTATCAAATAAGCCAGTACATGGCCGGAATTTTGCTGAAATAGCCACATTTTTGCATTTTAACTTCCTCAGTCTTGTGTTGGCCTGTGTTGGTGCTGAACGATGCCCCATAGGCCCCATGATAAATTTTGAAATTGCATTTTCTTAAATAAAATTTTCCAAAAAGAGCCACTTTGTCTAAATAAGCCATTACATGGCCAATTTATGAAAAATAGTCTTGTGTTGGTTTATGGTGATGCCGAACGATGCCCCATGAGCCACAGGATAAAAAACATTTCAAGTTTATCTTTCTTTTATAGATTTTGAAAAAATAGTCATTTTGTCAAATAAGCCATTATGTGGCTAATTTTGTAGAAATAGTCATAATTGACACAAAAAATATTCTTATTCTTGTAGAAATCTCCTACAAAAAATATTCGACCATTTCCATAGCCAAAAAGAAAAAAAAAATGAAAAACTACAAAAAAAAGAAAGGAAAAAATGAAAAAACCACAAAAAGGGAAAAAGAATAGAAAATAGCAGAAAAAAAAATGATGATCAATAAGCGGGATACCTTAATGCTGACATGTTGGCTTCGTTTTGTTGTGTCGATTTTTAGAAAGGTGGTTGGTTGTGGTTCCAAAATAACTCTTCCCTATAATACAAGGTCAGAGGACAATGGCAGAGAATCTCAAGACTGAGTGGGTTGGTACCGGTACCCGACAACTGCTGGTTGAACGGAACCACATGTTAGTAGAAGAAGTCAAAATAATAAGACAATACGTGGCTGAAATGTATCGGGCGTGGATGGATGGAAAAGCACCACCCCCGCCACCACCTAGTTTCATGGACCCGGTCCTTACACTGAACCCGATGCCAAATATACTTGCCTATCGCAGCCTTTCTAGCCACTCGAGTAGCTCAATTACTCGTCCCCCAGCTATGCTTTCCCAACACTACTTCCATCCCCAACCCCACTACTCTCCCCAGGGCACCCAAAATCGTACTTCACCTTCCAGGTACCCAATTCCACAAAAAGCTTACCAACCCCCACAAACATACCGGAAACCCCCTGGGTCAGGTTTCAAGCCAAACAAGGCGTTTAGGGAGGAAAGGTTGTTGAAGCGAGAAAAGGTTTTCACCCCTATCGGAGAATCTTATGCGAGTCTGTTCGGAAGGTTGAATCATGTTGGCTTGATTAAGCCGCTCGCCAGATGTATTCCAAATCCTCTTGCAAGAAGCTTCGATCCTACTGCACGATGTGTATACCACTCCAATGCTTAGGGGCATGATGTTGAAAGATGTTGGAATTTGAAAGAGGAAATAGAAAGAATGATTCAGGCAGAAATGATTGCGGTCCAAGACACTGGCACCCTGAACATTACACAGGATCCTCTACCTGCATGTGACGTTGCGCATTTTGTGGGGACGATGCCCGATGACGAGGGTGAAGAGATTTTTCTTTGGAAGTCGAGGATATTGAAATAGAAAGCGATCTTAATGCAGAATACAGTGGCTAAGATGCCATGCTTGTCAATTGGGAAGGTGCTCCAACTCTTGGAGTTTTGGTAGTTTTATTTTGGTGTCGTTTCTGTTACCCGGGTCATTTTAGGGTTGTAATCCGGACGTTGTCTTGAGAGTCAAAACCCTTCTATCTTTGCTTTGTTTATTAATAAAAATTGTTTAGTGCCGTCTAGGTTTGTAATTCTAGTCTAGTCTGTTCGTTTTGTTGTTGTTTCAACCCATCAGTTTAGTACAACTCTTTGTTTCCCATCATTCCTAGTCATTCCATTTATGATCACTTTGCATTTCTTCTCATACTGACTTTAGCAACATGACATGCACATAATTCTAAGCCTGGTTTTTAAAAGTCAATGAAACAATGTTGAAGATGAAATGATACTCGGAAGAAATAAAAACATATTGGAATACTGTGAAGCCGGAATCAAGTGAACATTGGGGAAAGCGTAACATAAAGAAATGCCTTGGAAATGCATCATCAATTTAAAGCCAAAGGCAAAAATACCCCAAAGCTAAGGAACCATTCGTGGTATCGAGATTGTTGCCCAATGGCACCGAGAATCGTCAAATACCAAAGGCAAATATGTGAATCGGTCGAAAGGTGTTTAAATGTGTAGTTTGTACTTGGTAGGTCTCGAAGATTGGAATGACGAAGGCATTTTATTCGGCTATCCAAACACTTTATCCATTGATATCCCTTTGATTCTTTCATACCCCTCTTTCGGAATCAACAACAAAAATTGAGGATTGAGCGGAGAAATCAAATGGATAAACAAAAAGAAAGAAGAAAAGAAAAGAAAAAAAAAAGAGAAAAGAAAAGAAGAAAAAAAAGGAGAAAAGAAAAAGAAAGAAAAGAAAAAGAAGAGAAAGAAAAAGAATGCAAAGGAAACATCGGGAGAAGTCAAATCGCAATAAGGAAGCGATCTTATGATCTGAACTACGTTTGACTTGATCCCGAAAGGGTACGTAGGCAACCTCACTGAGGTTCAGTCACAATAAATGAAAAATCCGAAAATCTAAAAAACAAATCCCCCAAGAAGGAAACTGGGGCAGAAGTTATGGTTGTTGACAGAATAAAGATTCTGAAAGTTGTAATTTTATCCTACGATGAAATATTTTGAGCCTTTATCCCAACCAAAAGCCTACATTACAGTCCAAAGGAAGACCTTCCGATCAATCTTCAAGAAATGCCGAGTCAAGCGAACAAAGGTCAATCACATCAGGGGCAATACTCCAGTCCGAACAAAGGAGAATGAAGAACTCAAACCACCACGAGACTCCAAGATGAGAGAAGTCAAAATGAGAGAGTCTTATCGGTGAAAACCCACACGGGCACCGTAAGGCGACGGTGAGTTGAGAGAAAGAAAGATCAAATGAGAGAGGCTTGTTGGCGAAAACCCTACGGGCACTGCAAGTCGACTAAGGATCAGATCAAAGAAATGAAGTATTGAAGACCGGTTTCACAGCAAAACTTTGCAACAAGAGTTGAACATCAACTTTTCTATACGGAGAAGGCCAAAAGTGCATGTCAAGGTCGCTAGAGTCGGTATTCAAAATCCGTTAGGTCATTCGTCTGTAGGTTTCTTGTTAGGAATTGTATTTTCTTTTTTATTCTTCACACTTTGTTTTACTCTCCCTCTTATCGAGTCAATCAGGTCATAACAAGTATAGAAATGATTTCAAAATTTGCCACCAAGCTTTCCAATTGCACAAGATGGGATTTAGCCAACAAGACAATTGTCGTAGGTCAGGGAATGACAAGGCCAGCCCAAAAGAGCAACATGTGCAATGGAGTGGGCAACAATAAAAATGTTTGGGGTGCATACAAGACGCAAAGGTCGGCAAAGTGCCAATTCGGGAAAAATATAACAAATGGAAATAGGGGAGTGTATTCTGACAAAGAAAGAGCCAGTCAAGAAACACCCCAAGGTTGTCCAATGAAATCATTGAAGAAATCGTAGACTTCAAGATCGGAATTGTGGGATCCGTCAAGAAAGGAACAACATACATACCGTAAGGAAGGCGTGTTTTGAACAAAGAAAGAATGAAAAGAATAGTCGGTGAACAGGCCAAGCATTCAATTGGAAAGTTCAAGGCCACAACCAACCACCGCATTTTAAACTGACAGAGTTTTCTTTGCTTTGAAACATGAGCAAAAGATATTGTCAAACTGGGGCAAGGAAAATTTTCTGTCATCGGATAATCATCCGAAGAGCATGAAGGTGAATACAATTGTTTTTGAAGATGAACAAGGCAAGTTGAAAGGTGAAGGAAACAACTGTTAGAGAATGATAAGATCTTAGTCTGTTGAAACTTTCTCCTAAGACAAAAGTCTTAGTCTGATGAATTTTTCACCTAAGATGAAGTGGATAAAATCTTAGTCTGTTGAATCTTTCTCCCAAGATAAAAGTCTTGGTCTGATGAATTTTTCACCTAAGATAAAGAGATATTGCAATGTGAAAACAAAAGGAAGGCAGAAGCCAATGAAAGCAGAAGTTGGAAAAGAAATAAAGGCAAAAGCTGAAAAGAAAGGAAAGTATAAATAGACCCAGTCCGAAGAGTTATCTCCTGGAGTCATAATCTCAGTCCGATGGAAATTCCTCCTGAGATAACACAGAAAATAGACCCAATCCGAAGAGTTATCTCCTGGAGTCATAAACTCAGTCCGATGGTTAATCCTCCTGAGATTACATTGAAATGGGCATAGTCCAGTGAGATACAATCTTAGTCTGTTGAATCTTTCTCCTAAGACAAAAGTCTTGGTCTGATGAATTTTTCACCTAAGATGAAAGGAAAGAATCTTAGTCTGCTGAATCTTTCTCCCAAGATAAAAGTCTTGGTCTGATGAATTTTTCACCTAAGATAAAGAGATAATGCAATGTGAAAACAAAAGGAAGGCAGAAGCCAATGAAAGTGGAAGTTGGAAAAGGAAATGAAGGCAAAATTTGAAAAGAAAAGGAAAGGCATAATTTGAATGGTAAAATCAGAAGTTGGAAAAGAAAGAAAGGGCAAAAGCCGAAAAAGAAAGGAAAGATTGTTGAAATTGAAAGACTTAAGAAAGTCTGAAATGAATAGACCCAGTCCGAAGAGTTATCTCCTGGAGTCATAAACTCAGTCCGATGGATATTCCTTCTGAGACCATACAAATGAATAGACCCAGTCCGAAGAGTTATCTCCTGGAATCATAAACTCAGTCCGATGGATAATCCTCCTGAGATTACATTGAAATAGACATAGTCCAGTGAGAATGAAAATCTTAGTCTGTTGAAACTTTCTCCTAAGATTAAAAGTCTTAGTCTGATGAATTTTTCACCTAAGATAAAGGGATAGTGCAATTTGAAAACAAAAGGGAAAAATGGAAGTTTGGAAAATAAAGAAAGTTAAAAGTTGAAAAGAAAGAAAAGTTTGTTGAATGTGAAAGGCTTAAGAAAGTCTGAATTGAAAATGGACCCAGTCTGATGAATTATCTCATGGAGTCATAAACTCAGTCCGATGGATATTTCTCCTGAGACCATGCAAATGAATAGACCCAGTCCGAAGAATTATCTCCTGGAGTCATAAACTCAGTCCGATGGTTAATCCTCCTGGGATTACATTGAAATGGACATAGTCCAGTGAGAATCAAAATCTTAGTCTGTTGAAACTTTTTCCTAAGATTAAATGTCTTAGTCTGATGAATTTTTCACCTAAGATAACCTTCAGTCAAGGTAACACAAAAGATTTTAATTTCATGCATTTTAATTTCTGTTAGGCTCCCACCTTCAAACACGGGAATACTTTTCTGCATCGCATTGCACGTTTAATTTCTGTTAGGCGCCCACCTTCAAACACGGGAATACTTTTTTGCATCGCATTGCACGTTTAATTTCTGTTAGGCGCCCACCTTCAAACACGGGAATACTTTTCTGCATCGCATTGCACGTTTAATTTCTGTTAGGCGCCCACCTTCAAACACGGGAATACATTTCTCCATTGCACGTTTAATTTCTGTTAGGCGCCCACCTTCAAACACGGGAATACATTTCTACATTGCACGTTTAATTTCTGTTAGGCGCCCACCTTCAAACACCGGAATACATTTCTGCATTGCATATTTAATTTCTGCTAGGCGCCCACCTTCTAACATGGGAATATTTTTCTGCATTTCATTTCATCCATGTCTGCATTTAAAAAAGAAAAACAAAAAAAAATGAAATTCTGACATTCAATAACATGATGTGCCCAGTCACCATACTGGGGCAGAAAAAAAATCTTTATTTGGTTGTTTATTTTGTCACAAGTAGGGGTCCACCTGGAGAATGGACGAATACTTCATATTGAAGAATGTTTGAACAAGTCAAGGCAAGAAAAAGAATGCCGGTGAAGAAAAGTTGAACAAGTCGAGGCAATAACAAGAATGCCAGTGAAAGAGAAATACAAGTCAAGGCTCAGCAACTAGGAGCCCACCTAAAATCATGAGCACTATATGTCCGGACTTGATCCAAAAGTTGAAGAAGATTGAACCAACACCTGCGGCTAACAAGCATCAAGATTCAGATCAGGGTCCGCATGAAGCACCCAACCAACTCAAGATCAAGCTTCAGAAGACTCATAGATAGGAATTTTGTAACTCGTAGCCGATAGGTTTAGTTAGTCTTTTTCAATTTTGATGTAATAGCGGGACAACGGACCGGAGCCTCGGACGGAACCTCGACTCTCAACCTCGATACTCCATCCTTCCCGAACTACACTGACCTGATTTCTGTTTAGCCCAGGATATGTAGGCAACCTCTGAAGCAGGGTGCGGTCAAAGCTTTTCAAAATGCTTCACAACGGAATACTCGAACGGGTAAAAGTCGTTCATAGTTGCTCACTTGTCTTTGCACGGAAACTCTTCATGTTCCCGAGCAAAGAGGGGCAGCTGTGAGCACGTGATTTTTACCCTACATATGAGTTATTCCCATAAATTCAAAATAAATAATTTTTCCTTATTTTTACAATTCGTATTAATTAGTTGCATGAAAATTAATATAAAAATACAAAAAATACGCATTTGCATTTAGGAATTTAATTTCACATTTTTTAGTATCAATTCGTTTTAGAACAAAATAACAAAAATGGTCCATCTTGCATTTTTAGTTTAAATATGTTTTAGTTTGCATTTTTACTAATGGATAGGAAATAGATTTTAGTGTCAAGCATTTTAATAAAATTAGAAAAAAATAACTAAAAAAAATTAAAAAAAATTATTACAAAATAAATAAAATAAGTGGGCTATCTTAGTAAGAGACCTTAATTGGGCCATTTTTCCTTAATTTTGCTTAGGCCAAACACCCAAAGCCCATCAATTAGCCCATACCCTTTCCATTAAAACCTAGACTTAGACCTATAAAAATACCTAGACCTAACACAATAGAGGGAGACACACACAAGACAGAGCTGCGCAGCTTGGCAAAAGACAGGGATGCAAACCCACCCTCCTCTTCCTATCATCGTCTTCTTCAACGCCAATCACCCCAAGTACACCTAAAAAAAATGCAGGCTAAAACAGCAAAAACCTAGTTCAAAACAGATGCAGGACCACCCTTAAACCCCAAGTCAAGCAAGCTCTAGAATTTTTCAAACAGCGTGAAAATCAGCTTGAATACACTATCCTAATGAGTTCAAGTCGAGTCCGTTCATGGCCAAAGGGTTCACCGGTTCGAAGTTCTGTTGATAGCTCATTCACGAATTTTTGCTTTTTCTTTGGAGTTTTGTTCTCACTGTGCGTAACGGAGCAGGAAAGTGCAGTAGTAAAGGTCATATCTCTTACCTTGAATCTACGCTAATTACAAACCTATTTGTGGTTTCGTCTTAATATGTGGGTTCATTTTGATAAATTTTTGCATGAAGTATTCTACTGCATATTCAATAGCATTATGATGACTTTCCTACTATTTTGAGTTCAATTTTGTTAGTTTTCTTGCTGGCTTGTCTCCTTATGTATTTTAAAGGTCATATTTATTTGATTCAATTTGATTTGGATAATGCCTAGTAAATTGGTTATGATGATACTTTTTGTATATATCCCATATTCTGATTTTCTATTATATTACGAAATGAAAGCTATGGAATTATTAAGAGACGATGTGGTTATGTTTTCTTTCAAAAAAAAAAAATCATGTTGTATATATTCAATAGCGAACGCCCCTATGAACATCCCTAGTTTGCTTTGGTTGGATGCAATCCATTGAACCTTAGATTTCGATACGTGCCATTTAGCAAATTTCATGGCCCTCGCAAAGTATAAACGCGAAATTACTTTAGGCGCGTTAGTTAATAAAAATACTTTTCCTAAATACGGGTGCGCATTTATGTGACCCAAATCTTACTCTCGGCGAAACTGAAATGCATGAAAGTCACAGGCGTACCGGTTGCGGTGTGACTCAAAATGTATTTTCGTGACGTTGCAATTCTTCTAAAATTAAAAGCGGAGCATTAAAAGCACATAATTAAAATATGTATAAAGAAATCAGATAAAAGCAAAAAATTGCAGTTGAGCGACCGTGCTAAAACCACGGAATCCGGGAGTGCCTAACACCTTCTCCCGGGTTAACAGAATTCCTTATCCAGGTTTCTAGTTTCGCAGACTATATGACAGAGTCATAAATTTCCTCGGTTCGGGATTAAACCGGTGACTTGGGACACCATTATTTTCCCAAGTGGCGACTCGAAAAAATTAAATAAATTGATCCCGTTCCGACTGTCCTTTAAGTGGAAAAACTCCTTCACTGATTATTATTATATCCATTCTCGGGGTGTAGTATTAAACAGTGACACATTATGTTTATACTTACGTGTGTGTGAAAAAAGGAGGTGTGACAGGTACAACTTTCTTGCTGGAGCATACTCTGATGCACTCTGCTATGCATTTTGTGCCATTTCCGACATAGTCCATATCACATTAGTCTGGACGACCTGACTTATGACAACCAGTCTGAAATAAAGTATCATAACCCAAATTCGTTATATCAAGCTAAGAGAGAGCCACTAGGGCTTCCAATTTTCAATAATCGCTAAACGGTGCCGATACACACGATATACAACCACTGCAAAGGCGGATTACGAGAGCTTCTAGTCTCCATCACCTATATAGCACCTGAATCACTATGTCGGATTCCACGCTCCAATGTGCGAATACATAACACACACCAAGCATCCATTCACACCACGAAAGTCATTCAAAAATTTCCCTATGCCATCAACAACTTAATCATCACAGTCGATCCAACAAGAGAATACCACCATACCACTAGATATTATCAGTTTACAGCACCTTGTCCCTTTTTGACCATATAGCCTGCCAAATCACTAGAATAACAGTATCATTTCATTTTAATCACTAGAAAGATCAATTCTTAGATCACCTGCAGCTGCCCGCACTGCTCAATAATTTTATTTAATGACTTCCCATATATTATGAACTGATCTCAAAACCTTGAACATGATATTATCAACTTTCCATAACACATTGCATATACCATACCACACTAAGATAACATGGAAACTTCTATCTCTTTTCTGCACTGCAAACATCGACGCACTCAACTAGTCAAGGACTTTCATGATTCCATATAGAGGAAAACTCATTACACATTCCCAGCTTCGCATACCAACAGGAAAGACATTCAGTTTCAACCCACGGTAAAACACATCACAAACTTTTTCTCCCAATTCATTGCATAAGTTTAACTGTCAGGACTGAGTCCTTTTACCCACATTGAGCTACGCAACTGCCAGCACTCAAGAGCTTAGTTGCACCATAGCTGCAAGACTCATTACTTCGTACACATACCAGGAATTAGTCGTATCCTTATCATACTGTTTCAGTTTATTAACAAGTTATTCCATTTACCCAATTTCCTTTCTGATTCATCTTTAATTTAATATTAGCCTTTACTGTAGCACCACAATATCTCAACTCACGCTACCACACGAGACTCGTACATAAGACCATACGGTCTAAAACTCATAGGCCACTGAATACTCTCTCAATGTTTCCTAGAGTACCACCTTCTACAATACTTTATTTTGAAGAACTTCATGCGATTTTAAATTCGTTATCATTACTCTGATATAGATACATAGAATCTCATCATTCACATATCATTACACAAGTCTTGATCCCTTCTAACGAAACCACCGTCTTTAGCCACATACACAATCTTAAGACACCTTACCGTTACAAGCAAAGTCTTGAACACCGCAAGGCTATTCTCGGGCGTCATTTACCCTTATTAAGTTATAATTTAGCCGTCTTATTGAATAGAACCACTCGTGTTTGTTAGAACTATGACACTGCAGAACATGATTACATACAGATGCACGTAGCTATCTTCCTTTTCTATACATCGAACATTCTTTACCAACAACAGTTCAAATCATCCTAGGATCTCTTCACATCTACGAAGCACCATAACCTTTATCAGAATTTTCCCAACATACTTAGAGACAGAACCAACATAGCACACAACAATAAAATCAGTTAATCAATAACAAACTCCCCAACTTGGCTCGGAGCCATACATCAAAGCATTTTTAGCCACTCCTAGCATTATCACTCAATTGATGCCACAATGTTATAGTGAGATTAAGCTCAAGTCATTTACAAGCCTTGATAGAGACTCGAATCATCAGAGACCTTAACTCTTCTATAATTCTTGCATTTATACACACTCAACATTTAAGCCTACTTTCCAGGTGACAGAATTATTTTTTCTAAGTCCCAATTTTTCCAAAAATTTCGACAGTGTTTCCTTTGTAATTTGGCCTATCCACCTGCCACAGAATCACCAAACCATTCTAACAATACATCCTCAACTCAACAATACATCACAATGAATTTCAACAACATTAAATCTCATACTATACGAATCATATTATCACAATTGATACATGGACCTGCGTCGCACCTATTCGAATCATAACACATAGGAAATACCTTCCAATTACACATAAGGGTCATACCACTTACGGACACCCCGTAGGAGATAGCCCACATGCTTCACCTTAATTCGATTTTTCAACATACCTTCCACCATCACATAGCATAATCACTTTAGTCTTCCTGAGTCTAAACTCGTTTTACTACACGTAAGGCACTTTACCTTCCAACTAAGAGATATGATAAATATTCACCACACCCATAGCTCGGGGCTACACAACAGATTACAATAAGGATATAACACATGACGGCTCGTACATTATTAAGCTTCCATTTCCACAGTTAGGGACAATACCGATCACACGAAATTTCATAATACCAGTTTGTAAAATCAGCACTTTGGTGCTCATGTCATAGACAAAGATCTGGCCTCAAGTCCTCCCGACTGGCCCAACATGAACTCGTAGAGATTATATCTCGCCCCTCGACCAAGGAATCACAAGCCATCAAGGTAATTATATTACTGAGCGATGCGCGTACAAGCGTATGGAAGGAATTTCAAAGAATTATATCTCAAGCCGAATCAAGTACGCACGATAAGAATTCCAAGAAATGTGAAGTGTTTCCTAAAGGTTTGCAGCCTCCCGAGGATAAGTACAGGCGTCCCCGTACCGATCCACAAGACTCTTTGAATTTGTACTGTATATTATACTTGATGTTAGTGGTTGTCCTCTAAACTTGTCACGACCCCAATCCCGATCGTGATGGTGCCCAACACAACTGCTAGGCAAGCCCGACCATTTACCCTCTCATCCCGAGCATGAAGGTCAAATCAATCATATGGATATTATTATCAACAATAAAGCTAAACTAAATAACCACCCAAAGATCTAGGATCACGAGTCTAGAGCCTCTAACATGATCGGATACAATATCTAAACCAAATACTCAAGTTCGAATAATGTGTATACAAAGGAAAACTGGAATAAGAAGAGATGCCAGGTCTTGCGAACGCCAGCAGCTACCTCAGCTACTCAGATAAATACTGATAAAAGCTGGAGTGCTCATATATCCCTCATGTGTACCTGAATCTGCACACAAAGGTGCAGGGAGTAGGGGTGAGTACTAAGTACTCAGTGAGTAATAAATATATACAAGTAGCTGAAAGTAAGAAATCCACAAAATACCACAAAATGAAGCTAAACTACAGTCCGATCCTCCTACGAACTAGCAACAACAGTACAATACAATTATCACAGATAATTCACAGACAAAGATGCAATGCAAAGCACATAACCACTATGGCGTGTAGCCCGATCCATTTAACATTGACGGCGCTCACTGGGGGTGTGTACAGACTCCGGAGGGGCTCCTACAACCCAAGCGCAATACCGCTGCGACGTGCTGCTCGATCCTCATATCAACCGCTGCGGCATGCATCCCGGTCCTCATATCAACCGCTGCGGCGTGCAGCCCGATCCTCATATCAACCGCTGCGGCGTGTAGTCCGATCTATCCTCAGTCCACAACATGCATATGAGTCACACAACAGCTCAACTTATTTATTTCTAGGTTCCAATTCATTTAATTATGAAAATACTTTAATGCTTATTTAATTTTCCAAAATAGATGACTTAGCATTTCAATACGGTGCTTTCAAACCAGGACTGATATTAGTGATTAAGCAATTAGAGCTATCACAAATATAACTATCCCCTAGGGATACTACAAGTCGGCACAATGCCCCAAACATGGCTTACAGCCTACAAAATATATCTAACACAATGTGCGTTTCAACCGTATATAGCATATTATTCACATCCTGGATGGACTAAGTCTCAATCCCCAGTCACAATCAATCCCGCACCTGCCACGGGGTGCGAGCCACGCCCTACTAGCATCACAATATGCTAAGTCGGGGTTTCGAACCCTCAGGCTACCATATACACAAACTACTCACCTCTAGCCGGTCGTGGACTCGTCCGCAATGCCCTTTCTTTTGAAATTCGCTGCCTCGCACGTAGAATCTAGTCAAACCACAACAATTATGTCAATTACGGGTCAAAGAAACATAACCCACTTCAATTTACATGAAGTACACATAAACGCACTAAGTTGGTAAAATCCGAGCCCCGGGCCCACTTCTCAAAAAATTCCGAAAATTATATCAGTGGATTCCTCGTCTCTCCATGAGTCCGTGCATATAAACTTTTTCAAAATCGGAGTTCAAATGACCTTTCAAAATCCAAAATTTCGTTTTCATGATTTAGGCCCTAGTTCTTCACAAAGTCTACCCAATTTCAGGAATTTTGGTGTTGATTCTAACATAAAATCATGTTTTTGAGTCAAGAAACTTACCTCTAGCGATTACCCATTGATTTCTCTCTTAATAATCGCCTCAGAAGCTTCTTCCCGTTCCAAAATTGGAAGAAAACTCGACCTGCTCATTATAGGTATACTGTTCACATGTTTTACTGCTTCCAATGGATTCCTTGTGAAATTCTAATGTATTTAGGCTTTTGAATCACTCAATTTGACCTTATAATGAAGGAGATATGTAGGTTTTAAGATTTGCAAATAGTGCAGGTTTTTAATACGACGTCAGGGGCAGTTTCGTCATTAACCTGAAAATCTTGGCAACTTTAGTAAAATGGCCATAAAATTCTCATAAGATATCCAAATTCGATGATTCGTTTTGCTACGGGTCCGTAATTATGATACGGATCTAATAGTTCATTAAAAATAGTAATCGGAGCTCATTTGTTTAATATGATATCATTTATGCTTGAAGAAACGATGTCGAAGCATAAGAAAAACGAGCATAACGCAACCCAAACCTATCTGAAACTCACCCGAGCTCCTCGGGACTGCATACAAACATATTAACATGTCACATATGATCATGCAAACTTACTTTCACTCTCAAAACACCAAAACTAACATCAAAACACCAAATTTACATCGGATTCAAGCCTAAGTTCTTCTAAAACTTCCGAAACTTGCATTTGATCTAAAACCCGACCTAAACACCTCCGAATGACTTGAAACTTTGCACGCATATCCAAAATAACCTAATGGAGTTGCTGCAACTCTCAAAATTCTATTCCGACTCTCAGATGAAAATCTCACCTACCATCCGGAATTCGCCAAAATTCAACCTTAGCCAATTCAAGCCTAAAACTACGCCGGACCTCCGAATTTGATTCCGATTGCTCTCCTAAATCATACATGATCCCCCGAAACTAGTCGAATCATCAGAATTCAATTTCGAGCTGTCTAACTCATCGGTCAACCTTCGGTTGACTTTTCCAACCTATTCTTCTCATAAAGAGGTTTATGCCCTCATTTTTATCTAAATTTCTTACGATTTACTTCTAACTTTTCGAACACATATAAATTAGTATATTGAAGTGTTAAATGAAGAAAATGGGGCAATAACTCCCGTAACGACGGGTCAAGTCGTTACATGTAATATTTGTAAAACTATCTTGTCTTAGACATAAATTTGACATCAAAGACAAATTTATTTAGTGTGAGAAAAGACGGATAGCGACGTCTGTAGACATCCCAGCAACAAAAGCTATCTATTTGGCAAGTTCTAAATATCATTTTCTAAACATTTTCATGCATCGTGAAATAAATTGAAGAAATTTTGAAACTTATACTTTCAAGTATGGCATAGTATATGTGTTGCTGTAAAAACTTGTTTATAATATGAAGATTAAATATTTAAATTTAAATATATGTAATTCTTTTTTGGAACGAACAAGATTTAAGTCCTATTAGTTGCTTTTTGACGCACACTCTTGTGTAGTCCAGCTGATTTCCTGCTGGAAAATAGTATGTGGACCCTTGATTAATTTCGATTTAATTATGCCTTTTGCTTTATTATAGGAAGTCTCTTTTATGGTTAAGAAACTGATATTGCCGTGCCAATTAAGCTGCTAAACTTAATTATAGAGGCGGAATGTAACATGATTTAAGTTATGGATCTGGGTTTAGGATTCATACCTAGTTACTAAGTTAATCTATTATTCATACCTAGTTAATAAGTTCTAAATCTATTATTCATACGTAGTTACTGAATTTTTTTAATATATATAGAGTGAACGAGTTAAAGTTACTGAATTTAAATGTACCCACACACATACTTGATTATGTGCTCTTTTCTTCATGTTTTATTTAACTTAATTTTGTTTACAAACATGCGATTTTATTTTACTTAATTACTTCATTCGGTCCAAAATAAATAATTTTTTGGCCTTTTGTTTTGTGGTCCTAAATAAGTGACTTTTTCAGATTTCAAGAATGAATTAAATTTTTTTTCCTACATTGTCCTTGGAGTAAATAGTGTTGGAGTATATGTTAGCAGTATTTTGTGAGATAGTAAAGGTAAATATGGTTAATTTCATTGTTAATTAATGCTAAAAGATAGATTACTTAATCTATGTGAAACATCCAAATAAATCACTTATTTTAGACCGGAGGGAGTACTATTTAAACAGTTGATGAAAGGCCATTTTTATATTTATTACAATTTTTTTTTAAAAATAAAGTATATTAGCACTTATTTGTATCACTCCTAGATCTATCAAAACTTTTATTTTGAAAGGAAAAAAAAAAAAAACACTGCTTGATTTCAATGACACTAGTCAAGTATCAAATGAAAAAGAACTGAAATTAAGTGCAATATGTCTTCTAGTTACATTGTATATTGTTGGAAATTGCACCGACAGTATTTTCACGAGTAAATATTAGTCACCTCCTTTTTTACAATTAACTTATAATAAAATTAACTTAAAATTTTACATAAAAATAATAAATGCACGAAAATTAATTTATCAAAATTATACAACAAAGTTAAGATATAATATTAATATTTTTTTATGAAAGAGAAAATCTTATTAATCACCAAACCAATAGTAACTGTACATTATGATCTCAATTCTATGTTACTCCTCCTTGTCTACTCTATTCTATTACATCAATGTTTACTACTCCCTCCGTTCAATTTATGTGAACCTATTTCCTTTTTAGTCCGTGCCAAAAAGAATGACCCCTTTCCTTATTTGGAAATAATTTACCTTTATGCAATAATTTATAGCCACACAAAATAAATGTGCCTCATTTTACACCACAAGATCAAAAGTCTTCTCTCTTTTCTTAAACTCCGTGCCCAGTCAAATGGGTTCACATAAATTGAAACGGAGGGAGTATTTATTTCTATCTTATCTACAGTAGCTTTTGTATCCATGCTTTCTGCCTTCGTGCAGTTGATTTCTTTTCCAAAACACTCTGTATGATCACCCTGCAATCCTCCTGCACACTTTTAGTCAGCATCTAATGTCTTTTCACTTTGGAATTCCATAGTGCATCATTCCTGGCTCTCCAAAGATGGTATATAGTAGCTGCTAGTACAGAACTTATAATATTTCTGCATGTTTTTCCTACTGTATTCCTTGCCATTCTTCTCCCTGATCCTTCTAGCTTAAACTTCTGCACTCCAATTTGCATCCAGTTTAGTATTTCACTCAAGCATGCTCTAGAGTAGTGACATTAAAAAAAGAGATGCTCCACTGATTCTGTTCCTTCTTCACATATTGGACATTGGAGTTCTTTACATATCCCCATTTTGGCCAGTCTTTCTCTTGTCTGCAATCTCATGTTCATAGCTAACCAGCAGATAAAGCTATGCTTTGGAATGTTGTTGCTATTCCATACCCATCTGCTACATCCCCATCTTTCTCTCGTTCCTTGCTTCCATGTATAGCCACTTTTAACTGTGTATTCTCCTTTGGTTGCCACCCATCCCTTCTGATCAAATCCTGCAGCAAATTGATCTTTTATCTTGCATATTTTCCTCCAGTATCAGCTGCAATCCTGAGGAGGTTTGTACTGCCACCAATCCTTCTTCTTTAAGTATATATGATCAACCCATTGCACCTATAAGTTGTCAGCTTTCTTTGCTACATTCCATACATAATTGGCAATAACAGCTTAATTCCATGTATCACGGTCTATAATCCCCAGTCCACCCTTTATCTTTGGCCTGCATACAAGCTCCCAAACAATCAGAGGTCTTCTATTTGTATTTGTTTTTCCATCCCATAAGAAGTTCCTACATATAGCTGTAATGGTCTTTGTCACCTTCTTTGGTAGAATAAAGATAGATGACCAATAGGTATGGATGTCACTACAAGAAAATGGGGTTATTATGGCGGTTTGTCTAACATATACTGGCGGTTTAAAACCGCCATAATACACATGAACGGCGGCTGTCAAAATCGCCACAATCCCGCCCGCCAAAATTATATTATGGCGTTTAAGCGAGATTCGCCATAAATGCATGTGAGAACCGCCGTATTTCAACTGTTTTGTAGCGCTTTTAATTTTGTATATTACGGCGGTTTAAACCGCCATAATATTGTTTTTTTTTGCTTTTTCCCCTGTTTCAGCCTATTCACAATCCTATTTTTTACATTTTGAGTCCTATTTATTGAATGCTATGCTTTGAAACTTCTATAGCACTTCATAATCAATTAAATCCAATATAGAAGATTAAATAAGAAGAATATTCATTATATATAAAACAAAGTAGTATACCAAAATTACTTCATCCAAATATTAATTCTTCAAAGTGTATTTCAACAGTAATATCCAAAAGATTGATAGTTGATCCAACAAAATAATCACAAATTCACACTTACACAATTGTACCAAAATTACATCATCAAAATATTAATGCTTCAAATTGTATTTCCACAGTAATATCCAAAAAGATCCATAGTTGATCCTATAAAATAATCACTAATTCACAGTTGGACGATCATCATTGTTACTTTCATCTAAAGATCTTGGTTCAACTGTTGATGGTGCATCACATCCTAAATTTGATGCCTGAAAAAAAGGAAGAAAAAATACAATCAATAAGCAAATAAGAAAAAGAACCATAATAAAAGCAAGTAACTACAATATACCGTAGCAAGAGAACTTATACCTGTGGAGGAGTGGAAAATAAGTGAGCAAACTCCTCAGGGATATTTCCTACGTTCCTTTCATATAAGCTAATTAGTGCATCCAATTTTGATTTCATATTTGTCATCTCTCGCTGCCACGCCGGAGTTGGAGCAGTATTGCTAGATGAACCCACATAACCACGACGGTATCTCGCAGATGTATGTTTAAATGCTACAGTTAGAACTACACCCAAGCCTAAACCTCGAACACGACCGGGGTGCTCGGGACCGAATACTATGCCAAGAGCATCATTTGGTGAAGGTTCATCAAGACTTTCTGCTCTTTCACTTCGAATTTCTTCAATTCTTTCCTACAAAAATTGAAGCATAAACTGAGCAATGTGAAGGATATTACATGGAACAGAGTTACTAACAAAGAGGTCTAGAAAGTAACTGAATAGCAAAAAAAAAAAAACAGCAGGGGAGCAGCCTGAGGTTAGGAAGAACAACAACAGTAGATCAACAGCAGTGCAAATAACTCAATCCATGACGGAACCCAGAAATAACAAATATTGGAAAAAATCACATTTCCAGTTTCAACAAATGAAAGCATATTATGAGAATAAAATGCTTATGAACCAGAAACATAAAATTCAAATGCCTAATAGAAAAATAGATAGCAAAACTCCAACACGTTGGTATTAGATATTAAGCTATATCCCCTCTGCTGCAATGGAGAATGGTTTTACATGATCTCTCTTAAATGATGCCCACACAGCAGGTACTTCAACTAGATAATTCAATGGTCATATTCCTTATTTGTTTTGCTTCATCATCAAAAAAAATTTGAAACAGTATCCTGATCCCATCTTCATTGTTCCTGATTTTAAAATACTCTCAATATGTATTTTTATTCTAGATGCAACAATTCAACTAGATTTATTTTGAAGATGTTGAATATAAAGGAGTGCTTGACACCTCAGCCAACATAGCAGTTATGTCCTATTGCTGTTTACTTGGTAAGTGATACATCTAAGTCTCCCAGTTAGATTATAGATATATAATTAAGCAACAATCATTTAACCTCCATCTATAGCTTGTCATCAGATACAATAGAAGTAATGAAAAGTAATAGCAAAACATTTGCCTAATGAAACCAAGGTAGCAGTATCACACATTAGAAGTTGCAGAATACTTTCTGTCACTTATGATAACTAAGCAAACATGAAAAAGGGAGAATAAAACTACCAGAAGTAAGAGACTATCCAAAGAAGTGGTCAAAATTTATTTCATTACTTCAAACGCATCAACCATAAACATTTTGGAAAAAATACATGATTAATAATAAAAGTAGCTAAGTGAGCAACAATTTGGACTTTTAACTTTTTCTTGTATCAGTACATGCAACACCATATATTATCATGGTTCATTTTTTCAACTCAAACTTCGGGGCACAAACAAAATGCAAGAAGAGTGCTTTGGATCGACAACAAAAATATTATGAAATCACCAAAATATTACTTACCCCAATCACCCTAGCCTCATCAGTTACATAACTCCCATCTTTAATTTCCTTTTATGAGTCTCAGTCCACATTTTACCTCGATCAAAAGCTTTTCCCATAGCCTTCTGAAATTTTTAAAATGAATAATGTTAGTAATTAAGTGAGAACATATATCTTACCTAAGTTAAGTTCTTAAACTACCATTGCAGCCCTTCTTCTGGCCAAACTCATAGCACCACAAGTATGAGGAAGTTGATTTTTTCGAATCTGTGCATTCTTCTTGCAACGCTCCTACAAATTAAATAGGTGAAATTCTATTATATAAGACCAAAATAAGCAAAAGCAGAAGCAAAAGAAGTAGTAGAGAAGAAGAAGCAGAAACAGAAGAAGCAACAGAAGTAGATACAGTAGCAGAAGCAGCAGAAGCAAAAGAAGAAGCAGATAGCAGAATCAACTATAACAGAAGAAAGGTGAGTGTTTCTCCAACAGCTGGTGCACTCTTTATGTGTTTTTCCATTTTTCAACCACTTGGTGACCTGGGAACATCTGAAGTTGACGAGAAAGGTGAGTCATTCTATTCTGGCGCTAAAGAGAAGCTGAGAGTTGCAGACCTGATTGCAAGAGCCATAGCAGTATATGCAACTGAAGATAAATCAGATCCTGGCCTTAAAGCAGTAGTGATAGCTAGGAGTATAGGTGAAACGGTAGCATGTTCTCTCATTCTCACTCTTTCAATGCATAAAAATATTTAAGCAAAAAGACACTATGATTAATTTTTATTCTTAACTTGATTAATTTTTAACTGCAATAAAATTATATTTGAGTAGGTGAACTGTAGAAAGTTTATATATTTCTCGAAATAGCCTGAAAATTCCATACCTACTGTTTATATCAAGTTTAGTAGGAGTACGTACAAAATATTTAAGCAAAAAGACACTATGATACAGAATCCTCATGTCTGAAACTATGATACATAATCAACCACCAAGAACAGTTAATCAAGGATGGACAGAAAATATGCAGAATGTTCAAATGCTAAACTGAGGAAATGCAACTACATAAATGCAGAACAATTCAATAAGCATGATGCCTCAACTAGGAAACTATATGCACTTTCCAGGCTCACTGCTTTGGTTCCTGGCAGTTTGCGTCTATAGGTGCTTACATTGCAATTACATTACTGCTATTTTGCCTTGTATTCTATAGTATGACTTGATGTATTCAGACTCTACATTACAACAACTGCTCTTGGAGGGTAGAGTGTATGCATATGTTTACAACTACCTTTCAAACATTGTATTCGGACATTGCAACAACTATCTCGGGGTTCGGGGAGGATAGAGACCTTCATGAAGGCAGAGGCTGTATCCGGACTTTATATTCATTTTTAGGATTAGGTATAGTTCAGGTGTGCTATGTCTCCCCTTTTACCCTCCATAGCATATTCTATACATAGTTTGATTAGGAGAATGCATAAGTAATCTCTTATCTTGTAATATGGGAATATACGATTTATTGAAAGCACAAGTTTGCATTTATGTCCGTCGAAGCGTTCATGTTATCCTAATGATTAGGAAACATCATTTTATGAAAAAAGCCCATGTTATCCTAACCTCTGAACAGTATTTTACATAAAAAAATTGGTAAAATTTTCTTCCTATAAACTTTTGTCGTTGGCGTACTGTCAGCGAATGAAGTCAGTTATTCACTTAGCTTGTGCTAAAAATGGCAAGAAATCAAACCCTCTACCATCACTCACTGATTATTTACAAGAGGATGGAAAACAAGTTTTCCTGCATTCCTTCAACTCAAGGTGTTCCGAAGACAAAAGATTCAAAGAAAGTAAGGAATTTGAATGCAATTATTGGAATAGTTCCATTAAACATGGAGCGAGTATCAGCTATATATATCAACACCAATGGTAACACCACTGAGGAAACAGTCTGAAAATGTGCAAGCGAGTGATGCATGTAGACGATCGCGGGCTGATAAGGTGGAGGAGGAAGCAATTGCACTTGAAGCACAAAGCGAGACACAAGCGCAATGATCTAGAACATCGTGCAGCAAAATTGTAGCTAATATTCCCGTTGAAAGCAGACAAAGCAACTACTATGAAGGAGAAAATAACATATGCTAGAGCATTGGTAGAAATGCCAATCAATAAGGTATTTTCAGACACATTAATATTTAAAAACGAGTATGGCTACATTGTGGAACAAGAGGTGGAATTTGAATGGAAGTCAATACTATGTACTAAATGCATAAACTATGGTCACATAGTGCAGTTACGAAAACAAGTCCTGCCCATGTCCTATGCGCGCTTTTCTTTAATGGTTTGCAGTGTTTTTCAAGGATATCTGAAAATGAACTGTACATTGTGTTACATTCTGCTAGGCTTTCAATTCCAGGGTAGACATCCAATTAGCTACTGCTAAATATGATGATCAAGTTGTTTGCTTAAACCAAAGGAACAAACATCCAAATTTTGGAGATGCTAAGTACAACAACACAATAAGAAGCAAAAAAAAAAGAAGCAGCAGAAGCAAAAGAAGAAGCATAATTAGCAGTAGCAAAACAACAATATCAGAAGAAGCAAATAGCAGAAGAAGCAGAGGAAACAAAATAAGAAGAAGAAGCAGTAGCAGAAGAAGAAAAGGCAACAATAGCAAATGAAGCAGTAGAAAAAAAAAACAGAAACAGAAGAAGAAGCAGAAGTAGCAATAGCAGATGGCAAATGAAAGTACCTTTGTCTCCTCTTTCATGCGATAAGTAACAAACAATGCCCATTGGTCCATCGGTATGCCATTTGGAACGTTCTTGATGATATCTTCTTTACTTAATAATGGATCGTCAGCCTCCTTCCATAGTTTTAGCCTATACTCCCTCCACTTTTTGTTAATGGAACTGTTAAGCCATCCCTTTGCCTTTTGTTGATCAATCGTAAAAAAAAACGAGGCTTCACAAATATAAAGTAAGTTAATTTACTGTAGTTTTACATATATAACTAAAAGATACAAACTAAACAAAAGAATTTAAATGGCATTACCACTATTATATCATTAAAAACACGGTCCAGAAAAGATTTGGGCATGGATTGCCATTTCTCAAAGCCAATAGGAAAGTACATAGGATTTGTTGCTAGCTGCCCTAAAACTCCAGCAATTAGGCCAGCCGATTTCCCAATTGTTGCATCATATTCATCAAATTCTACAATTATACGCAATCCTTTATCCAAGTTATGGACATCCTTAACCTTCAATCTAATTGTTTTTATTACTTGATGTTTATCTACAACAAAATAAAGTCAAGTTAAAACATTAAAAGAGGAAAACAAAAAGAATACTCAATCACTTGAAATTTATATATACCTATAACATCGACAAACCAATGAGGTTCTTCATTGCTAGTACTACGTCCAGTTTGTCGTGAAGAGACTGCACCAGATGATGAAGATGGAACGGTGGGCTGAGAAGATACTCCATCAGATGATGAAGATGATACAACATGCTGCGAAGAGACTCCATCAGATGATGATGGAACACCGTGTTGCGAAGAGACCCCATCAACTGCAATAATAGGCTGTGTAGGTTGTGGAGGCAGTGTAGAATGTAAGGAGCCTCGATAAGATGTTGAAGATGAAGCTTGAGCTTGTGATGACTCCCTCGGAGCAAGTGAAGATCTCTCTCTGACTGATTTGAATTGATTTTTAACCATATTTTGCTTCGGCATCTCTACATACATAAAGGTATATAAAGCAAAACAAGAAAACCTTGATAGCAAAATAGTTTAAACTTCAAGACAAAATAAATAACTCAAGCTTAATTAACGAAAGAAAGTAACTAGATGCAACTACATCTCTTCTTTGCCACTTGTTAAAACCACATTTTGGACACGGATACTTAATTACGCGCCCATCAACTGACCCGTGCTCAAAAGCAAAATCCAAAAATTGTCGTAGACCATCTGCATATTCAGGTGTGTTTCGTGATTTGCTAATCCAAGATTTATCAATTGGCATGGCTAGAAAGAAAGACATACGATAACATCACAATATTAAAACTAAAAAGATAGTTCAAAAGCTTATATTTGACATGAAGCATTCATAAACATAGATAACGTTACTCATATTCACATCTATACTATATGTTGTGGAAATATCAAAAGAGTTCCTTCAACATTCCGTCATATATATAATTAATCCTCCAAAGTGATATTCATGCAGTGAACTAAAATCTTAAAAATAAAATTTGCGAGATTCAACACACATTAGATGGAGGCCATAAAGAAATTAGGAACAGAGAATGTTGTAGCATCTGAAAACCAATTGGAAATACCCTTATTAGAAGATGAACAGCTTGTTGAAAAACCAAAGAAAACACCAGCACAAAAGGTCATTAGAAAAACATTCAAGAAAACAGCCATTTTAGCCAATCTTTTACCCTCAGGTTCTGTTCTTGCATTTCAAATTTTATCACCAGTTATAACACATGAAGGCCAATGTCATTCCTCAATTAGCCATTCTATGACATTAGGCCTTTTAGCCTTTTGTGCAATCTCTTGTTTTTTCCTTAATTTTACAGACAGTTTTCGCGACGAAAGAGGGAAAGTTCGTTATGGATTGGCAACATTCAGTGGTTTATGGATTATTGATGGCTCGAATATTACCATTCCTCCTAAGGAAGCAACAAAATATAAGTTGAAATTTTTGGATGTGTTTCACGCTTTGTTACCATTCATAAACATTTAATGCTTTACTAAAGAGTTCAGAAGAAGATAGCTGAAATTAACATTGAAAAGTTCAAGTCACTACTTGCTGAAGTAGACTCCCAGATGAAAAATCTTCCTGCTACAGCACAGGTAAATTTTTGTAGATTATTTTCTCTTGTTATC
Organism: Nicotiana noctiflora; assembly: GCA_032618575.1. Taxonomy (NCBI): domain Eukaryota; kingdom Viridiplantae; phylum Streptophyta; class Magnoliopsida; order Solanales; family Solanaceae; genus Nicotiana; species Nicotiana noctiflora. Next base: position 90,570 of record JASVEL010005609.1, read on the forward strand.
TGCTTCTATAATTCCTCATCTTATGCTTCTGTTATTATTTTCTACACCTAGGTTGCTGCTCAACAAGGTAGTTACCTTGCTGACTGTTTCAATCACATGGAAATATGTGAAGCTAATCCTGAAGGTCCATTAAGATTCCGAGGAACGGGCCGCCATCGCTTTCATCCTTTTAGGTAGGGCATGAAATACCATCAACTCTAGCAAGACTCCTTAAGGATTACAGAAACATATTTTAGTAAATCATATGAACTCCTCACTCTTTACAATCACATGGCTCACTCGAATGTTTAAAGTCGATATTGGGCATAGGATCTACTCTAGAGGCTACCGAGTTCCGGCACCTAAAGATATCATTTCTAAAGAAATACCTACAATGTTCACACTATAACTAGTCAAAAACGAATAGAAAATTAACCTTATAACTAATGTTCAAGGAAATCAAACAAACTGTAGGCTACTGATTGAACTACTATTCTACGTCAGCGTCTTTCAACACTACACAAAGCTATGTATTCTGTCTCATACGCACGCATGGAAACTGGATAATTTCCCAACACAACAACTTGGAAAATTATAGCACCAACCTTGTGGAACTGGAATCTCAAAATCACAGGACGTATCCAGTTTTCAGTTTCATGTTTTTATGTGAGTAAAAAACACACACATTAAAACAAGAAAGGATTCGGGACTGATCCTCAAGGTATTGATCCTTCATGTAACAAATAATTATTTTGTGCACGTTAACCATTCAGATAAAGAGATTACTCTAATTTCAAATGTTGTCTTGGACTTAATGTAATATTAACAAAACAATAATGTGATATCTTCTTTTCTAGGCAATCCTTGCTAGTTCTTTTGCTGAAAAAGACTACCAAAAGGCAAAGGCTGCAGGAGTTCGAGTCCTACAGGTACGATTTAATACTGTCACATTATAGGCTTCTTAAAAAAAGATAATTTAACACAAATAAAATAGTTTCATGCAAATGCATCCAATAATTAGGTATATCCATGAGAATTCACAGAATCCAACAAATGCATCCGACAAAAGAAATAATCAATCTACCTTTAATAAAAAGAAATCTGCTAAAAAAAGGACAAAATTAAACTGATACCTCTCAAATATTCTACTGCCGACGTCAATCCCAGTAGCTACACCAATAGATTTTGATCTCTCGGCTACTTTGATACCAAACAACGTAGCAAACGTTTTAAGAAGTACTAATCTAATTGAACAGAAAAATAACAAAAAATTGACTTAGAAAAACCGGAAACCATTAGAACATTACTATTTTGGATGTTATATATTTAATTGACTGAATGAATCATAGATTATCTGACTGATAAAACATAATTAGAACAAAATTGGGGGAAATCGCTACATGCATGAACCCTAATAAAGAGGAAAAAACTTTTGGTACTAAACATGAACCCTAATCGCTACCTTATCCAAAATTATAGAAGCTACTAAATGAATTTCATGCACTTTTTCTAATTTGAATCTCGATTCTACTAGCCGGAGAGACAGATTGGGAGAAATAGAAGAAAGCATTAAATCACCTGCAATGGAGGTTGTGAGTTTTTCAGCAATGGAGGTGTTTTCTCGTCAACTTCACTGTCAATAAGAATGAATTTGGGGAAAAGGAATTTGGGGATATACGCTGGAGGAATTGGAGGGAAATTAACGTAATTGGGGAAATTTTGGAGGGAGTCGGGTGGAAATATACATATTTCAGCGTATATTTTGTATAAGTTTTAGTATATACTAAAACTTATTAAATGATTATAAATAATATTTTGATTAAAATATTACGGCGTTTTATAACCGCCACAATAAGAAATAATCGCCGCAATAAAAATATTTAATCCGGCGGCCAGTAAAACGCCATTTTTTATTATATTTTGTGGCGGTTATTTTGAACCGCCGTAATATAACCGCCACAATAATTCCGATTTTTTGTAGTGTGTGTAACAGTACATAGTTTATTAGCAATACTCTTCCAGCATAGGTTCCTTGAGCCCTAACTCTTGATTCTAGCACACATTTTGTCTATCAATATTTCACAATCCATGCTTGAGATCTTCTTAGTTGAAATTGGAACTCCCAGATATCTAAGAGGCATGGAACCTTTTTTATATCCTGTTAGTTCATATAGATCCTCCAGGTCATGCTCATTCATGTTTGCACTATAGATGTTTGATTTAGCTTCATTGGTTCTCAATCCCGACGCTTTTGAAAATGTAGCTAAGCCCCTCATCATCAATAGAATTGCTGGCAGCTCTCTATTGCAGAATAATAAAACATCATTAGCAAAGCATAAATGGTTCAGTTTTAGCCCTTTACACTTGGTATGGTACTCATATCCCTGCATAGTTTCTACTTGCTGCATTATTCTTGAGAAGTACTCCATACAGATAACAAAAATTAAAGGTGATATTTGATCACCTTGTGTCAAACCCCTTCTTCCTTCTATATTCCCAAACACTCCTCCATTTAGAGCTATTGAGTACCTGATTGTTGTGATACACTGCATTATCCATTGGATAAATCTATGAGGGAAATTAAGTGCATGGAACATCTCATGAACAAAGTCCCATTCAACTATGTCATATGCCTTCCTAAGATCAATCTTGATGAGGCAGCTTTTCACAGATGCCTTCATATTATATAGTCTCACTAAGTCCTGGCAGATAAGGACATTTTGTAATATACTTCTTCCTGCAACAAAAGCACTTTGGTTAGGTGAAATAAGGCCCGGGAGTACTGACTTCACTTTCTTACATAACATCTTTAAGATAACTTTGAACATAGTATTGCAACAGGCTATGGGCCTGTAGTCTCCCACTTGTTGAGCATGACTGCTTTTAGGCACTAGTGTGATCCTTGTTTCATTCAAATTCTTCTGCATAGTTCCGGTCCGAAAGAATTCCATCACTCATGCTTCCACATCCTTGCATACTATCTCCCAGCAATCTTTAAAGAATTGGTTGGTATACCCATCATGCCCTGGGGATTTTTCCCCTGCAATAGACTATACAACTGCTTTTATGTCTTCTTTTTGGAACTCCTGTATTAGTCATTCCCTCTGCCCCTGATTCAGCACCGGCCCTTTCCTTACTAGTGCACTGCAAACACTTTTCCTCTTCTCATTTTTCTCCCCCAGTAGTTCCCTGTAGAATTATATGAAAGCTTGTGAAACCTCTTCTGTGTCTTTCCTGGTATCTCCATTTTTATCAATCACTGAGAATATTCTGTTCATGCTTCTTCTTTCCTTGATAGCACTGTGAAAGAACTTTGTATTTTGATCTCATTTGGTGAGCCACTGCACCTTGCTTTTTTGCCTTAGATAGGTGTGTCTTGCTTTCTCGCATTGCCTGCATGTGTTTGAAAGTTCAATTTCCTTCTCTATCAGTTCCTTGTTTCTGCCATCCTGTTGTAAAGCTGCCTGGCATTTTTTTTAAGGTCAGCAGCAGCTACGTCTGCTTTTCTCTCAATTACTTTGAACATCATGTTCCCACTTATCTCATCTCCCCAACTTTGTTGCACTTTGTCCTTGAAGTCACTAGCCATTTTCCACATGTTGAAGTAATTGAATTGTCTTCTATTACTCCTTTTTCCCTTATCCCAGTTTATGATAGTAGGGCAGTAATCATATAGCCCTTCCTACATAAAGTGAACCTCTGAAGCTGGCAAACTTATAATTCAGTCATTATTTACTATGACTCTGTCTATTCTACTGTATACTCTGTCTTCTACTCCATGCTTATTGTTCCAAGTGTTAAAAGCTCCAGAAGATCTCATTTCCTGCAGCCCACACACTTCTATACAGTCTCTAAATTCTCTTACTTTAGCAACTGTAACTGGCTTTCCTATTTTGTCTTTTCTATTCAGAACACAGTTGAAATCTCCCATCACAACCCATGTCCCCATAATCTTCCTTTTGATATCTCTTAATTCCTTCCATAGTGTTCTCCTTATGCATGGTTCATTGGAACCATACACCATAGATATAGCAAAGCTCAGACCTTTTCTTTTATGTGTTACTTGACAGTGTATCACTTGTGCTATTACAGATTCAACTTGTACTTTGCATTATTGATGGTTTCCACACCAACCAAATTCTTCCTCCTAGATATGAACTTAGGTTGTTTGTTAGTGACCAGCCTTTACCCGGATTAAGAGAAGCTTTTTGAGCATTTCTTCTCTTAATCTTGGTTTCCAGGAGTCCAAATAAGATAACTTTACAGTTGTATAGGAAGTTATTTACTTCTTCCTGTTTAGCTAGCCTATTCGCCCCCCTGGTATTCCAAAAACCTAAGTTATCCATTCCTTTGAGAAGGGCTTCCCCCCTTCCCACGTATATGCTCACCTTCTTCATATTGGTTCTGATCTCCTTGATCTTCTCTGTCTTTATCTAGCAGCATCATCTTGCTGTTTTCACCCAAATCAAAAGAATTACCGAGGTTGATATGACTCTCAGGTGCATCTTTCCCTTTCTTTGCCCAGGCTCCTTTTTGGATATATGTTGCCTTCTTACCTTCTTTCCTCACCTCTAGTTGTGTACCTTTCATATCCTTCACTACTTCATTCTGCTTTTGCTTCAGTTCTTCACCTTCTATTTTTTTATTCTTGCTGCCTTCTTCTTTGTTTTGCTTTTCTTCCCATTCTTGTTTGTTTGCCCTCTGCTTCTCTAACGACCCGGCTCATCGTCACCAGAGTTGCCACCCCGTTACCCCCATCATTTATGTTTTTCATGTTTCTATATATGTGTTAGAATCTATCGGGTGAATTAGGAGTGATTCTGGTTGAAAATGAGGCATATAGCCTTTTGAAATGAAGCTTTTTTATGAAAAGTCAACCTGGAGTTGACTATGTAGTTAGAGGGCTCAGAATCAAATTATGATGATTTGGTTAGTTCCGGGAGGTGATTTATGACTTAGGGGATCAATCGGAATTTAATTTGGAGGTCCGTTATAGAAATAGGCTTGAATTGGCTAAGTTGGAATTTTGGCGGAATCCGATCGATAGGTGAGATTTTGATCCGGGAGTCGGAATGGAATTATGACAGTTGCAGTAGCTTTGTAAGGTGAGTATGGATATGTCTGCAAATATTTAGGTCATTCGGATATCGTTTGGTTGGATTTTTTATTGGATGTTATTTTCGGAAGTTCTAGTTGAAACTTAGGCTTGAATTGGCATTAATTTGATGATTTCCGTGTTTAAGGGTGTATTTTTATGATTGGAACAAGTTCGTATCGTGTTTTAGAGTAGGTTGGTGGTTTTCGTTGGGGTCCCAGGGGCCTCGGGGTGAATCCAGGGGTCCAAACGGACCATTTTTAATTAAAGAAAGCAGGCAGATTTGCTATCATAACAGCAGAGTAATTTTGTTCTCTGCGATCGCATGAGGAGCCATGCGATCGCGTAGAAGGATTTTGGGAGGCAATCAATTTGTTCTCTGTGATCGCATGGCCTACGCTGCGATCGCATAGCAACGGGAGGTGAAGCAGTGCGATCGTGAGGCCCAAGACGCGATCGCATAGAAACTTTTGGAGGGCAGCTATTTCTTATACTATGCGATCGCATAGTGCTGATTACGATCGCATAGAGTGTTGTGGAGCTCAGTAAATTAATTCATTGCGATCGAATGCTAAGGGCTGCGATCGCATAGAGATAACCTGACAGAAGGGTTAAAAACCAGAACATTTCAGTCGCGAACATATAGTATATTTCCTCCATATTTGAGTTCCTTGAGAGCCAAGTAGCGGAAATTGAAGGGGATTTCATCGGGATAACATTGGAGGTAAGTTTTATGGTCTAAATACACGATTTTATCTAGAATCTTCATCTAATTCACTAAAAATGGAAGGATTAATGGGGGATTTTGCTCTAAGCCTAGATTATGGTAAATCACTTATTTGAATGGGCAAACAGAGTCCGATTTTGATAACCTTTATATGCATGGACTCGTGTTGAGATAAGGATTCTGAAAATATAACTTTTGTAATTTTTCGAGAAGCGTACCAAAAGTCGGGTTTTGGCAACTTTGTGGTTTTTGGTGTAATTTGAGTTGTTTCGATTGGGTGATGTCCCTTTAGCCTAGTTTGATGCATTTCTATTAATTTTGATCAGATTCTACACCCGTGGAGGCCGATTCTCGTGGTAAGGGCATTTCAAACTAGTCTTCGAGCCGAGTCGAGGTGAGTAATAAGTGTGGGTGATGACCAGCGGGTTCGAAACCCCGGTATATCACTATGTGACGCTGTATTGAGGCGAGACACGTACTCTCCTGTAAGTGCGGGGTCGAATGTGATTGGGGACTATGTCTTAGTCCGACCTGATGATACTATACTATGTTGTTGGCTATTATTGAGCCGGTGAACCTCGTTCTTGGATGGTTGTGGATATCTTTTGGGCTACGAGCCAGTTATTGGGATCCCGCGAGGATCGTTGCTATTGTTTCTATGATATTGACATGCTATTTTGATATCAATCCTGAGCTATTACTGTCTAAAAATGGTTTTCCAAACTCTGGAATTTCTGAAACACTGTTTTTACTGAAAATGACAAAAAGAGATTTCAAATACTATTTCTGAGCCTGTGAGGCTACATTGCATTATAGCTAACTGGTAGTGGATCGGGCTGCGCGCTGCAGCGTATCATGATATTGTGCTTGGGCTGTAGGAGCCCCTCTGGAGTCTGAACCCCCACAGTGAGCACGGTTACCAAATGGATCGGGCTACGCATCGTAACTTTCATATTCATGCATTGCATTGCATTTAGCTATACCTGTTATTCTGATAGCTGATATTGCTGGTTCTGATATTACTCATATTGATAACTGATACATGATATTGTTGTATAGCTTTACTTAGTGTTGTATTGGGTTTTCTTACCTTCGATGTCTTACCCTTGTTATATCCCATTTTAACACGGGTCAACCTAGAGTATAACATATTGGTAATTCTGAAGGTTTGATTAAAAAAAAGAGTCGCCACCTAATTATTTTATAGGTGAATTAGGACACCTATTTACTAAATAATGCTTCAAGTTAACTCTGTTTTATGGTCTATTTAACATTAAAGATTATGGGTAAGAGTTCTAATTAATCATATAGGGAAGGTTATTAAGGCACCCTATATGATCCGTTAACTACGGTTAACCAGCCAAACTTAGGTTAATTAATTTTAAGACAAAGTGTTAAAAGTTTGTCGGAAAAATGATTGACATTTAGAGAATACACATTAACATACAAGATTCAACTTTTCTTTGGCATCAAACATAGCCATGAAAACACAAAATTGGTCAGTATTAAAGGCGTTCATGAAAACTGCAGCCAAGAAGATAGCTTTTCTACTTAGTTATAACATGCAGAATTGGAAATTAACTTCAAATCGTACTAACACTCGGTGTTTACACCAAATTAATAGATGCATGATATGTGCTGTCAAATCGACTTGTATCACTTAATCATGGTTAATTAATATATAATTTTACTTTACTAAACCAATTAAATATGATTAGTTGATATGGTTTGGTGTAAACACTTAATGCTAGTATTGTAGTGCTAAATTGTTGACTTAATTATGTGTGTTCCTGTTCCTATTTAGTTAACATAATTCTATTTTACATAATTGTTTCCAAGCGCGTGATTTTATTTTACTTAATTATTATTTAAATAGTTAATAAAAAAACATATTTTTATTTAATTTATCATTTAAAACTTAATCTGTATAATTCCTGTATCTATTACTCTTATTTGTGCAAATATAAACAAATCAGCGTTTGTGTTACAATGGCGTACCGGGTCAAGTCTAAACTGAAAAGAAACGAAGTTACTGCAGTTACATTGTACCTTTGTAGGAAATTGCTCCCCAACGTATTCGCAAATATAATTAATTAATTAATGAGTTTATTTACTAAGAATCTTGCCATTTCAAAGCAAAGAGCAGACCGCCCACCTTAATTAATTAATTGGAGCGTGAATAACATAACACAATGGTTCAAAAGGAGTAGATCTAGCCTGGTTAATTGGAGCTTCAATAACATAAGACAATGTCCAATATTGGATTAATCAAGAGTCTAGTTTTGATACCACGTAAAGAAAATAAATATTTAATTCAATCTCAAAAGAGCTATCTTTGGGATTGAGTTAAGCTGAGGTCTATTTTCTTAATTTGGTATAGAGCAACTAGATCTTGGTTCAGGTTTCATCACGGTCTATTATCAGATAACTTTTTTAGCATTTGACCAGGTGCGGAACTAGCATTGGACTTGCCGATTAGGTCGAATCCAGTAACTTTGATCCAAAACCTTTATTTATCTTAAAAAATTCATTAAATATGTTTAAATTATTAATTTAATATTCAGTAATATAAATATATTAGAATCTCGAACCCACAAACTTCAAATCTTAACTCCACTTCGGTATTTGACCCACGAAAAAAAATCAAGCATATATATGATGAGAAATTTCAATTATATGATAAACAGAAAGGTCCACATATACCCGGAAGGTTCCACTTGAACTTCTTTTGGGCGAATGGAGGGAGAAGGAAGAAGAAAAAGAAAAAAATTGGAGAAGAAAGAAAGAGAAATGGGGTTCGGGTTAGTGGGGTAGTAACCGGGTAAGTAAGAGTGTACCATATTACGACACGTGTTGCAATCTGGTGCTAATTTACTTTATTAATCAGCAAAGTAAGTTAATTGGCTGATTTAGAAAAGTAACTTAAGGATATAAATTAATCAAATATTGGACGGTATGGCATAGATGAACCCACTTATTAACTATGGGCATACATATATATGCTCAATTTGTCATAGTTGAAGGCCTTTTTCGTATAATTAATAAACATGCACCCTCCTTAACAGTGGTGGAGCTAACGTACCTTCAAGAAGTGTCAACTGATCATCCTCTCATACCAGCTACTGATTATCGCCTTGGTAAGCTATTGCTTCACCAACTAGCTAATCAGACGCGAGCTCTTCCTCGGGCGGATTCCTCCTTTTGCTCCTCAACCTACGGGGTATTAGCAGCCGTTTCCAGATGTTGTTCCCCTCCCAAGGGCAGGTTCTTACGCGTTACTCACCCGTCCGCCACTGGAAACACCATTTCCCATCCGACTTGCATGTGTTAAGCATAACTCTCCATGAGATTCATAGTTGCATTACTTATAGCTTCCTCGTTCGTAGACAAAGTGGATTCGATCGGAATTGTCTTTCATTCCAAGGCATAACTTGTATTCATGCGCTTCATATTCGCCCGGAGTTCGCTCCCAGAAATATAGCCATCCCTGCCCCCTCACGCTCTTTTTCCAGAAAATGAACTGTTTAAATAGGTAATTTTATATATATAATATTAAATCCTCTTGACTTCTTCGTGTGTTTTTTAAATTTTAAACACTCCTTAGTGGAAATTTTGGTTCTACTACTGCTCCTCAACAATTTAAAATTTTATTTAATAGGATGCACACATAATTTGTAAATATTAGCTTGAGGCATTGAGAACCAAATTAAGGTTCAAGTGTATATATATAGTGTGAATAACATTTTAGCTTTTCTTTATTGTCTTTGTCTGGCCAAGACGTGCAACTTTTCTCACAATTTTCAGCTCTTTCTCTTTCCATCCCACAATAACACACAACATCTCAAACTTATCAGTAATGAAGATAACGTATGATGCTGAAAATGACACTGATCGAAGATCGAATGTGTTTATTGCTAATTTTAGAAGGCAACTCATATTGGAAAGATCAGATTTCATTGGAGCTTCGGTATAGTACATGATCATGAAGATTTCTTGTTGAGCAAGTAATCGAATATTTAGAGTTTTTGGAGGATATACTATACATTTTGTTATCTATTTATTTTGTTTCTCAATTTATTTATTGGGCTCTGCAACCAAAATAATAAAATAGAAATAAATGTAGTTCGTACGTTTTATTACACAAATTAAATTTTGTATTTAGTTAATTTTTTCTTTGTTATTCTGATTACTGTTGTAAACATATTATAAGTACTGAATTTCAATTATCAAAAAATTTATCTTGGATTGACTTTACAAAATGCAAAGGGGAAGGGATTCGCCACTCGCCCACTACATTACTCCCTCTTGTCAAAATCCATGTAGTGTGATTTGACATAAGCGTTTAAGAATTCTAGAATTTGTGTTTTTAAATAATTAATATTATTTGTGTGATTAAGAGTAAAATAAAAATTAAGTTAAATTATTTCGACACTTTAAAAGATGGCATTCTTTATAGAATGGACATAAGGAAATGAATTAATTTGCATACATGTAAAGATCTTTTTTACTCTATTTGTGAACTTTAATCAGTTGTAAAAGATTATTTACCATTTTTACCAGAATGTCAATAATGCTTATGAAGAAATTTATTTTTAATTATTTAATAAATAACCCAGTCGTCAGCGCATATATAAGTTAAACTTTGAAGAAGTTAGTGAATGTTTTTTTGAGCAAATTATGTTATAGACCTATTCTACCCAAAATAATTACCCGCCTTTACCTATTCTGAAAATAATTATAATATATACCTATAACAAAAAGTAATTCCCCGTTAATCCTTCTTCCTGTTTCGTTCTTGTTAAAGCTAATTTTTCTCCTCCGTTTTGCTTTCTTCTCATATCATTTTCTCTGCTCTTTCTATTTCTTTCCTTTTGCCAATATCCTTACAATTTTTTATTAGATATATGATCTATCTACCTCTCCCTCCTATCTTTATCATTTGACCCAGCAAAAAAAAAAAAAAGGCTAAAAAAGAAAGATCTATCAAAAAAGGATAGAAAATTTTAAGATTTTAGTTTGCTACAAATTTGTGAGGTTATGTATGTAATAACAAATTTTAATTGCCGACACTCTTTGTGGCAAGTTTTGGTATTAACGATGATTTTTTGAAGATTTAATTGTGACAAATAGTAATCTGCCATTGGAGGACCTTGAAGCTTGAAACTCATAAATTGGGTTTGTTGAGTTTGTGGTTAGTTTGATCTGATTCTGACTGGGTACGTTCGAAATATTAGTTGGAGGAAGTGGCTATATTCTAAGTCAATTTGGTGGAGTTTTAAGACTAGATTTTAAACTTTGGGTTGAAATTGAGTTGAACTAGCAAAGAAGACAGATTTGTACTGTATATCAAGATGGTATATTGCTTGTTTGAAATTTAATTTTTTTATTTTTGAAGATGTCTTGTTTGATGCAAAGTGGGTGCTGTTAAATATTGCTTGCAATACATTTTGGAAGTTCATAATAAAATTTTATAGCATTTGGAGCTGATTTGATGTGATTGAGATTGAAAATTTTAGCTGAAAATCAAAGAAGAACACAACTACCCAATAGTATACTGCTACGGTATACAATATATTGTAGGAGTATATAGGTATACTACAACATTATACTATATGAGCATATAATTATACTATAACAATATACTATTATACTATATATTATATTATTACAGTATACTATAACAATATGTAATTTATTGTAACAGTATGTTGCAATAGTATACAATATACTATAATAGTATACTTATTACATGTAAATTCACTTGCCTTTTCCCTTTTAATTTGCTTTAAGTGCTTACCCAACGTGAGAGACAAACTGAAAATGCAAAAAAAAAATATATATTATAGTATGCTATACAATGTAATAGTATACTCTTACAATTAGATCCTTTTAGAATTTTTAAATTTTTTTATTGACAACTGATATTATTTCAGTTTAATAATTGAATTAATTTTTTTTAACTCTTTACGTATAATTGTATACCCTATTGGTATAACTATATACGGTATCATATGTTAATATTTTTTGATTGTATTAACTACAATTAATTGGCACACGATTTGATTTTTCTTTAGTAATAACATAAAATAAACGAATTTACCAAAAAGAATATAAAATAAAAGAATAATAAAAATTAGTGAAAATAGTAAATGAAATTAGATTACGAAGAGAAAAAAGTATAATATAAGAAAAAAGAAGTTAAATGAAATTAGAAAAGAAAAAAAAACAAAAAAATAAGAAGAAAATGAGAAAAAAGAAAAGGAGAAAAGAAAAAGAAAAAAAAGAAAAGAAAAGAAGCATAGAAATAAAAAAGAATCAGAGAATAAAGAAAAAATTTCACACAAAAATTATTATGGTTAGGAAATGTAATTAGTTTATGGGTAGAAAAACAAATGGATAGACAAGGATAAATAATTTTGTTTTTGTTAATAACTGTATCAAAACCTCGAAAAAAACCACGTTAAAATAGCTACTTCAAAACCATGCTTAACGGTATACATACTGTTAATTCTACATAAAAGTTGTTTTTGGACTTACTCCTGTACTTGTAAGGTTGTAGAATTGATCTTCTTCTTCATAGAAACTACTGGGTCCAATCTACACCACTTTAAGTTAAAACTGCACTAATTTGATAGTATTTTTTGGTAACTAAATATTTTTATTTATCATTAAAGAAACTGTACAACCATAGCTAACTAGCACAATTCACTACAAGAAAGTATGGGATTTGCAACAAATTTTTTTGTTGCCATATATTGAATATTGTTGCGATAAATACTTTTGGCAACAACAGAAAAGTTGTTGCATGCCGTTGCAGCAGATGCTGATGGGAAAATTTATTGCAACAACAAAAGATGCCGTTGCCATAAGTAGACTTAATGCAACAAGAAGTGTTGTTGCCATAAATTATCTTTTGATTACACAATAGTGGGTTATAAAAATATTTAGCAACAAAAACTATTGTTGCAATAAATTATTTTTAATTTCGCAACAATACTCCTTGTGGCAAAAAAAATTAGTGGAAGAGTAGTTAATAATGTGTTATAACGACTTTTAGCAACAAGTATTGTTGTAGGCACAAACCACTTTTTGCTAACAATATTATATTTTTTGCTGTACAATTGAAATATTGAAAATAAATGTGTAGCTGGTACATACACAATTCATATCTTCTTTTAAAATATCATATATTTTTATATAAATTAAAATATGATATATATTTGCAAATGTTAATACAACTGATGCACTAAGGATTTATGTACTTTCAAAAACTAAATACTACCAAAACACATGTTTTTACTTACAAAACAAATAAGAGCATCTACAAGGTCAAAATTTCTAATCTAATAACAACCCATAAAGCAGATCTTCTTCAAGTAGCTTGAGCATTAGATGAACCATGTTGTCAGCTATGTTGCTTTACTCATGCTCATCCTACAAAAAAAAGAATAAATTACGGTTATATTCTTTATAAAAGAAAATTATTAAGTACACAAGTACATATCAAAAGAGAATATTTTAGACGCCAATGAATGATATAAAAAGATACCTACAATCAAGTTAAAGTTTAGAAATCACAAATAAGAACCTGCACCATGTAACATAAAAGAAGAGAGCTACAACCTACCGTAGATTTTGCATAGCGTCACAAAATCACATTATATATGCATCCTTTGTTACCTTTTAATTCTTTTTTCCAAAGTATAAGATACTCCTCTATTTTCTCATAGAATATATGCGCTAATCATCCTGTCGAAGAACATGATAAAAAACTATAAGATTTTTCATAGCAAGTAATGTTCATACTCAAAATGAGACAAAACATGTTGGATCTAGAATCAATCAACACAGCTTTTTGCCATTTGCTTGTCTAGCCTCCTCTATGCCTTCTACACATGCTCGCACTGCTTCAAATAATAATATATTGAGGACAACAAGGATTGGGTTACACAGCAAAACCAAATGCATCAAATTAGGCCAGCTCAAATATCTAAAACATCGCCAACAAATGTTTACTATGCACATATTCGAGGAGAATCTTAATACCGAATGTACTCAATGGTAACCAAACCATAACTTAACATGGAAATGTCCACAGATTATAAGCAACAGTTATAAGAAAACCAAATGGACGATAGGGTAATCAAAAAATCATTTCTGAAATGTTAGCTTAAGAGAAATTCAAGAAAATGGATCTTGTAATTGTTACATACACTTTTTTTAAGCTTCATGCCTGAAAGAAGTGACTTTATTAAGAAATGAACCTACCTCCATCTCAGTATTTCAAGAGACTAGCATTTCTGCAACAGAACTGATACACCAGCTGACATGAGCTTGCTGCAGCGACTGTGATAATGGATGTTCACATTTAGCTTTACATTTCAAAACCAAATTTAAGTTGAGCAGCAGAAAAAGGACTGAAATAGGTGATAGTTTACCCTGCACAAAGTGTGTAATACAACTTTAAAGAAAAATAATATTCAAAAATAGTACTTAGATAAAATTGTTCACACGAGTACAAGATCATGAACTAGCTAGAGAAAGTTAGAAGAATAGAAAATGGGAGTTAAATGTATAAAAGCTTAAATTAATTGGCAATCTGTTATTGGGAGCACTGATTGCATATATTCTTTTGATGCTTTCACCTTTATATCTAATAGTAGTAGTAAAAATGAATTGGTTGTACAATTAAGGTGTGGGAAGATTAGTTGACTTAAGCTAAAACATCACATTAACTGGACATAATAGTTTTATTTCTTATTCTGAAATGCAACAGAAAGACTTATCTCTTGCTAAGTTTAAACTTCTCTTATACCCAAACCTTAGGGTTCTAGCTTCTTTAAAGTCTTGACCACAAATTTATCAATTATTATCACCAAAAAAAATAGAAAATACTGTCACTTTTTGTCAGGAAAGCAAAACACTCCCAGACCAATACAAAAACTAGAAATAATATGGAATTAAGAGTTTGCATATATGTACTAGACCAATAAGAAAATTGTAAGGGAACAGAGCCAATTACCAGTATATGAGCAACAATCCTATCTTTTACTAAATCAAAAACTTCCTTTCAATTCTTGAGATCATGCCGAGCATTATGCACAACTTAGATAGAGAACTTGGTAAAGTTGATCAAATTACATATCTGAAAAATTTCTTTACAACTTATAGTTATACCAATCAAGTTTGCACGAATAACTGAGAAACATTCGTGTTCAGTAGTTTCATTCAATTTTTATGAAGAGTAACATGTATAAAGACATTAGTAAAAGATGCAATAATAACAATCTAGTATAATTCTACAAGTGAAGTCTGGGATGGTAGTGTGTACGCAGACCTTGCCCCTATCCTAAGGTAGAGAGACTGTTTCCAATAAACCCTCAGTATCCTTCCCTCCAAGTACTCCCCACCTTGCTCTTGGTGTGACTCGAACTAACAACCTCTTGGTTGGAAGTGGAGGGTACTTACCATCAGAGCAACACACCTTGTCTAAATATTTAAATATGCTAAATAGCATATAGTATTCCTTTCATTAATTTACACATCCTTGTTTCTACAAGAAGCCTAAATCTAGTAAAGGTATAGAACCCACAGAAATCAATGGAACCTAGAACATCTAGATTCTTCTAGTTCAGAGTATCCACTGCAAAAATGCATATATGCTTAAAAAGCCTCTAAAAAAAAGTCTTTGTGCTTGCATAAAGCCTTCAGTCATTCTCCTATGAATATCTAATTGTCAAATAACATATTAAGCCTTTGAGAGAGAATTTTTATCAGCTGCTTTGCAGCAAATCCCACTACAGTTTACCTTTTTTTTTTTTATAGAAATGTATTCTTAATTATCACTTTGGAGCTTATTATTGAAAGGAAGTATCACTACCTGACCCAGAAGTATTTCATTTAACTCACTCATTGATGGAGTTCTATCAACAACATGAAGCTCTACTCCAACGGGAAGATGAATTGGAAAAAAAAGGACAAGAACTTGACAACAACAAAAGAAAAACTTATGCAAAGTTTCCTTCCGAACTATAAAGAATTAGAGGAGAAAAAATTGCACATTCTGTGGCATAGAAAACTTTAACATACCCATACCCATTGAATACTTCACTGATAAAAAACAATCACAAAAATTAATATTATCATAATTTAGTGACGCAACAATTGGGTAAAGCAATTAAAGATTGAATTCTTACATGTTCTTCTCCGATCAGCCGCAACAAGTAGGACGCAGCAGGGGAGGAGCCCATTCAAGTAAGACTAATAAGAAACCCTAGACAAAAGGGTTATTAGAGAGTGGGTTAAAACACCGGGAAAAATAAAAAAGGGAAAGTTTGCCGCTTTGATTTTGGCGGAAAGTGAAACTTTTTAGGCCACAGGTTTTTTGCCAATTCTGTTTATTATTTAACTATAAATTATTAAAAGTTTTATTCTTTACAACAATTAAAATTATATATTTCCATTTATTAAAATTCGGCAACAATATTGTAGTCGTTGCTAGAACGTTGTTGTCATTTGTTAAAATTTAAAAATTTATTATCTAAACCATTACATATGGCAACAAAATTAACATATTTAGCAACAAGAAAATTTTATTGCCAAAAATTTTATGCTATAGCAACAATTTTATCGAGTTGTTGCCATTTATCCATTTTAGCCAACAATATTTCAGTTGTTGCTAAAACATTGTTGCAAATTTCACACTTTCTTGTAGTGATTAGCTATCCAAGTATATCTGTCCAACTGCTACGTGGTCGAAAGTTCTATTAGAATCTAAACGTAAGTACTTCCCTTCTAATTTTAGCGGGAGCTCTCATGCTATAAACACGAGCAATATCTCTAGCTAAAGATTCATTATTTCTATATACTTTTTCAAAGATTTTCATATTTCTTTCAATCCAAATGCTGTGGACACATTTTTGTGCAGGGCCGGCTCTAACGTTGTTCCAACTAAGGTTTTTGCCTCAGGTCCCCAAATTTTTTGGGTCCCATTTTTTAGAAATAATAGATTTATAGGTATTTAAAGAAAAATATCATGTATTTTCGTACAAAAGTAGATTTTTTCTATAACAACTGCCTCAAAGAAAAAAAAAAAAAGATTTCAAGACTATAATTGATAAAATCTTATCTAAGATTAACAATGTCTCAAGCAGGGGCGGATTTAGCCCGGCGCAAGGGTGTTCACCCGAACACCCTTCGCCAAAAAATTACACTGTATATATAAGGTAAAATCCATTTTTTATCTCTATATATTAAGTTTTGAACACCCTTAACACTATCCAAAAGTGTAGTTTAGTGGTCAAGGTTGTTCAAAATTTACATAAGGTCAAGAGTTTAATTCCCAGCAGCTACAAATTTTTTTTTTTGAACACCCTTCATGAAGGTTCTGGCTCCGCCACTGGTCTCAAGATAGATTAAATATATTGGCTATGTTATCAATTGAAAAGGAATTATTAGGGGAAATCGATTATAAAAAAATTATTAACATTTTCAAAAAAAAATTATGCCTCATATTGAACTGTGGCATTAGGCCAAACATATGTTTGAGCTCGAGACTTGAAGATCTGCACAGCTCGAGACTTCCCCTTTGATATGCTAATAATCTATTGTTGATATTGGTTGCCATCCCCCTGTATTCATAGGTCGACCTTATGCCCATTGAAACACTCTATGCCACACTCTTTTGGAGAACTCACATTTCAAGAAGAGGTGCTCATTACTTTCATCAGAACTTTGGCACAACACACATTGAGCATTTATCTCTAATACACATTTGGCTAATTTGTCAACAATTAATAGTCTGCCCTGCATGTGCAATCAAATCATAGGGTAAACCTAGCTTTTGGTCGAGCAGCATTGTAGAACATCATGCATTTCCATGGTGCTCTAGGTTCATTTTCTAGCAACTGTATGTATATTTGCCTTTTGATGCTCTTTACAGCTTTATAATTGCATTGAACTTCTTCAAGTATAGACCTTGCTTCTATAATTTTCCTGATCATTCAACGTGCCTGTTTAGGTATTTCAACAGAGATCATTTACTGGCCTTTCACGTAATATGTATGAATCCACTTGATCCATAATTAGTGCTACATTCCAACAAGTAATTATTGTTATAGCCGCTTTATTCGATATATAAAATTTGTCAAGTTAAGACCACCAATACTTTTTGGGGCATATCTTTTTTTTCCCAGGCAACCAAAGCTTTCTTGATGATGGCATTGCAGCCTGACCATAGGTAACTTCTACAATATGTATCAATAACTTTTAAGACTTTAGAAGGTAATCTAAATTAGTGTCTCACACAACTGACACTAATTGTCTAGTTGTATGAGGTAATTTTTTTGTATCATAATTTTGTAGACCCAGAAGTTTAAGATTGTGGTCCACAAATTTGTAAGACAAAAATGAACACCACACAACTGGTATTAATTGTATGAGACACAAAGTAAAACTTTTCGTCGATATGAAAGGAGCGGTGGTGGTGGCGGCTGTGGTTGGAATGGCACAGAAGACGTTTCTAAAATGACTAGCCTTCTGGTGCCACAGAAGTGAGCTTACACTTTCCAGAAAACAGAGAAAAATGTGTTCTTAGGATATTTTATTTTATTATCATATAGTCTCTTTATCCTATTTATTTATTTATTATCATATAGTCTCTTGAAGTCCAGATACCAATTAATAAAGTACGTAGATAACTTTTTCTTTTCGTTTTGTTTTGTCTGCTCTCCTTCTATTTGTTACCACTTGTAGGGGATGATATACATATAGTATAAAGAACACTCGTCACATCAATTTTTTTCTTTGTCAAACTTAAGGTATAGCAACTAATTAACAACACAAATGTATGAAACAGAAAATGTATTGGTACTTTGAAATGGCAATCGTGGTGTTTCTATTGCTTGTTCATGACCACAATTAGCATATGGGACCTAGTAAATATAAACACCATAAAAAGAAAATTCTTATAAATTTACTTTAAGAAGAAAAAGTTCAAATTATATGACACAAGCGTGTCTTGATTTATTTACACCAGACCAATTTCTTCGTCAAACTCATATCTTATCTTATCATATATGAATATATGCAATAATCTTGTCAAGTTAAGTATAAGCTAGTTTTTTTTTTAATTAATTAAAGGTAACTGATCAGGTTGAGATAATAGGAAATGGATATAGTCGGTAACGTTGAATAAATATCTACTTAATTGGTTGAGATAATGAGCTAGGATAAGGCGCGTGTGTAATACCCTTAACTGAAGTAGAAAGTAGTAGGTATATTCCTCCTATATAATAGAAGACCCCTTTTGGCTTTCCTTCAATTCTCATACCCTAGAACACAAAAGGCAAACCTAGATCTTCTATAGCAAATTACAAAACATAGCCATGAAAATTACACAAAGCTGGCCACTAGTCAAGGCACTGAAAAAGGCAACTAAGTGTACCCAAAAAACACTTAAAAAAGCAACCAAGAAGGTCACATTTCTACTTAGATCTGGCATGCAGAAAAGGAAACTAGTCACTTTTCTACTTAGATCAGGCATGCAGAAAAGGAAACTAACTTCAAAAATCCTTAAATTTCGACGGAAGCATCCTACAAGGTTATTCAACAAGTCTAAGAGCTCTTCCTTACACGATGTAACTAGCGGCGTTGATAATTTTGAACAACAAGAGGGTCCTCCAATTCCTACACGTTGTGTGCGAAGAATCAAAACTACTGATACTGATGTCAGTAACGATGATGATGATGACCACTATGAAAACAGTGATGTTGAGGATCAGGTCCACTACGAAAACGACATTATTGATCAGAGAGCACAGGTGTTTATTGCTAATTTTAGAAAGCACCTTAGATTGGAAGCAGATGCAGATGGAAACTTTTAAGTTTATGGGGGTTGGATCACAACCCTTTTTTGCTTATTTGCTACTTGAAGATTACTTATACATGTTAAGTGGATTTCTTAATATAAATATTATAAGATATGAGTATAAGCTATTGAATTCTACCAATTAATCCACACTGGTTTGAAAGACATCATTTTTTGAAGCTTCAGCACTGGAAATGATGAAGATTTTATTGCTGAGCAAGTAAGAAATATATAGCGTTTTGGAGGATATAGTTTTGTTATCTATTTTTTTCCCACTTCCTTTATTGAGTTCTGCAGCAAAAAGAATAAGAGAATGACTTTTATGGTAACATAATTTCTTTAAAGACAATGGCATATATCTCTTTAATCTTTTTTCTTTGTTTTTGTGATGATGATTTATTAGTATTGTTGAATTTGAGTAAGGTAGCTTCCCTTTTTTATTGAGTTTTGCATCCCAAAGAATAAGATAAAAATTCTTAATGTTATTGAACAAACTAATAGGTAAGTATATTAGTTTTTTCTTTGTTATGAGATGATGATGATTACTGATATTACTGTTAGGTGTTGGGAGGTAAGTATATTAGTTTTTTGTTTGTTATGAGATGATGATGATAACTGTTATTATTGTTAGGTGTTGTCCCGTTACATGTTTATCGTAACGAGGATCCATTCTTCTCATTTATTAGCATCCACAATGTAGCCATATAAAATTTGAGAATCGTGTTTAAGGGGAAAACTTTATGGGACCTTACCCCTACCTTGGGTGGAGAGACTGTTTCTAAATAGACCTTCGGCATCCTTCCCAACTTCCCATTACAAACAAATAATACCATTGGAGTTGATGGGCCAAAATTTGCTACCCTACTGAAGAGGGAGGACTAGGGTTTAAAAGAAATCATGACATTAGTAATACATTCCTCGCTAAAAGACTGAGGAGTACTTATAGATTAATTACATGGCTTCCAAGTACTGCCCTAGAAGTAATTGGGTAGCCAAGGAAGTAAGTTCCAGAGACTCTAATGAACGGAGAAGCTTGTTGACCATTAGAGACAAAGTAGAAGACAAATTTGTTTGGAAGGAGAATGAAGGAAATCTGATTTTCTGGTGCGATAATTGGACTGATGAGGGACCTATTCACTCATTAGTCAATCTCATATACAAGCCTGGAAACACTATGCATGGTGAAGGATTTTATCCAGGGTCATAACTGGAATATTGAATATTTAAAGAATGAAGTCCCATAGAATATTATTGAAAACATCAATATGTGAATTTATTGGGAGAGATCCCACACTACAACAAAAAAGGCTTGTAGCAATAAGTTATGCTCAAGGTCCCTTCTAATCTCTTTGTTTTACGTACTTAATAAATTAAAAATGTCTGCTCTTTCTCTTTCTTTCCTTTTGCTAATATCCTTACAAATTTTTATTAGATATATGATCTATTTACCTCTCTCTCCTATCTTTATCATTTGACCCAGAAAAAAAAAAAGGCTAAAAAAGAAAGATCTATCAAAAAAGGATAGAAAATTTTTAAAATTTTAGTTTGCTACAAATTTGTGAGGTTATGTATGTAATAACAAATTTTAATTGCCGACACTATTTGTGGCAAGTTTTGGTATTAACGATGATTTTTTGAAGATTTAATTGTGACAAATACTAATCTGCCATTGGAGGACCTTGAAGCTTGAAACTCATAAATTGGGTTTGTTGAGTTTGTGATTATTTTGATCCGATTCTGACTAGGTATGTTCGAAATATTAGGGGGAGGAAGTGGCTATATTCTAAGTCAATTTGGTGGAGTTTTAAGACTAGATTTTAAACTTTGGGTTGAAATTGAGTTGAACTAGCAAAGAAGACAGATTTGTACTGTATACCAAGATGGTATATTGCTTGTTTGAAATTTAAAATTTTTATTTTTGAAGATGTCTTGTTTGATGCAAAGTGGGTGCTGTTAAATATTGCTTGTAATACATTTTGGAAGTTCGTACTAAAATTTTATAGCATTTGGAGCTGATTTGATGTGATTGAGATTGAAAATTTTAGCTGAAAATCGAAGAAGAACACAACTACCCAATAGTATACTGCTACGGCATACAATATATTATAGGAGTATATAGCTATACTACAACAATATGAGCATATAATTCTACAATAACAGTATACTATTATACTATACATTATATTGTTACAATATACTGTAACAATATGTAATATATTGTAACAGTATGTTGCAATAGTATGCAATATACTATAATAGTATACTTATTACATGTAAATTCACTTGCCTTTTCCCTTTTAATTTGCTTTAAGTGCTTACCCAACGTGAGAGGCAAACTGAAAATGCAAAAAAAAAAAAAAAAAAAAAATTATAGTATGCTATACAATGTAACAATATACTCTTACAATTAGATCCTTTTAGAAATTTTAAATTTTTTTATTGACAACTGATATTATTTCAGTTTAATAATTGAATTAATTTTTTAACTCTTTACGTACAATTGTATACCCTGTTGGTATAACTATATACGGTATCATATGTCAGTTAATATTTTTTGATTATATTAACTACAATTAATTGGCACACGATTTGATTTTTCTTTAGTAATAACATAAAATAAATGAATTTATGTCACGACCCAATTCCGGTCGTGATGGCGCCCAACCCTAAAGCTAGGCAAGCCAGACCAACAACTGTTTCCAATTAGAAAACCAGTCCCAGAAGGACCAGCTCAAGAAGAATATATGAGTCAATAGATACTCCAATAATAATAGTATGACTAAATACTAAGAAGTGTGAATAACGAAATAACACTCCCAAAAGATCTGGGGTCACGAGTCTAGAGCCTCTAAACAAAACTGAATAGTCATAGAAATACTCAATGAAATACTCAAGTCTGAATCATATAGTAATAACTGAATGGAAAGAGAAGCTAGGTGCTGCGAATGCGGGCAGCTACCTCAGCAACTCGGATAAACTCTAATAAAGCTGGAGTGCTCGTCTAACCCTTTTGTGTACCTGGATCTGGACACAAAGGTGCAAGGAGTAGGGGTGAGTACTAAGTACTCAGTGAGTAAAAAGTATATAAAATATCTGAAAGCAGGAAATCCACAGAATACCACAGAGCAAAGCTAAAACTACAGTCTGATACCTACCACGAACTAACAACAACAGCAAACAAAATATCACAGGTAATTTATAATGCATGAATGCAATGCAATGCACATGACCACTACGGCGTGTATTCCGATCCGTTTAACATCGACGGCGCTCACTGGGGGTGTGTACAGACTCCGGAGGGGCTCCTTTAGCCCAAACGCAATATTATATCATCTGTTGTGGCGTGCAACTCGATCCTTATATCATCTGCTGCGGCGTCCAGCCCGATCCATCCTCAGTCCACAACATGCATATGAGTCACACAACAATTCAAATTATTTATTTCCAGGCTCTAGATCACTAATGATGAAAATACTTAAATTTTTATTTAATTTTCCAAGAACAAGTGACTTAGAATTTCATAATAGTGATTTCAAACCAGGATTGAGATGAGTGATTAAGTACACCAAGCTATCACATATATATCTATCCCCTAGGGATACTACAGGTCGACACAAAGCCCCAAATATGGCTTACAACCCACAAATATATCTAACATAGTGTGCGTTTCAACCGCATATAACATATTATTCATATCCGGAATGGACCAAGTCTCAATCCCCAGTCATAATCAATCACGCACCTGCCATGGGGTGTGAGCCACACCCTACTAGCGTCACAATGTGCTAAGCCGGGGTTTCGAACCCTCAGGCTACCATATACACTAACTACTCACCTCTAGCCGGCCGTGGACTCGTCCGTGATACCTTTTCCCTTCCAATTTGCTGCCTCATGCGTCGAATCTAGTCAAAACCACAATAATAACATAAATATGGGTCAAAGAAACATAACCCAATCAAAATTACTCGAAAAATGCAACATTTTACGAAGTTGGTAAAACTCGAGCCCCGGGCCCACTTCTCGAAAAAATTCAAAAATTATACCAACGGATTCCTTGTCTCTCCATGAGTCAGTACATATAAAATTTATCGAAATCGGAGTTCGAATGGTCTTTCAAAACCCAAAAATTTGTTTTCATGATTTAGGCCTAGTTCTTCACAAATTCTACCCAATTTCAGGAATTTTGGTGTTGATTCTAGCATAAAATCATATTTTTGAGTCAATAAACTTACCTCCAGCGATTACCCATTGATTTCTCTCTTAAAAATCGCCTCAGAAGCTTCTTCCCGTTCCACAATTGGAAGAAAACTCGACGTGCTCATTATAGGTATATTGTTCACGCATTTTACTACTCCCAATGGATTCATTGTGAAATTATAATAAATTTAGGCTTTTGAATCACTCTATTTGACCTTATAATGAAGGAGATATGTAGGTTTTAAGATTTGCAAATAGTGCAGGTTTTTAATACGACGTCAGAGGCAGTTTCGTCATTAACCTGAAAATCTAGGCAACCTTAGTAAAATGGCCATAAAATCCTCATACGATGTCCAAATTCGATGATTCTTTTTGCTACGGGTCCGTAATTACGATACGGATCTAATGCATCATTCAAAACAGTAATTGGAGCTCATTTGTTTAATATTATATCATTTATACTTGGAGAAACGATGTCGAAACATAAGAAAAACGAGCACAACCCAAACCTATCCGAAACTCACCTGAGCTCCTCGGGACAGCATACGAACATATTAACATGTCACATATGATCATTCAAAATTAGTTTCACTCTCAAATCACCAAAACTAACATCAAAACACCAAAACTAACATCAAAACACCAAATTTACATCAGATTCAAGCCTAGGTTCTTATAAAACTTCCGAAACTTGCTTTTGATCTAAAACCCGACCTAAACACCTCCGAATGACTTGAAACTTTGCACGCATATCCAGAATCACCTAACGGAGCTACTGTAACTCTCAAAATTCCATTCCGACCCTCGGGTCAAAATCTCACCTACCATACGGAATTCGCCAAAATCTAACCTTAGCCAATTCAAGCCTAATTCTACACCGGACTTCCAAATTCAATTTTGGCTGCTCTCCTAAGTCATAAATCATTCCCAAAAACTAGTTGAATCATTAGAAATCTATTCTGAGTCTTCTAACTTATAAGTTAATATTCGGTTAACTTTTCCAAACTAACCTTCTCATAAAGAGACCAATTGCCTCATTTCTAACCAAACTCTATCCGAATTACTTCAAATTGTCCAAACACATATAATGAAACATATAGAAGCATAAAACGGGGAAAACAAGGCAGTAACTCCCGTAACGACAGGTCGGGTCGTTACATCTACCCCAACTTAAACAAACGCTCGTCCTCGAGCGTATCGAGAGTTGTCCTAGAAGACAACCAGTAGCTGAATGATCTTACCAACCATATACCCGGGGTGATCCCTCATCACCCTATCTCGCATAACACCGATAACACAATAACCAAACTTTCACAATTCATTTAATCTATAAACCAAACCATACAACCACGTCACACTTTTTGAAAATCATACACCAGATCAGAAATTCACATCTGAACTCAGAGTAAGCTCGAACCAACTGTAATACACATACTTGCAAACATATGATATACCGGCTAAACCAAATACCTGGAATCATAACTTCTATTCACAACACTTGTCTCCAGCAATCAATTACCGGCAGAGAACCTCTTATTAGCTAAAGCCTTATTTCCACACTTTCATATACTGCTAATGATGAATGAAACACGCTATAAATCGTAATCATCTCTCAGATGAACCACTCATGAAACCACTTTCCTTAACTGATATCACAACAGATTTACGGGTCAAACCTCGATATTATCTTCCTAACAAACTGAGATCAAATCTGTCCGTATTCATTAATGAACCCAACGATCACCTCGAATCCAACACCACTCTGGTGATATGATACCTCGATACAAGTCTAAACCATATCTTGCATAATACATGCACCAGTAAGAAATAATCTGAACACACTCAAATCAGGACAATGACTCAAACGAAAGAGATGTACTTCAAGCTCATCAATACCATTACAATAGAAGGTTGAGACCCCGTCTCACATCATAGAAATAGAATGCCTGAATCAACCTTGAAAGGTCATAATTCCCATAGCCTCGCTATAAAGCGCGATCCTATCCCACCACCGTTACACTTGAAACACCACAAGTCGCTATGCTCAAAATCAACAACCACGCACATTTGTTGTCTGAAACTAATGCAATTCTTTACACCCACGATGAAACAGAGGACACACAACACACAACCCGATAGACCATAACCATGGCTCCATACACCGAGCGACACTCAATTACTCTTCCCACTCGACTTTCTCTATGAATTCTCAATGGAACCGCACCACATGTGCCCATAACTAACAAATCACAATGTCTTACAACATCGAAAATCAACTTAGGGTTAACCAAGCTAACTCAAGCTAAATGCATAGCCATATCGGCCTGCCAACGAATTCAGTGCCAAAAAGCCTGAAAATATTTCTTCCACTTCTCTAACTCCTGCCGAAGGCACCAAATAATATTGAAATCCATAATATCACCCGGTTACATGCCCGGCCATATGAAACACATCCAAAAAGTCCCTTAATATGGAACGGTATCAATGATAGCAACCTCTGCACTGACATCTAACACAACTGCCTAATTAAGAAAGTACTCCTTCCCAGCTGTCTGCTAGTTCTTTGAAACATAATTTACTCTGCTAAAACATATTCTAACGCACTTCACCACTTAACCAGTGGCATTTCTGGCATAGTTCCTAATGCAATAGTTCAAAATCACCGAACACTACGATAACCAGTCCGAATTCCAATGTCACATCTACAATATAACATACCAGCTAATAAAGATTCATCGCGATAACGTAGCCTGTACATTAGAACACCATATGACACACACATCATCATACCTGATCCCAGTTCTACCGTGCAAATACATGCACCCATCAAGTATCCATTCATTCAAAGAGAGATATTCAAAAATTTTCTTACTCATCTGAAACTCTCTTATCCGATAGCTTTGAAGGAATCCCTACATATCCTATGCTCTCCATGTCATACACATGCCTTGTGCAAATTCTTACAATACTGACATGACATATGAGATCCGTATACATTCTTAGCCACCATCGAGACAACAATTCATTAGTTTTATACTCTTGGCAAGGAATATCACCTTATTCTGAACCAAATAATGGTCTTAGCTCTTTACCTTACTTCATATACTCAGATTGCACTCATCTCGAATTCAATGATCTCATTTTACTTAGTACGAACTGCTCGGGCAACAAGCCACTCCAGACATAAGTAAATGTCTCATATGATGCCCCAATGTGCCAATGGGTTACCGATTCGAATGCGGTACTAAAGAAAATGGGCTTTGAAAGGAAATTATCAAATCCTACGCACTAACACAGACTTTCCTTGGAAAACAGGAAGCAAGACATACCACGATGGCATATAACGAACTATACTCGATACCACACTGTTGCGGCATGCTACCCGCTCTAGATAGCATACTCATGGCGGCGTGCCACCCGATCCACACATAACTATCACATAAGAACATGCTCATCGAGAAAAATTTGCTCATTATAACATATTACCGAGTATCGGTCGTACGCATGCTAAGTGCATGATAATATCTCTGAGGGATATTTAATGTTATAAATTACAAATCTCAAGCACAACTGAGGTGTGATGTACAATTGGAATTTCAAATGCCAAGATGCTCATATAACATCATTCCTACGCGGATTCTTAACATATAGCAATTTCTCGAGCCTTCTCACGACTCACCCAGCATAATGCATCACTATGCAAAATATCTGACAATGAAACATCAATCTAACTACTCCTCCACGAGGACCGTGTTACAAAAATGTACACATCTGGCCTGGTATAGGGCCATTATTCACATTAAATCTATCCACCGACTTCAAACCGATCCTCATCACACTGAACTGGCCTAATAACCTTTCAAAGGTCCATGATAACTTCCATTTTCTTCATAGAACACAAGAACAACCATCATAATCGGAGTAATCCTCCCCAATTCACAACCCAATATGCCACGTGCCCTCCAGACATGAATTCCTCAATTTAACGACACTATCATAACCTTCATACTTGGTTTACATCTTTAACTAGTCAAGTGACTGCCTGCCACACTTATATAATCTTCTAGTGGAACACACTCCCACAACCAACCACAACAATATATGGGGCGCACCTCCAAACCACTAGTCGCACTAACGCTGAAGAGCGATCAAGAATCATTAACCAAGATGCAACACCGTTCTCAGGTGATGCTGAAGACGATATTAATTTATCTTAACCATCGAAACTTCCTTCCTACTCGTCCGATCTCTTGACATCTTGTCAAAACTTTTCCTTAACTTGTGCCATTATAGGCTCAATTTTTGCAATCAAAACTGGTTCGCCAGTATACTTTAAGACAGAACCAACATAGCACATAATCGTTCACTCAGCTACTCAACACAGTCTCCCCAGCTTAGCTCGAAGCCATATATCACAACTCACTATACTCATAACGCGTATGCTTCATTGCTGTCGTAATACCATAATGAGATTAAACTTGCTCTTTCATAAGCTTGTGGAAACATAAATCATCTGGAATTTTAACTCTTCTGCATTTTTTCTTGCATTCACCCATATAAAAGTTAAGCCTATTTTCTAGGTGTCCAAATTTTTACTAAGTCCCAAAATTTTCAAAAATAGTTTCCTTTGTAATTAGGCCTATCCAGCTGTCAGAGAATCACCGAAACCATCCTAACAGCACGGCTACAACTTAACAAACGTCAAAATGTATATCAACAACATTAATCTCAACACTACATGTTTTACATTATCAAAATTGATACAGGGACATGCGTTGCACTTATTTGAATCATAACACATATAAAATATTGCCAATTTATTTTTCTGAGTCTGAACTCATACCGCCACACGTAATGCACTTAACTTTCCAACTAGGAGATACGACAATATTCTTCATGCGCCAGCAACTTGGGGTTACACAACAGATCGCAATAGGAACGAATCGCTTAACAATTCATCTATTATCCCACAAACTTCTTAGTCACTACCAAGATCACATAGATACACCTCACAGCGCTAATTTACTCATCATGTGGATATCCGACCGCCATCCCTACTAATAAGGACATTACCGAACACATAAGTTAAAAGTACTTGCTCGCATAATCAGCACTTCGGTGCTCAAGCCGTAGGTGAAGATTCGGCCTCAAGTCCTCCAGATTGGCCCGACATGAACTCACAGAGATTACATCTCGCTCCTCGATCGGGAATCTCCAGCCATCGATGCATATGTATTACTGAATGCTCGCATGGGCGTACAAACGTGTGGAAGGAATTTCAAGAGTTATTTATCAAGCTGAATCAAATACGCACGATAAGAATTCCAAGAAAGTGAAGTGTTTCCTAAAGTTTGTAGCCTCCCATGGATAGATACAGATGTCAATGTACCGATCCGCGAAAGCCTACTAAACCGGCTCATGACTAACGAGTCCTAGTAACCTAGGCTCTGATACCAACTTGTCACGACCCAATTCTGGTCGTGATGGCGCCCAACCCTAAAGCTAGGCAAGCCAGACCAACAACTATTTCCATAGTTAAAGACCAGTCCCAAAAGGACTAATTTCAAGAAGAATATACGAGTCAATAGATACTCCAATAATAATAGTATAATTAAATACTGAGAAGTGAGAACATCGAAATAACACTCCCAAAAGATCTGGGGTCACGAGTCTAGAGCCTCTAAACAAAATTGAATAGTCATAGAAATACTGAATGAAATACTCAAGTCTGAAACATATAGTAATAACTGAATGGAAAGAGAAGCTAGGTTCTGCGAACGCCGACAACTACCTCAGAAACTCGGATAAACTCTGATAAAGCCGGAGTGCTCGTCTAACCTCTTTGTGTACCTGGATCTGCACACAAAGGTGCAAAGAGTAGGGGTGAGTACTAAGTAATTTATCAAACAATTGAATCTTCAAGTTCTAAATTTCCTTTTATCGGGTAAAAACGCCCTTAAACCACTCGGATTGACACCAAATTTTACAGGTAAGTCTTAACTGATATTTCAAACTTTTATCAAGTTTCGTAATTGAAATCCGAACCCAATACCTAGGAAAACAATAATTTCTAAGTTTATTTAAATCTTTGAAACTTAAACTTAACAATTTCATATAAAAATTCATTACTCGAGCTAGGGACCTCGGAATTCGATTCCAGGTATACGCCCATGTCCCATATTTTCTCACGGACCTTCAGAAATTGTCAAATCACAATTCCGGGTCCGTTTCTCCAAAATGTTGACCGAAGTCAAACTTGGCCTTTTTAAAGAAACTTAAAGAAGCAACTACGCTTATTCTTGCTCAGAAATCTTCTAACTTCTGAACTACCCGTCCTCGCAAGTCATAGATTATCTAATGCAAGTGTGGAAAGTATTATTTAAGGGAACGAGGTTCGGAAATGCAAAACAACCAGTCAGTTCATTAAATTCTCTACCTCTTAAACAAACGTTCGTCCTCGAACGGACAAAGAAAAGTACCTGGACTGCTGAATAAGTGGGGACGTCGGCTCCGCATGTCCTCCTCAGACTCCTAGGTAGCCTCCTCTTTCCCCTCCACTGGACTCTTACCGTAGAAATTCTCTTAGACCTCAATTGGCGATCTTGTCTATCCACAATGGCAACTGGCTCCTCCTCGTAGCCCAAGCTCTCATCTATGTGAATGGTACTAATATCCAATACATGTGGATAGTCGGTATGATACTTCCGAAGCATGGATACATGGAAGACTGGATGACCTCCTGATAAACTCGGAGGCAAGGAAAGCTCATAGGAAACCTCTCCAACTCACCTCAACACCTCGAAGGGCCCAATAAACCTTGGGCTCCACTTGCCCTTCTTTCTGAATCTCATAATGCCCTTCATGGGCGAAACCCTCAAGAGAACCTTCTCGCCAACCATAAATGATACATCGGGCTCCTTCTGATCCGCGTAACTCTTCTTCCTGGACTGAGCTGTGCAGAGACTCTCCTGAATCAACTTTACCTTATCTAAGGCATCCTTAACCAAATCTGTACCAAGCAACTTAGCCTCACCAGGATCAAACCACCCGATCGGAGAACGACAACACCGACCATATAATACTTAAGGATCCATCTCTATGCTGGACTGATAGTTATTATTATATACAAACTCCGCCAAGGGCAAGAGCTAATCCCACTACTCTCCAAAGTCAATCACTCCTGCTCTAAGCATATCCTCTAAAATCTTCACTCCGATTGCCCGTCGTTTTGAGGATGGAATGTCATGCTAATCTCCACGTGGGTCCCCATCTCACTCTGAACAACTCTCCAAAAATGGGAAGTGAACTGAGGTCCTCTATCTAATATGATGAAGATCGATACCGTGCAATCTCACTATCTCCCAAATGTAATATGGGCATACCTCTCTGCTGTATAAGTGTCTCCACTGGAATAAAATGGGAGGACTTAGTCAATCGATCCACAATAACCCACACTGAATCAACCTTCCGCTGAGTCCGCGACAACCCAACCACGAAATCCATAGTGATGCGCTCCCACTTCAACAAAATAGGCATCCGCTGAAATAGGCCACCTGGCCTCTAGTGCTCATGTTTGACCTGCTGGTAATTCAAACATTTAGCTGCATACTCCACAATGTCCTTCTTTATCATCTGCCACCAGTAACGCTGCCTTAAATCATGATACATCTTCGTGGCACCTGGATGAATCGAGTACCTCAAACTGTGAGCCTCCTCTAGAACTGATAGCAACACGATATGGGATTCAATATTTACTAAATAATAACAAGAAACATGAGGAATCTAAAAGAAAATAAAGAAATGAATAAAAGACAAAAATTAAAGATAGATTGAATTTAAGAAAGAGTTTCTTGAATTCAAGAAATCTATTATTGAAGTTGAATCCTAACAACAACAATTAGCTAACAAAGAACTAATCGCCTTTGGTAGAAATTAAAAACAAGAAATAGATTGTGAAACCCGACCCTTTAGAATAACAAGAACAACAATATACCTAAACTTATCACCTTTCTTGAATACCTAGAAGTGATCTAAGATTTCGAAAATGGTTTAATCTTACCACCTTAAGTTGAGTCTTTAAGGTTGAAGAATAAATCCAAGAGTAGCCACACAAGAGTGCAAGAAAAATCTCACAAGTTTTTATTGATAATAATCTCAATAATCTACCTAAAACAAAGAAGATGCCTCTTTATATAGAGGGGGTCACGAAATTGTCCTTAAAAATTAGGAAATAAATTCCTAAACTACTTTGGACAACAAGTCCAACTAACATAGGAAAAGGTAAAACTCTAGGAAACCAAAACCAAGTCAATCTTGGAAAGTAATTGTCACGACCCCGAATCCGGTCGTGATGGCGCCCAGCACATTGCTAAGCCAGCCCGACCAATCAATATTAACAACGGAGCTAGAAGCTCTCTTTAACCCATTTAAGCATATTAATTTACGAAGCAACAATGATACATATAACGAAAACGGGGAACCAAGTCCCAAAATATACCAACTCCCACAGACCGAAGGGTCAAGAGTCATGAGCCTCTACTGAACATGAGTGTATAAAGGTTTACAAGATACCAAGTGCGGAAAGAAAAGTCAATACAAAATCAAGACGGTAAGAAGGAATATCGAGTCCTGCGGACTCTGCAGCTACCTCGTATATCCCACAGACGTCGCCTCGCACAGCTACTGGATCACTGCTGAGAGGTACCTGGATCTGCACACAAGGTGCAGGGAGTAAAATGAGTACTGCCAGACTCAGTGGTAATAAACAGGGGTAAGACAACGCATATAAGAAATCCGCAATAAAGCACTATGTAAAGTTGTAATAAAATACCCTGTCACAGAATCAATATCAACTGTACCTGTACCAATAAGTACCAGCAAAACAGTATAACAGCTAGCAGATGTAGCTAAATACAATGCAATGCATGATATGACCGCTACGGCGCGTAGCTCGATCCAATTTGGGTACCCGTGCTCACTGTGGGGGTTCAGACTCCGGAGGGGCTCCTACAGCCCAAGCACAATATCACCGCGGCGTGCAGTCCGATCCAACATATATACTGCTGCGGCGCGCAGCCCGATCCACTACTAGTCAGCTCAAAGAGGGGCAGCTGTAAACACGTGATTTTTGACCCTCCCCGAGATTTTCTATATTTTTAGCGTAAAATATTTAGTTTAGTTTTAATATAGCTATTTTAGCTAAATTTGACTCTTTTACTTTATTTTTTCCTCAAAATGAAAAATAACAAAAATATGGTTTTATTAATGTTTCGTAGTCATTTTTAAACTTGAAAAATACAAAAAATAGTACTTTATATTTTTATCTTTTTATAAAAACGAAAATAATAAAAAAATATATATATATAGTTTCATTAACATTTTGTAGTTACTTTAATTTTGAAAAATATAAAAAAATAATTTTTGTTTTAATTATTAGTCTTACAGTTATTTTGCTTACGTAGTGATTAATTAATAACACCGTGTTCTCATTCTCGGTTCCGGACAAAGAATAATATTCGGGTTCAAACTACCCGGTTTTATAATTTTCGGACATAGCCCGTAATAACCCGACACTACACTAAGGGGGAGGGATGGGAGAATGATTAAAAGTTGAAAAGAGAAAGAAATAAAATAAAAAAAAAAAAAAACAAAATAAAGAGGGGGTTCACGTGAAGGGGGTAAAGGGAAAATGCACATGCACACACATATCTTAAGAGACAAAATGCACATGCACACACATATCCTAAGAGACAAAATGCACATGCACACACATATCCTAAGGGACAAAAATGCACATGCACACTACTACAAGAAGAGAGAAAAGGAAAAAGATATAAGGTGATCTTGTTCTTGAAGAAGATAGAAACAAAAACGGGCAGCAAGGGGTTGAAAACAAAAAGATTGAAAAACAAACAAAGGAGAATTGAAAAGAAAAAGAAAGAAAAAGCTACAAGAAAGAGAGGGTTACGGTTGCTTCTTTGCTTCTGCTTCTTCATGAAGAAAAGCACGGCAGTAAGGAGACAAAAAACGGCAGTGAGGAGTTTTGGAAGAGAAAAAGACAATACACAAGAGAGGGAGATTTCTTTTTAAACAAGAAAGAAAAAGATACGTAAAAAAAAGAAGAAAAAGAAAGGAGAGGGGACATGTGATGAGCTTCTTCTTCGTGAAGCTCTAAGGACGTTCAGCAGCAGCAACCTCGCCCAAACGACCCTTCACCATTGCCGTTGAGTGACAACTGCCCGTCGACCACCTTTGAAGCTCGCCGGAAAACGAACCAGTCATCATCTCCATCTTCTTCGTCAACCAAGTC
Organism: Nicotiana noctiflora; assembly: GCA_032618575.1. Lineage (NCBI taxonomy): Eukaryota > Viridiplantae > Streptophyta > Magnoliopsida > Solanales > Solanaceae > Nicotiana > Nicotiana noctiflora. Next base: position 124,744 of record JASVEL010005609.1, read on the forward strand.
GACCAGCAGCTCCAACCTCCAGTCGTCACTGTCCAAACCAGCCACCAGCAGTCCGCTACCCCCGCTAACCACCAAGTCGACCAGCAGCTCCAACCTCCAGTCGTCACTGTCCAAACCAGCCACCAGCAGTCCGCTACCCCCGCTAACCACCAAGTCGACCATACTGCTGGAAACCAGCCAATCTCAGGTCGCGGACAGTCTTGGTCCGAGTTTTCTTGTTTCTGTTGAGTTCGTTGTCATTCGTCGAGGTCCGTTCGTAGCTCCGCCGAGAGTCGATAAAGTTCCCGGGTATGTTTTTGTTGTGTTTTTTTTATGTTGTTTACGTCAAGTTGTATGTATGTATGTATATGACTTGTTTCTTTGCTCCATGACTGATATTGAGTATTGAGGAAGTTACCTGTTGAAGCATCGAAACTTCTTACATTTATGCTGATGATCGAGTTCTTTGTTGTCTGCTCTCCTTGATTTGTGATTGGCTTCTTTTTTTTTTTTGGAAAGAAAAAATGTCTGCCATTCACCAGTATTGTTTGACACAGGAGGTGCTGATTTTTGGCCTTCATCATTGGCCGTTGATATATTGTGTAAGGTAGGGAGAGATCACTTTAGAAAAGAAAGATTTAGGCAGCCACACGTTTTGCATAAGATATTGTCACCCTCATAAATGTATATGTAAAATATTTAGATTTCGAGATGCGCCGTTTCTTAGCGAATTTCCTGGCCTTCTCAAAAAATGTAAATAAGTAATCGCTCTAGGCGCGTATTTTAATAATTTTACCTTCTTAAATACGGTGTGCATTTCATGCGGCCCAAATCCAAATCCCAAAATGTTGAATAAGAATGTGTCGAGGATCCGGGTGCATTTCATGTGACGTGATTCGAAACATATTTTTAGGCAACATTCTCTTTTCGTAAATAATAATAATAATAAAAGTGGTAAAGGGATATTAATTTGCATTAAGTATATAACCGTAAAAATCAGATAAATAAGCCGAATATGACAGTTAAGCGACCGTGCTAGAACCACGGAATTCGGGAATGCCTAACACCTTCTCACGGGTTAACAGAATTCCTTATCCGGATTTCTGGTTCGCGGACCGTTAAATAGAGTCAAACCTTTCCTCAATTCGGGTTTCAAATCGGTGACTTGGGACACCATAAATCTCCCAAGTGGCGACTCCGAATCTCTCAATAAATGAATCCCGTTTTGGTTGTCCTTTAATTGGAAAACTCTCTTTTATATTTTGCGCCCTCGCGGGTAAGCGTAAAAAAGAGGTGTGACACAAGGGATCCAGAGTGATAAACCCAGAACCACTGGTTCAGGGTTTAAGAATTCGAGCTTGGAATAATTGTTGTATTTGGCTTATTTATTATCTGGTTTTATTATATGTTTGTATTAATGTGCAAAATGATATTTTTATCGCTTTGATATTTTTTGAACTGTACATATAAATTGTGCCGAAACCAATCTCCTCCCTGAGTCTTCTAAATCATGAAGAAGGGTGCACTTCGTGTGACTTCTTTTCTGTATAGTGTCTAATTCCCACCTTAGAACGAGGTTTGGATAAGTTGCAAAACCGGTGAAGCTTCTGTATTCCCGGGTTGCTGCCTCCTCCTCGGCTCGAGTTGTCCGCTCGGGTAAGCCATGTCTAGAACAATAAACCCAGGTTTTTAAACCTAGAATAACAAAGCTTCATGCCGGATCCCTAGTAGGAACGTTTATTTGCATCATGTTGCATTTGACTTAGGGGACTCAACACAGGGGTTGGGTCCGTTTAGGACAGGTGACCTGAAATGAAAAGACCATCCTGCTGCATCCTGTTTGTTTTATGTATATATTTGCTTCAGACTTGCAGGCTAACCGTTTTTTTTATATTGAGGAAAATGAAAAAAAAATAGTCTCAAAATAGTTTGTTTTTTTTTACTTACTTAAAAAGAAAAAAAAACATTTGTTGTAAAATAAAAAAATATGTGATTTCAAAATAGTTTGTTTTTTTTACTAAAAAAAAAAAGAAAAAATTTTGTTTTAAACTTAAAAAAAAATGTGTGAAAAAATAATAAATAGTTTGTTTCCTTTAAAGATGTAGTTTGTTTGACCGAACTACGCAGGTTTGATTCTCGCCATTAGGTGGGATACGTAGGCAACCCTCATCGGGTCCAACCACCCCTTTAAAAAATCAAAAAAAAATGTGTGTTTAATTTTGTCAATAAAATCAAAGTGATGCCGTTTTTTGCAAATAACCGAATGTTCCGAAAGGACGCCGGAAGGCTGTTTTTTGCAAAAAATAGCCACTTTGAATCATTTTTAATAATTTGCAGCCGCAGCCTTGAAATATTCCTTGTGGAAATGTTGCAAGGCCATAGCCGCAAAGTCAAGTCCGGGTTCACACCCCTTTTGCAAAAAATTAAAAAAAAAAAAAAATGTTAAATTTTTTATTTTGTTATAAATGAGTCGGGTAATGCTATTCTTGCTCAAAATAGTTGAAATGTTGTATCCGCAAAATTAAGTTTGAGTCATCACTCAACTTTTCAAAAAATAATCACTTTATCAAATAAGCCATTACATGGCCGGTCCTTGCATAAATAGCCACTTTTGGCATTTGAACTTCTTCAGTCTTGTATTGGCCTGTGTCGGTGCTGAATGATGCCCCATAGGCCCCAGTATTAAATTTTGAATTTATATCTTCTTGATAAAATTTTGCAAAAAAAAAAGAGCCACTTTGTCTAAATAAGCCATTACATGGCCAATTTATGAAAAATATTCTTGTGTTGGTTTATGGTGATGCCGAACGATGCCCCATGAGTCACGGGATAAAAAAAAAATTAAGTTTATCTTTCGTAAATAAATTTTGCAAAAATAGTCATTTTGTCAATAAGCCATTATGTGGCCAATTTTGTAGAAAGAGTCATAATTGACACCAAAAATATTCTTTTCTTGTAGAAATTTCCTACACAAGTTTGTAGTTGGAGTCGGCTTCTATAATTTTCCTTCAAAAAAAATCAAAAAAAAATCAAATAAACATTTCTTTATTTCTTGCATTAATTTGCAAGAACTACGCTCGGTCTGATTCATGCGGGGTCAAAAAAAAAAAAAAAAAAAAAAAAAAAAAAAAAAAAAAAAAAAAAAAAAAAAAAAAAAAAAAAAAAAAAAAAAAAAAAAATTGGAAGAGAGGTTTTCAAGGATAATGGAAAAGGAAAAGCTGGAATGATGCATGTAGCGAATACATATATGGTTAACTGACTAGGTGCATTACATCCAATGTGTGGTAACATATCTATTAAACTCTGTGAACTTACAAGTTTGTTGCAATTTCAGAAAGTTTAGCGGTTGGCTTGACAGAATATTCCGGCCAATCACCATTACCATACTAGATCAAAAGGGCCAATTCTAGCAAGCATGTCTAGTTCCGGCAAAAGTCTCGATGGAGAGAAAACAGAGATACGGATAATGAAAGATGAGGTGGATCGGTTGAGACAGCAAATAACAGAGATGCACTTAGCCTGGGCTAGGGGACAGTCACCACCAAACCTTCCTACTCTTACACCAGCTCCAGAGCGTCCACCCATTGATCCCTCGACAAGTGCACCAATCTATCCATATTATCAAGGGGAAAACCCTTATACATCCCAGGTTCCACCAGCCAGACAAAATACTCCTCCTCCGGTCACCCCTGTTTTCGTGGCACCTCCACCTGCTACTTTACAGAAGTCGTCCAGTGAACCGCTTTTCCAAATACATGACAATCATTGTTATGATCCCGAGCCTACCTTTAAGGCTCCTGAACCGCATTCACACACCCCTCACTGGGATAACCCGGCAGAACCGGAAAAGCACTTCAAAAGTTTGGAGCAGGAGGAAGTTATTCGGAAAGTTAAAAGCCTGGAGCAATCCTTCAGGAATATGCATGGTTTAGGCAACCAAGTCAGTGTTGTTTACAAAGATCCGTGCCCATTTCCAGATGTCCAGTTGCTCGCTGGGTTCAAAATGCCCAAGTTTGATCTATACGAGGGGCATGGTGACCCAGTAGCCCATCTCCGAGGTTTCTGCAGCAAAATGCGAGGAGCCGGAGGGCGAGATGAAATTCCGATAGCTTACTTCGGTCATAGTTTGGGAGGGTCTGCACTAGAGTGGTACACCAGGCAGGATCCCAGCAGATGGTTTACATGGGATGACCTGGCCCAAGCATTCATCGGCCAGTTTCAATATAATCTTGAAATAATCCCCGATCGCTTATCATTGCTAAAGCTAGAGAAGAAACCCGCCGAAAGCTTCAGAGAATTTGGGTTCCGCTGGAGGGAACAGGCAGCAAGGGTGGATCCCCCGATGAGAGAGAACGAAATGGTAGACTACTTCTTGCAGACACTGGAGCCAACCTACTTTAGTCACCTGGTGACATCGGTTGGTAAATCTTTCAATGAGGTGGTCAAAATGGGCGGAATGATAGAAGAGGGACTTAAGTCCAATAAGATATTGAGCTATTCCGCGTTGAAAGCAACAACTCAAGCTATTCGGAATGGCACAGGGGTTGCATTCGGGAAGAAGAGAAAAGAAGAAGTTGCAACAGTAGAGGAGGGTACTTGGTCCAGATCGAAAGGTCCTTCACCTCACTACCAAGCCAGACCCTACCACCCAAATCACCCTAATCACCCTCCCCGAAACACATATCCACCACCAAGGGCTTACAATAACCCTCCAGGACCGGGTTTCCGAGGGAATCATGCCTTCAGAAAGGAAAAGACACAAAGAACATTCATTGAGTTGGGAGAAACTTATACTACTCTGTTCCACAAATTGAAGCAGATAGGTTTGTTGAGTCCCGTTGAGACAAGATTGCTAAACCCCCTACCCCCAAATGTGGATCGCTCAGCAAGCTGTGAGTATTGTTCAGGAGCTCCCGGACATGATACCGAGAAATGTTGGAAACTGAAACATGCAGTGCAAAATCTTATTGACACCAATAAGATCGAGGTTCAGACACCAGAGGCACCCAACATTAATCAGAATCCATTGCCAACTCACCCTTAGACCCAACATATAAGAAGTCATGCTTGGTAATCAGGAGGAGTTTCGGTGGTTTGTTTTGTTGTCATTTCTTTTGTCCGAGTTGTTTTCGGGGTTGTGACCCGGATCTTGTTTTGAAGTGAAACCCTCTTATCTTTCCATTTTTGGTCATTGCAGTTTGCTTAGTCGTTGCAAGTTTCGTTTCGGTTTTGTATTTTGGTTTGCTTGATTGTATTTCAACCACTTCTCCGTTTAGTGAAACTTTTGGTCTTTTATTACCCAGTTCGTCTTTTTGTTTAGTTTTCTATCTTTAAATTTTTCATTTGTTCGAACACCAACTCTAATGACATGGCATCGCACATAATTTTGGCCTAATATTAAGGGTAAATCATGAAGCAATTCAAAGATAATCAGGTCATTCTAAAAAAAAAAAAAAAGAAATAAAAATGATTTGAGATTATTTGGAGCCCGAATCATGTGAGACTGGGGCAGGTAAAACATGAAGAAACCCTTAAAGGAAAATTGGCCATGCTAAGACGAGGTTCGCTCGTGATACTGAAATGAAAGTGTCATCCAGCAATACTTTAAAATGATAGATGAAAGGCGAATGGACGATACGGTTATCAATCAGGGCACAAACAAAAGATGTCGTGAATATGTTGTTTGAACTTGGCATGTTTTGAAGATTGGAATGACGAAGGCATTTTGTTCTGCTATCCAAACACTTTATCCATCGTCAACCCTTTGAGCCTTAATTTGAATTCTTTCATACCCCTCCTTCGAAATTAGTTGCAAAGACTAGAAACACAAGTTTGAAAGACAAAAAAAAAGAGATAAAGAGAAAGAAAAGAAAAAGAAAACAACAAAAAGAGATAAAGAAAAGAAAAGAAAAAGAAAAATGAATGAAAAAGAGAAACTTGAAAAAAGGGAATTGGGAACTACGTTTGACCTGATTCCTTAAAGAGGATACGTAGGCGCTTCACAACTCGGTCATAGTGTAAATAAAGAAATAAAAATCCCCAAGTAAAAAAACTGGGGCAAAGAAAAATTGTGTTTATTGTAAATAAATTTAGGTCCGAAGGTTGTAAATTTTGAACCCAAAATTGATTTTGTTTTGAGCCTTCAATACCCTTTCTTTCTAGCCCTATCCAAATCCCACATTACGGTCCAAAGAAAGACCTTCCGATCAGTCTTCAAAAGATGCCGCGTCAAGCGAGGGATAGAGTCCTATCATAATATAACACGTTGATTCTCAGTAGAAAAGACGCTGATTCCCAGCAGAAAGGAAATACGAGAGAGTCTTGGCAGTGACACCCCAATCCCCACCTAAAAGTGATACAAATGAGAGAGTCTTACCGGTGAAAACCTTCACAGGCACCATAAGGCGACGAAAGCTGAGAGAAAATCAAAATGAGAGAGGCTTGAAATTGAAAACCCTTCGGGCACTACAAGTCAAATAAAGGTGATAATCAGATGGAAATCACGAGACAGAAATCGCGAAAGGCAATTAACGACGAAGGATAGGCCATATGTGCATGTCATGACCAGTAGAGTTGGTATTCGCGTTTGATAAGTTTTTATAGATATTTCTTGCTAGAGAGTCATTTTCTTTTTTCCTTTGTTTTCTATTTTGTTTCTTTTTATCTTTCTCATTTTTATCAAAAATTCCCCATCAAAGTCTGTCTAGTCCAGAACAAGTGAGAAATGACTTCAAAACTTGCCACCAACTTTCCAATTATTATGCAAAGCAAGGAAATGCCATTGACGGCAGAGAAGTAGAGTGCGAAGAAGATTATTAAACTGGGGCAGAAAATTTTCTTTTCAGTTTGAAAATTTTCTGGAAGTCAATACCCACTTGGGGAAGAAGGAAAGTCTTAAGGGAAATGGTCTTCGAACTAGTGTCATCCTCAACAACCTTCAAGAAGAGTGAAACACCAATTTTGAGGAAATGAAAATCCACCAGCAGTGTTATCTTCAGCAAGTTCCGAGGTGGTCGGACAACACAGAGTGGTAAAGGAAGAAAGGAAATCTCATCTTCAACAAAATAACCCCCAGCAAGTTGAGAAACACAGAACGGGGAAGGGATAAATGGAAAAACCCATCCCCAGCAGGAATATCATCTCCAACAAATGAAATCATTTCCCAACCAGTTTTGGGAATCCCGAGCGAGGAAAATGGGAAAAGGAAAAACCACCCCACAGGAGCGGTACAACCGCTCACAATGTTTTGAACTAACAATTTTTCTATGATTTGAAACAGGGAAAGAAAGTGCTATTGATAGTAGAAAGTCATGCCACAAGGAAGAACACCAATACTGGGGCAGAAAATTTTCTGCCGTTGTTGAAAATTTTCTCGGAGAAACGAGGAAGGCAATTCAAGATGACGTGTCAGGTTTGTCCGCCTTCAAATAGGATGTTTCAGGTTTGTCCACCTTCGAACAGGACGTCTCAGGTTTGTCCGCCTTCAAATAGGATGTTTCAGGTTTGTCCACCTTCGAACAGGACGTCTCAGGTTTGTTCACTTTCATACATTGATATCATGGGAGTATTCGCCCTCGAACAGGATACAATGGGAGTATTCGCCCTCGAATAGAATACAATGGGAGTATTCGCCCTCGAATAGAATACGATGGGAGCATTCGCCCTCGAAAAGGATACAATGGGAGTATTCGCCCTCGAACAGGATACAATGGGAGTATTCGCCCTCGAATAGAATACAATGGGAATATTCGCCCTCGAATAGGATACAATGGGAGTATTCGCCCTCGAACAGGATACAATGGGAGTGTTCGCCCTCGAACAGGATACAATGGGAGTATTCGCCCTCGAATAGAATACAATGGGAGTATTCGCCCTCGAATAGGATACAATGGGAGTATTCGCCTTCGAACAGGATACAATGGGAGTATTCGCCCTCGAAAAGGATACAATGGGAGTATTCGCCCTCGAACAGGATACAATGGGAGTATTCGCCCTCGAATAGAATACAATGGGAGTATTCGCCCTCGAATAGGATACAATGGGAGTATTCGCCCTCGAACAGGATACAATGGGAGTATTCGCCCTCGAACAGGATACAATGGGAGTATTCGCCCTCGAATAGAATACAATGGGAGTATTCGCCCTCGAACAGGATACAATGGGAGTATTCGCCCTCGAACAGGATACAATGGGAGTATTCGCCCTCGAATAGGATACAATGGGAGTATTCGCCCTCGAATAGGATACAATGGGAGTATTCGCCCTCGAACAGGATACAATGGGAGTATTCGCCCTCGAATAGGATACAATGGGAGTATTCGCCCTCGAATAGGATACAGAGGGGCCATCCACCCTCGAATAGGATATTTTATGTATGTTTTATCTTACATCGTCCTATGCATATTTTGTAAATTATTGCCAGCATGCATTTTAAATTCAAAAATTGCTACCAAAAGCAGGCGCCTACCTGTATAACAAAAGGCAAGTCTTCAGTCTTTACATTGCAGGTCTTGAAAGCAGAGGGTTACAACAAGAGATCCCAGCGCGAATTCAAGCGCATGAGTCAAAGGAAATGAGGGGTGAAGGAAACAAAGAATACTTCCTCAGCAGCATCATCCCCAGCAGGTGAGTAAACAGTTCCAAAGATATCCCCAACAGCCAAAAGAAAAGTAATACGACCCAGGGGAAAGCAATTCCAAGACAAGATAATTCAGAAGAAAAGGTGGCCCAAGAGGCAATGCAGGAAGAAGAAAACGGTACAAAAGGCAAAAGAAGGTGATCATGGATAGGATGAAATTAGTGAGTTGTAGTTGAAGTCAGGGAGCCCGCCCGAAGAATGGAGTGGCGATTTTATTTTGAAGTTGTAGTGGAAGTCGGGGAGCCCGCCTGAAGAATGGAGTGGCGATTTTATTTGAAGTAGTAGTCGAAGTCGGGAGCCCGCCCGAAGAATGGAGTGGCGATTTAGTTTTGAAGTTGTAATTGAAGTCGGGGAGCCCGCCCGAAGAATGGAGTGGCGATTTTATTTTGAAGTAGTAGTTGAAGTCGTGAGCCCGCCCGGAGAATGGAGTGGCGATTTATTTTGAAGTTGTAGTCGAGGTCAGGGAGCCCGCCCGGAGAATGGAGTGGCGATTTAGTTTTGAAGTTGTAATTGAAGTCGGGAGCCCGCCCGGAGAATGGAGTGGCGATTTTATTTTGAAGTAGTAGTTGAAGTCAGGGGAGCCCGCCTGGAGAATGGAGCGGCGATTTATTTTGAAGTTGTAGTTGAAGTCAGGGAGCCCGCCCGGAGAATGGAGTGGCGATTTAGTTTTGAAGTTGTAATTGAAGTCGGGAGCCCGCCTGGAGAATGGAGTGGCAATTTAGTTTGAAGTTGTAGTTGAAGTCAGGGGAGCCCGCCCGGAGAATGGAGTGGCGATTTAGTTTTGAAGTTGTAGTTGAAGTCGGGGAGCCCGCCCGGAGAATGGAGTGGCGATTTATTTTGAAGTTGTAATTGAAGTCGGGAGCCCGCCAAGAATGAAGCGGCGATTTATTTTTGAAGTCGGTTAAGGAAAGCGGCAGAGTGTAACGGAAATCCCCAGCATGATTCAGAAGGAAGGCAACCATAATGCGAGTCAACAGTCCGAGGGGATCAACAGAAGTTTAGTCACAATAAACAAAAAGAAAAAAAAAAGAGAGGCATGAAGCCAATCCAAAATGCAAGAAGTTGATGAAAGATGTGGTGTGCCCAAGACATGGCCGAGGTCACAAGCACTGTATACCTGGTCTTGATCCGAAAAGCAGCACCCGCAACTAGCAAGTATCAAGGTTCAAATTTAGAGTCCGCATGAAGCACCAACCAATACTCAAGATCAAGCTTCAGAAGACTTATAGATAGGAATCTTGTAACTAGTAGCTGATAGGCTTAGTTAGTCTTTCTCATGTTTTGATTTTTGATGTAATAGCAGGACCACGGACCGGAACTTCGATGGAACAGAACCTCGACGGAACGACACCTCGACTGGCTCTCCACCTCGGTTACTCCACTTCCTCACTCACTTTCGAACTACACGTGGCCCGATTCCTTTATAGCCAAGGATATGTAGGCAGCTCAGATACAAGGGCTCGGTCACATTCCTCTTCTTTTAGTTTAGTCCCTCCCAATAAGGGTCAGGTCAAAAACACTTGTCTAGTCGTTCTTTGTCTGAAAACTCTTTGGGTTTTCAGTCAAAGAGGGGCAGCTGTAAACACGTGATTTTTGACCCTCCCGAGATTTTCTATATTTTTAGCGTAAAATATTTAGTTTAGTTTTAATATAGCTATTTTAGCTAAATTTGACTCTTTTACTTTATTTTTTCCTCAAAATGAAAAATAACAAAAATATGGTTTTATTAATGTTTCGTAGTCATTTTTAAACTTGAAAAATACAAAAAATAGTACTTTATATTTTTATCTTTTTATAAAAACGAAAATAATAAAAAAATATATATATATAGTTTCATTAACATTTTGTAGTTACTTTAATTTTGAAAAATATAAAAAAATAATTTTTGTTTTAATTATTAGTCTTACAGTTATTTTGCTTACGTAGTGATTAATTAATAACACCGTGTTCTCATTCTCGGTTCCGGACAAAGAATAATATTCGGGTTCAAACTACCCGGTTTTATAATTTTCGGACATAGCCCGTAATAACCCGACACTACACTAAGGGGGAGGGATGGGAGAATGATTAAAAGTTGAAAAGAGAAAGAAATAAAATAAAAAAAAAAAAAACAAAATAAAGAGGGGGTTCACGTGAAGGGGGTAAAGGGAAAATGCACATGCACACACATATCTTAAGAGACAAAATGCACATGCACACACATATCCTAAGAGACAAAATGCACATGCACACACATATCCTAAGGGACAAAAATGCACATGCACACTACTACAAGAAGAGAGAAAAGGAAAAAGATATAAGGTGATCTTGTTCTTGAAGAAGATAGAAACAAAAACGGGCAGCAAGGGGTTGAAAACAAAAAGATTGAAAAACAAACAAAGGAGAATTGAAAAGAAAAAGAAAGAAAAAGCTACAAGAAAGAGAGGGTTACGGTTGCTTCTTTGCTTCTTCTTCTTCATGAAGAAAAGCACGGCAGTAAGGAGACAAAAAACGGCAGTGAGGAGTTTTGGAAGAGAAAAAGACAATACACAAGAGAGGGAGATTTCTTTTTAAACAAGAAAGAAAAAGATATGTAAAAAAAAGAAGAAAAAGAAAGGAGAGGGGACATGTGATGAGCTTCTTCTTCGTGAAGCTCTAAGGACGTTCAGCAGCAGCAACCTCGCCCAAACGACCCTTCACCATTGCCGTTGAGTGACAACTGCCCGTCGACCACCTTTGAAGCTCGCCGGAAAACGAACCAGTCATCATCTCCATCTTCTTCGTCAACCAAGTCGACCAGCAGCTCCAACCTCCAGTCGTCACTGTCCAAACCAGCCACCAGCAGTCCGCTACCCCCGCTAACCACCAAGTCGACCAGCAGCTCCAACCTCCAGTCGTCACTGTCCAAACCAGCCACCAGCAGTCCGCTACCCCCGCTAACCACCAAGTCGACCATACTGCTGGAAACCAGCCAATCTCAGGTCGCGGACAGTCTTGGTCCGAGTTTTCTTGTTTCTGTTGAGTTCGTTGTCATTCGTCGAGGTCCGTTCGTAGCTCCGCCGAGAGTCGATAAAGTTCCCGGGTATGTTTTTGTTGTGTTTTTTTTATGTTGTTTACGTCAAGTTGTATGTATGTATGTATATGACTTGTTTCTTTGCTCCATGACTGATATTGAGTATTGAGGAAGTTACCTGTTGAAGCATCGAAACTTCTTACATTTATGCTGATGATCGAGTTCTTTGTTGTCTGCTCACCTTGATTTGTGATTGGCTTCTTTTTTTTTTGGAAAGAAAAAATGTCTGCCATTCACCAGTATTGTTTGACACAGGAGGTGCTGATTTTTGGCCTTCATCATTGGCCGTTGATATATTGTGTAAGGTAGGGAGAGATCACTTTAGAAAAGAAAGATTTAGGCAGCCACACGTTTTGCATAAGATATTGTCACCCTCATAAATGTATATGTAAAATATTTAGATTTCGAGATGCGCCGTTTCTTAGCGAATTTCCTGGCCTTCTCAAAAAATGTAAATAAGTAATCGCTCTAGGCGCGTATTTTAATAATTTTACCTTCTTAAATACGGGTGTGCATTTCATGCGGCCCAAATCCAAATCCCAAAATGTTGAATAAGAATGTGTCGAAGATCCGGGTGCATTTCATGTGACGTGATTCGAAACATATTTTTAGGCAACATTCTCTTTCGTAAATAATAATAATAATAAAAGCGGTAAAGGGGATATTAATTTGCATTAAGTATATAACTGTAAAAATCAGATAAATAAGCCGAATATGACAGTTAAGCGACCGTGCTAGAACCACGGAATTCGGGAATGCCTAACACCTTCTCCCGGGTTAACAAAATTCCTTATCCGGATTTCTGGTTCGCGGACCGTTAAATAGAGTCAAACCTTTCCTCAATTCGGGTTTCAAATCGGTGACTTGGGACACCATAAATCTCCCAAGTGGCGACTCCGAATCTCTCAATAAATGAATCCCGTTTTGGTTGTCCTTTAATTGGAAAAACTCTCTTTTATATTTTTGCATCCTTGCGGGTGCGTAAAAAAGAGGTGTGACAACAGCCTCGCAGGCTCAAAAGTAGTTTTAAAACATCTTTTATCATTTTTCAGTTGAAAACAGAAATATCAAGTTCCAGATATTTGGAAATAACATGATAACAGAAATTGCTGGGGACTAGTAGTAAACTAGCATGTCAATATGATAAGACAATGATAACGATCCTCGCGGGATCCAATAACTGGCTCACGGCCCACAAGTATACTCAACCGCCCAAGAAGGGGTTCCTCGGCTCAAGAGTGGCCATTATCACAATATATAATATGCAACCATCCGAGAAGGAGGTTCGACGGCTCAAGAATAGCCTAATATCATAATACAATATCAACAAGTCGGACTAAGTCATAGTCCCCAATCACAATCGACCCCGCACTCACAAGAGAGTACGTGTCTCGCCGCTATACAGCGTCACAAAGTGGTATACCGGGGTTTCGAACCCGCTGGTCATCACCCACATCTATTACTCACCTCAATACGACGCGACGACTACTACGCAATGCCCTTGCCACGAGAATCAAGCTCCGCATGCATAGAATCTGATCAAATACAGTAGAAATACAACAAATTAGGCCAATGGGACGACACCCAATCAATACAACTCAATTTACATCAAAATTCCCAAAGTTGTCAAAACCCGACTTTCGTTACGCTTGTCGAAAAATTACAAAAGTCACATATTCGGAACCCTCATCTCAATACGAGTCTAAGCATATCAATTTTACCAAATTCGGACTCCATTTGCCCATTCAAAACCTTATTTTTCTAAAGTTCAAGCCTAGGGCTAAATCCTCCATAAATTACCCCACATTCCTCCATTTTCATGATATAATTGCATAATATTATCAATACTAATTATAGTTTAAGTCCATAGTTGATTACCTGATGATTTCCCTTGAATTTCTCTTCAAAATCGCCCAAATCGCCTCTAAAGCCGAGACCCAAATGTGTGAAATGTTTCTGAAATTTTTCTAACTTCTGATACACTTAACTCACAGCGATTTTTGCTTCTGCGGATAAATTTCCGCTCCTACGAATCTGTATCCGCGACCAGAGGGTCGCTTCAGCGATTCCAGGCCTACCCGGCCAAATTCCGCTTCTACGAGAATAGGACCGCTTACGCGCGTCCGCTTCCGCGATTGAACCCCCGCTTCTGCGAAGCTCCCACTTCTGCGCACCAGAGTCCGCTCCTGCGGACTCGCCCAGGCGGTCAAGAGTCCGCTTCTGCGGACTTTCCCCTTTTTCATCAAGTCCGCTTCTGCGGTCACCCACTCGCACCAGCGACGCCGCTTCAGCGGAAAGGATTCCGCTTCTGCGATGCCAAGCGCTCTTGCGCTCCTCAGTCCGCTCCTGCGGACTCGCCTCCGCGCCCACATTTCCGCAGGGGCGAAAATGACAGAACCAGAATACTTCAACCTGCAATTTCCATGATTTTCTTCCGTTTAACCATCCGAAAATGAAAGTCAACAATCAATGGGAAATGTATTGTGACGACCCAAAGGGTCATCACTTATTTTATTAATCATTTTGAGCTTCTGAGGCCTTGAAAACCTCATTCCATATTGCCTCGATTTACGTGCACAATCCGAGCATGTAGCTGGAAAGATTTTGTGATAGAAAATATGAATTCTATGAGAAATTTGGATAAAAATGATATTAATATTGATATGGTTGACTTCGGTCAACATTTTTGGTAAACGGATCCGGACCCGAGATTGGATGGTCCCGAGAGGTCCGTAGGAAAATATGGGACTTGGACATGCGTCCGGAGTCGAATTCCGAGGCCTAGAGTCCAAGTTATGAATTTTTCTATGAAATTGTTTTTGAGGTAATTGTTAAAGGAAATGAATTAATTGACCTTGGTATCGGGCTCGTATTTTGGTTCCGACGCCCGGTACAAGTCTTAAATATTATATATGTGATTTATGTAAAGTTTGGTGACATTCGGATGTCGTTTGAGATGTTTTGGACCTTGAGTCCCAAGTTTGAAAGTTTTGAAAACCAAAGGTATGAAAATCATGAATTTGAGGCTTGATTTGATGAAAACGAGGTGATATTGGCGATGTGATCGCACGAGCAAGTTCATAATGTATTTTTAAGGTTGTGTACATGTTTGGTTTGGAGCCCGGGGGGCTCGGGTAAAGATTTGATAGGCCGTTGGATTAATTTCTGAAATGTTGCACTGCTGGTTTTACACCCAGCTGTTGGCTTCGCAATTGCGAAGTATTCTCGCAATTGCGAAGGGGGCAGTACAAGGCAGGGCTCGCAAATGCGAACCCTGATCGCAAATGCGAAGCCCCATTGACCAGCCTTGTTCGCAAATGCGAACAATAGTTCGCATTTGCGAAAGTCCCCAGAGCCTGCCTATGTTCGCAAATGCGAACAAAAGTTCGCAAATGCGAACATTCTCTATACTGCCTTGGTTCGCAAATGCGAACCATTGTTCGCAAATGCGAACACTGCCCTATACAGCCTATGTTCGCAAATGCGAACAGTCCCTTTGTCTGCCAGTGTTCGCAAATGCGAACAAATGTTCGCAAATGCGAACTTCCCCGCCTTAGCTTATTTTTCAAACTCCAGAAATTGGTCGGGGTTCGCAATTGCGAACCCATGTTCGCAAATGCAAACACAGAGACCTGTAAAACACGATTTTCAGCCTATTTCTTCACTTTTTACAAAACAAAAACACCCATTTGCGATTCTTCACAGATTCCTTCTTCATCAAAACAATTGTAAGTCATTTTTACTTAATTCTTTCAATTCCTAACATCATTAAACATGTTTTTCATTAGAAATCAAAGGTTTTCATGGTAGAATTCTTGTTTTTGTTAGAAAATAGGGTTTTTCGTAAATTGGGGAATTGGACCTCGAATTGAGGTCCGATTTTAAAACAAATCATATACATGGACTCGTGGGGGGATGGGTAATCGGATTTTGGTCCTAACCCCGAATTCCGACCATGCGGGCCCGGGGTTGAAATTCACTATTCCGGGCAGAATGTTGTAAAAGTTGTATTTGGTCTTAAGAATTAGTTTGTTGAGAAGTATTGATGATATTAAATCAATTGTGTATAGATACGGTTGGATTGGAGCCAAATTTGAAAGAAAAAGACATTTCCACGGATTGAATTGTTCATAAACATTCGAGGTAAGTGTTTGTTCTATCCTAGCTCGAGGGAATATGATTATGTGTTATGTGTTATGTGATCGAGTGCGGTGTATGGGCCGTGGTGACGAGCATCCATACACCGGCATCTAGTATGACCGTGAGTCGTTGGAAAATGATTATTTTGAGATATATTACGGATGAATTGTTATTGTTCTCACTTGTTGGGACTTGTTGTGAAGATGATTATTGATTGCCCTTGTTGGGACAGTTTATGAATCACTGCTTCTTTCTTTGCCTTTAAACTGTGATTGTTATTTGGGTGAGGAAGAGTGATAATGCACGAAGGGTGATGCCGTGCCATGTTTTATTGATTATGCACGAAGGATCATGCCGTGCCTTGTTATTGGATTATGCACGAAGGATCATGCCGTGCCTCGTTATTGAACCATGTACGAAGGATCATGCCGTACTATGGATGTGAGGATGAGAGTAAAAGCACGAAGGGTGATGCCGTGTACTTTAATTGCTTATTTGGTGAGGATGAGAGTAAAAGCACGAAGGGTGATGCCTTGCAACTGCTTGCTATTCCTTGACTTGATATTAATTGTGTTTACATTATACTTTGTTTTTCCTTGTGAATTTATTAACTGTGGTTAATTGTTGAATTCTTTGAGATATTCCTTATTGTGTTAATACTTGGTTATTTCTTGTTATTCTGTGGTATACATATATATTGAATTGCACAGGTTTATGTGGGTGTCTGGTCCTAGGCTTGTCACTACTTCGCCGGGATAGGCCAGGCACTTACCAGCACATGGGGTCGGTTGTGCCGATACTACACTTCTGTGCATTTTTGCACAGGTCCAGGTTACGATCAGGAGCAGCAGCAGTAAATCGATTGCGTGGGAGTTGATCACATTTGAGACCGAGGTAGCTTGCAGATGTCCGCAGGCCCGACGTCTCTCTCTTTATTTATGTTATCAGCTGTAGTCTCTTTGTTCCGAGACAAACAGAATTATGTTATATTTCTTTCAAACTCTTATGTGTAGTATTCAGTAGTAGTTCGTGAGTTGGTGACTCCACGTCTTGGGTAGAGGATTTCAGTATGATTTTCACTTTGTAATTAGTTATTTCTATTTCGATAAAGTATTCCGCATTTATTTAATTAAAATTGTGTTAAAAACAGGATAGTATGAATACAGTGGCTTGCCTAGCTACCACGAGTAGGCGCCATCACGATCCCGATGTTGGGGGAAAATCCGGGTCGTGACAAGTTGGTATCGGAGCTCTAGGTTACATAGGTCTCACCACTCACGAACAAGCTTAGTAGAGTTTGAGAGGTAGGTACGGAGACGTCCGTACTTGTCCTCCAGAGTCTATTGAGTTAGGAAAGAGTCTCTCATTTGTTCTTTCTTGTCGTGCGACTTGTTCCTCAATTACTGATTGAATTTCTATTCTGTCCTTTCGTAGATGGTGAGGACACGCGCTTCTTCGTCCGCTGACCAGCAGCCCGAGCCCCAGGCAGCTCCCGTGAGGGGCAGGGGCCAAGGCCGTATCAGAGGCCGTGGTAGGGGTAGAGCTCAGCCCCAGGCAACTACCCCGGAGGTGGAGCCTCATATTGAGATTGACGAGGAGGTTCCGGTTCCAACAGCTCCAGTGGGCCCAGCTCAGGTCCCAGAAGAGGCTTTATTTACCCCGGATCTCCGGGATGCTTTGGTCAGAATAGCGGGATTCATGGACAGCATTGCCAGAGCGGGTTTATTATCAGTTGCCCCAGCCACTTCTCAGGCTGGAGGAGGGGCCCGGACTCCTATTGCTCGTACTCCAGAGCCAATAGCTCCTCAGCCTCAGGCACCAGTGGTTCAGCCAGCTGTGGCCACTCAGTCAGGTACCACAACTCATGCAGGTGATGGAGCGGCCATGACTTCTGATTCGTTATGGAGGCTTGATCGGTTCTCCAAGCTATTTACCACTACATTTAGTGGAGCCACATCAGAGGATCCTCAGGACTTCTTATTCAGTTGCCATGAGATTCTCAAGACTATGGGGATCGTGGAGTCAAATGGAGTTGACTTCTGTACATTCAGACTTGCAGGATCCGCCAAGACTTAGTGGAGAGATTATTACTTGACTCAACCGGCAGGGTCCCCAGCTTTATCATGGGATCAGTTTGCGGAACTATTTATGGAGAAGTTTCTCCCTGCTACTCAGCGGGATGTACTTCGGAGGCAGTTTGAGCGCCTCCATCAGGGCACTATGACGGTTACACAGTATGAGACGAGATTTGTCGATTTGGCTCGTCATGCGGTGGTGATACTTCCCACAGAGAGGGAGAGGGTCCGCAGGTTTATAGATGGGCTTAATCAGCCAATTAGACTCCAGATGGCTATGGGCGTGGGAAGTGACATATCATTTCAGGAGGTAGCAAATGCAGCACGCAGAGTTGAGATGGCTCTTGCTAGGGGAGGTGGTTATTCTTCGGATAAGAGGCCTCGTCATTCAGGCAGGTTTGGTGGTTTTTCCTCTGGTGGCAGAGAATCCTTTGATAGAGGCCAGTCCTCCAGGCCTTTTCATTCCGCCCTTCAGGCTTCACAGGGTGGATCAGGTGATCGCGGTTTTCGGGGGCATTATTCAGACCAATCTCCTATTAATGCTCAGCCTCTTCAGAGTGTTCGTGGAGGCCATTCGGGTCGTCAGGGCCAGCAGCCCTATCAGTCTAAGAGTTGCTACGGTTGTGGTGACCCAGGTCATTTTATTAGGAATTGCCCTATAGCAGCGGGCAACTCTCAGCAGCGAGGTCCTCGTCCTATGATTCAGGCCCCAGCTGACCCTCAGCCTGCCCAGCCAGCCAGAGGCGGGGGTAGAGATTATAGAGGTGGAGGTCGAGACCGTAGAGGTGGAGACCGTCCAGCCGAAGGTAGAGGTCAGCCAGTTGATGGTCGTCCTAGAGACGCAGTTCAGAGGGGAGGTGCAGATCCCCGATTCTATGCTTTACCAGCCAGGCCAGAGGCAGAGGCATCAGATGCCGTGATTACAGGTACTATTCTTGTGTGTGGCAGAGGTGCTTCAGTATTATTTGACCCCGGATCTACATATTCCTATGTGTCTTCCTACTTCGCACCGTATTTGGCCGTGCCCAGCTATGCTCTGGATATTCCAGTTTATGTGGCTACACCAGTGGGTGACTCCATTGTAGTCGATCGGGTGCATCGTTCGTGCGTAGTTATATTTGGGGGTCTTGAGACCCGTGTCGATCTTTTGCTTTTGGATATGGTAGATTTTGATGTCATATTGGGGATGGACTGGTTGTCCCCATACCATGCTATTCTTGATTGCCATGCTAAGACGGTGACCTTAGCCTTGCCGGAATCACCCCGACTAGAGTGGAAAGGTACCTCAAGCCACTCCGTTCGCACTGTCATTTCCTATGTTAAGGCTCGACGTATGGTCGAGAAGGGGTGTCTAGCTTATTTGGCTTATGTTCGTGATTCCAGCGCAGAAGTTCCTTCCATTGAGTCAGTCCCTATTGCACGGGAGTTTCCTGAGGTTTTTCCTTCGGACCTGCCGGGCATGCCACCCGACAGGGATATTGATTTCTGTATTGATCTGGCACCGGGCACTCAACCCATCTCTATTCCACCCTATCGTATGGCCCTGCCGGAGCTAAAAGAATTGAAAGATCAGTTGCAAGACCTTCTTGTGAAGGGCTTTATCAGGCCCAGTGTTTCCCCCTGGGGAGCACCTGCTTTATTTGTAAAGAAGAAAGATGGCTCGATGCGGATGTGTATTGATTACCGGCAGTTAAACAAGGTGATTATCAAAAATAAATATCCACTTCCGCGAATTGATGATTTATTTGACCAGCTTCAGGGTGCCAAGGTATTTTCAAAGATAGACTTGAGGTCGGGCTACCATCAACTGAAGATCAGAGCGGCTGACATTCCTAAGACAGCCTTTCGCTCTAGATATGGGCATTATGAGTTCTTGGTCATGTCCTTCGGGTTAACCAATGCCCCAACAGCATTCATGGAGTTGATGAATCGGGTATTCAGGCCTTACTTAGATCCGTTCGTGATAGTCTTCATAGATGACATCCTCGTGTACTCCCGCAACCAGGAAGAGCACGAGCAGCACCTCGGAGTGGTTCTTCAGACTCTGAAAGATAACCAGCTATATGCCAAAGTTTCTAAATGTGAGTTCTAGCTGAGTTCGGTAGCATTTCCGGGTCACATTGTATCGGTGGAAGGTATTCGAGTAGACCCAAAGAAGATTGAGGCGATTCCAGAACTGGCCTCGACCAGCTTCGGTGATCGAGATCCGAGTTTCTTGGGATTAGCAGAGTTACTACCGTCGTTTTGTAGAGGGTTTTCTCTATTGCAGCCCGATGACCGAGTTGACCTGAAGGGTGTCCGAGTTCCGAGTGGTCGAGGAGTGTGAGGCGAGCTTTCGAGCTCAAGACGGCCTTGACCACCGCACCGGTGTTGATACTACCTACAGGTATAGGGCCTTATACGGTTTATTGTGATGCATCTCGTACGGGGCTTGGAGCGGTATTGATGCAGGATGGTAAGGTTATCGCTTATGCTTCGAGGCGATTAAAGATACATGAGAAGAATTATCCAGTTCATGATCTTGAGTTAGTAGCAGTGGTTCATGCCTTAAAGATCCTGGAGGCATTATTTATATGGTGTGACATGTGAGGTGTACACCGATCACAAAAGCCTACAGTACTTGTTCAAGCAGAAGGAGTTGAATCTACGACAATGGAGATGGTTAGAGTTGCTAAAAGACTATGATGTTACTATCTTATATCACCCAGGTAAGGCCAATGTGGTGGCCGATGGTATTGAGTAGAAAGTCTGCCAGCATGGGAGTCTTGCATACATTCCGGTCAGTCAGAGACCATTAGCTCTAGATTTCGAGGCCTTAGCCAACCGGTTCGTGAGATTAGACATTTCTGAGCCTAGCAGGGTGTTAGCCTGCACGGTCGCTCGTTCTTCTTTATTAGAGCGTATCCATGAGAGGCAATTTGATGATCCTCATTTGCGTGAGTTGAGAGATACAATACAACGGGGAGGTGCCACACAGGTAAATCTAGATGATGATGGGGTATTGAAATTGCAAGGTCGAGTTTGTGTGCCCAATGTCGAAGGAATTCGAGAGTTGATCTTAGCAGAGGCCCACAGTTCGCGGTATTCTATTCACCTAGGCGCCGCGAAGATGTACCAGGACTTACGACAACACTATTGGTGGCGCAGAATGAAGAAAGATATCATTGCGTATGTCGCTCGGTGTCTAAATTGTCAGCAGGTGAAATATGAGCACCAGAGACCTGGTGGTGTATTCCGGAGGATTGAAATTCCCGAGTGGAAATGGGAGCGGATCACTATGGAATTCGTTACTGGACTTCCTTTGACTAGGAGGAAATTTGATGCTATTTGGGTCATTGTTGATAGGCTGACCAAGTCAGCACACTTCATTCCAGTATCCGTCTCCTACTCGTCGGAGAGGTTAGCGGAGGTTTACATTAGGGAGATTGTTCGTCTCCATGGGGTGCCAGTATCTATTATCTCCGATCGGGGAACGCAGTTTACCTCGCGGTTCTGGAGAGCGGTCCAGCAGGAGTTAGGCGCCCAGGTTCAGTTGAGTACAACATTTCATCCTCAGACGGATGGCCAGTCAGAGGACTATTAGATTCTTGAGGACATGCTTCGAGCCTGTGTTATTGATTTCGGAGACTCGTGGGACCAGTTTCTACCATTAGCAGAGTTCGCCTACAATAACAGTTACCAATCTAGCATCCAGATGGCTCCGTATGAGGCGTTGTATGGTAGGCGATGTCGATCACCGGTTGGATGGTTTGAACCGGGAGAGGCTCGGTTGTTGGGTACAGACTTAGTTCAGGAGGCCTTAGATAAAGTCAAGACTATTCAGGAGAGATTGCGTTCAACTCAGTCTAGGCAAAAGACTTATGCTGATCGTAAGGTTCGAGATGTAGATTTCATGGTTGGTGAACGAGTATTGCTCCGAGTGTCGCCTATGAAGGGCGTGATGAGGTTCGGGAAGAAGGACAAGCTCAGCCCTAGGTATATTGGTCCATTTGAGATTCTAGACAGAGTGGGAGAGGTGGCTTACAGATTAGCTTTGCCGCCTAGCTTATCAGCCGTGCATCCAGGTTTTCATGTATCTATGCTTCGGAGATACCACGGCGATCCCACACATGTGTTAGACTTCAGTACTGTCCAATTGGACAATGATCTATCTTACGAGGAGGAGCCGGTATCCATTCAAGACCGGCAGGTTCGACAGTTGAGGTCGAAGAGTTATCCTTCTGTGCGTGTTCAGTGGAGAGGTCAGCCTCCTGAGGCATCGACCTGGGAGTCCGAGTCTGATATGCGGAGCCGCTACCCACACTTGTTTCCTGACTCGGGTACTTCTTTCTTTTGTCCGTTCGAGGATGAACGGTTGTTTTAGAGGTGGAGATTGTGACGACCCAAAGGGTCATCACTTATTTTATTAATCATTTCGAGCTTCCGAGGCCTTGAAAACCTCATTCTATGTTGCCTCGATTTACGTGCACAATCCGAGCATGTAGCCGGAAAGATTTTGTGATAGAAAATATGAATTCTATGAGAAATTTGGATAAAAATGATATTAATATTGATATGGTTGACTTCGGTCAACATTTTTGGTAAACGGATCCGGACCCGAGATTGGATGGTCCCGAGAGGTCCGTAGGAAAATATGGGACTTGGACATGCGTCCGAAGTCGAATTCTGAGGCCTAGAGGCCCAAGTTATGAATTTTTCTATGAAATTGTTTTTGATGTAATTATTAAAGGAAATGAATTAATTGACCTTGGTATCGGGCTCGTATTTTGGTTCCGACGCCCGGTACAAGTCTTAAATATTATATATGTGATTTCTGTAAAGTTTGGTGACATTCGGATGTCGTTTGAGATGTTTTGGACCTTGAGTCCCAAGTTTCAAAGTTTTGAAAACCAAAGGTATGAAAATCATGAATTTGAGGCTTGATTTGATGAAAATGAGGTGATATTGGCGATGTGATCGCACGAGTAAGTTCATAATGTGTTTTTGAGGTTGTGAGCCCGGGGGGCTCGGGTAAAGATTTGATAGGCCGTTGGATTAATTTCTGAAATGTTGCACTGCTGGTTTTTCACCCAGCTGTTGGCTTCCCAATTGCGAAGTATTTCTCACAATTGCGAAGGGGGCAGTACAAGGCAGGCCTCGCAAATGCGAACCCTGATCGCAAATGCGAAGCCCCATTGACCAAGCCTTGTTCGCAAATGCGAACAATTGTTCGCATTTGCGAAAGTCCCCAGGGCCTGCCTATGTTCGCAAATGCGAACAAAAGTTCGCAAATGCGAACATTCTCAATACTACCTTGGTTCGCAAATGCGAACCATTGTTCGCAAATGCGAACACTGCCCTATACAGCCTATGTTCGCAAATGCGAACATTAGTTCGCAAATGCGAACAGTCCCTTTGTCTGCCAGTGTTCGCAAATGCGAACAAATGTTCGCAAATGCGAACTTCCCAGCCTTAGCTTATTTTTCAAACTCCAGAAATTGGTCGGGGTTCGCAATTGCGAACCCATGTTCGCAAATGCGAACACAGAGACATGTAAAACACGATTTTCAGCCCATTTCTTCACTTTTTACAAAACAAAAACACCCATTTGCGATTCTTCACGGATTCCTTCTTCATCAAAACAATTGTAAGTCATTTTTACTTAATTCTTTCAATTCCTAACATCATTAAACATGTTTTTCATTAGAAATCAAAGGTTTTCATGGTAGAATTCTTGTTTTTGTTAGAAAATAGGGTTTTTCATAATTGGGGAATTGGACCTCGAATTGAGGTCCGATTTTGAAACAAATCATATACATGGACTCATGGGGGGATGGGTAACCGGATTTTGGTCCTAACCCCGAATTCCGACCATGTGGGCCCGGGGTTGAAATTCACTATTCCGGGCAGAATGTTGTAAAAGTTGTATTTGGTCTTAAGAATTAGTTTGTTGAGAAGTATTGATGATATTAAATCAATTGTGTATAGATACGATTGGATTGGAGCCAAATTTGAAAGAAAAAGACATTTCCACGGATTGAATTGTTCATAAACATTCGAGGTAAGTGTTTGTTCTATCCTAGCTTGAGGGAATAGGATTATGTGTTATGTGTTATGTGATCGAGTGCGGTGTATGGGCTGTGGTGACGAGCATCCATACACTGGCGTCTAGTATGACCGTGAGTCGTTGGAAAATGATTATTTTGAGATATATTACGGATGAATTGTTATTGTTCTCCCTTGTTGGGACTTGTTGTGAAGATAATTATTGATTGCCCTTGTTGGGACAGTTTATGAATTACTGCTTCTTTCTTTGCCCTTAACTGTGATTGTTATTTGGGTGAGGAAGAGTGATAATGCACGAAGGGTGATGCCGTGCCATATTTATTTAATTATGCACGAAGGATCATGTCGTGCCCTGTTATTGAACCATGTACGAAGGATCATGCCGTACTATGGATGTGAGGATGAGATTAAAGCACGAAGGGTGATGCCGTGCACTTTAATTGCTTATTTGGTGAGGATGAGAGTAAAAGCACGAAGGGTGATGCCGTGCAACTGCTTGCTATTCCTTGACTTGATATTAATTGTGTTTACATTATACTTTGTTTTTCCTTGTGAATTTATTAACTGTGGTTAATTGTTGAATTCTTTGAGATATTCCTTATTGTGTTATTACCTGGTTATTTATTGTTATTCTGTGGTATACATATATATTGAATTGCATAGGTTTATGTGGGTGTCTGGTCCTAGGCTTGTCACTACTTCGCCGGGATAGGCCAGGCACTTACCAGCACATGGGGTCGGTTGTGCTGATACTACACTTCCGTGCGTTTTTGCACAGGTCCAGGTTACGATCAGGAGCAGCAGCAGTAAATCTATCGATTGTGTGGGAGTTGATCATATTTGAGACCGAGGTAGCTTGCAGACGTCTGCAGGCCCGGCGTCTCTCTCTTTATTTATGTTACTATTTGTAGTCTCTTTGTTCCGAGACAAACGGAATTATGTTATATTTCTTTCAAACTCTTATGTGTAGTATTCAGTAGTAGTTCGTGAGTTGTTGACTCCACGTCTTGGGTAGAGGATTTCGGTATGATTTTCACTTTGTAATTAGTTATTTCTATTTCGATAAAGTATTCCGCATTTATTTAATTAAAATTGTGTTAAAAACAGGATAGTATGAATACAGTGGCTTGCCTAGCTACCACGAGTAGGCGCCATCACGATCCCGATGTTGGGGGAAAATCCGGGTCGTGACAACACCCTAATACCTTATTCGAACTTGCTCCAATCCTCAAAACACGTCTAATAACACCAAAACCCATAATTCACATAAAATTCAAGCCTAAATTCCTTAAAACATTCCGAATTACACAATCAATCAAAAACCCGACTAAACGACGTCCGAATGACCTGAAATTTTACAGGCACATCCAAAATCCCCTAACGGAGCTACTGCAACTGTCGGAATTCCATTTCGACCCCCGGATCAAAATCTCACCTACCGTTCGGATTTCGCCAAAATTCAACCTTAGCCAATTCAAGCCTAATTCTACACCGGGCCTCCAAATTTAATTCCGATCGCTCCACTAAGTCACAAATCACCTCCCGGAACTAACTGAATCATCAGAATCCGATTCCGAGCCCTCTAGCTAAATAGTCAACTCCGGGTTGACTTTCCTTATTCAAGTTTCCTTCAAAAAGGCTATATGCCTCATTTTCAATCCAAATAACTCCTAAATCACCCGATAGACTTTAACACTGATATAAACGCATAAAACATACAATTTCAACATAACGGGGTGGTAATTCCCATGACAACGGGCCGGGTCGTCACAGTAATTCTACCAATCTTAGGAAAAGGAAACTATTAACCTTAACTAACTAGGAAAGCAATAATTATGTCCTAACAAACTAGGAAAATTTAGGTGCCTAATTTAGGTGCCTTTATGGTTGGTGCTTGGACCCCAATTAACCTGTTCTTGAACTTGGACTTGGACCACGAAATGAGTGTAGCACTTAGCTAAATCCTCTATATAATTTTATAGATCTTGTTCCATCATTGGCGCCTTCTTGATCTCCCATTGAAGCCCAATAACCTTGTCTTGCTTCTCCTTAGCTTGAGACCTCGTGATTGGCCTTCTTGGAGCTTCTATAACTTTATCCTTGTCCATGAAGCTATCATTCCCCTCCTCTTGAAAAGAATTCGTCCTCAAATTTGAATCTACATCGAACAAGGATAAGTCAGCAACATTAAAAGTAGTACTTACTTGAAACTCACCTGGAAGGTCCAATTTGTAAGCATTATCTCCAATTTGTTCAAGTACTTTAAATGGTCCATATCCTCTATGGTGCAATTTTGTCTTCCTTTTTAAAGAAAATCTCTCCTTCCTCATATGAACCCAAACCAAATCACCAGGCTCAAAGATAACTGATTTTCGACCTTTATTCCTTCGTTTAGCTATATGCTTATTCCCCCTCTCAATTGCAAGTCTCGTATGCTCATGAATAGTCTTTGTCACACCTCCTTTTTTCACACGCGTAAATATGCCGCAGTTTAATACTACACCCCGAGAAGGGATATAATAATAATCAGGGAAAGAGTTTTTCCACTTAAAGGACAGTTAGGACGGGATCAATTTATTTAATTTTCAGAGTTGCCACTTGGGAAAATAATGGTGTCCTAAGTCATCGGTTTTAATCCCGAACTGAGGAATTTTATGACTCTGTATTACAGTCTGCGAAACTAGAACCTGAATAAGGAATTCTGTTAATCCGGGAGAAGGTGTTAGGCACTCCCGGATTTCGTGGTTTTAGCACGGTCGCTCAACTGCGATTTTTGTTTTTATCTAATTTCTTTATATATTTCAATTATGTGCTTTTAATGTTCCGCTTTTCAATTTTAGAAGAATTGCGACGTCACAAAAATACATTTCGAGTCACACCGCAACCAGTACGCCTGTGACTTTAATGCGTTTAAGTTTTGTCGAGAGTAAGATTTGGGTCACATAAATGCGCACCCGTATTTAGAAAAATAATTTTATTAATGTCGTGCCTAAAGAGTCTATCGTGTTGTTAACTTTGGGAAAGACCGTGAAATTCGCTAAACGGTCTTCCCGAGTCTAAGTTTTTTTTATAACAATTTATTTGAGGGCCCCGTGCATTTTGTTTTCTAACGAGGCTCGTCTCATTATTTTATTTAAAGTCATTCCTAATTAGGCTTTACAAAACTAGCAACATTAATCCATAATAAACATATTTCAAATTTAACAAAGAAGTCCAGTTATCATTTAAAAAAATTATTATGTTATAGCGAGTGAAAATCTTACAACAAATCACAACATACTTTGTATGAAACAACTTTCTTGAATTTTCCATTCTACAGCACACTTCAAATGTTAAAAGCATTAGAATATATTTCCAAATTTAATCACCTGTTTAGCCTATATTACTTATGTGAACTACGAGATGCTGGACGTCGTATACTATTAGTTTTAGGAGAATTAGGAACTGATTTCTAACTCATTCAAATTAACGCCTGAATCACTAATTATGATTTTCATGTTCATGAGGAGATTTTGCATTTTTCTCTAATAATCTGATTAACTAAATTTATTCAGAACAGTCAAATAACTATATTAACAAGAAATCCTTGTTGCAATATGTATGTACTGTATTCTCTACTTATTCCCCTGCTTAACAGTTCGAACTATATCAAACAAAATGCCAACTAAATCGGTACACAAACAGAACGATGAGACAACCAAAATTAACTTGTATTTTACTAGCTTCAGCTTCCATTAAACTGCAGACATATTATTTCAATATATCTAACAATCAAAACTTAAAATGATATCAATTAAATCACTACAGTCCAATTAACAGTCCAATAGAAAAGCAAATACAATGGAACATATGGCTAAATATATCAGAAACAGCTTCAATTTGTATTTCTTAATCCAATCGATCACTTGAAGTTACAAGGCTGTGTACCTAAAAATTTGAACAAATTCATTAGCTTAATGAACACAGCAGCTAGACAGGATGCATCAAGCAGTATTTCAGCATAACAGTCACAGCAACATCATTTCAGTATTCAAATTTCAGCAAAGAGATCCACAGCAATCCAGGAAGCAATTAACAGAACTTCAAGTTGTTTAAAAATCAGAATTCGCATTCAAATCATTGGAATAACAGCTCTTTATTAATTTGTGATTGATTCTCTCATTGTTTTTGATTTTTGATATGAATTTGAATATAGAATAGAAGAAAATGATATGAAAGTATCAATTTCAGATCTGAAATTTAACAGATTGTTTTTTGTGGGATATTCTGGGTTTTTCAGATTCCAAAGTCTAAAAGAAAGCTCCTAAAAATCAAAAGAAGGTTCAAAAGTCTAAAACTGAGAAGGGAAGTTCTAAAAATCAGAAGAAAAGTCCCAAAATCAGGAAGAAGGTTAAAAATCAGGAAGAATGTCTGAAAGTTTCAAAAGTCTAAAAATCAGAAAAAGAAGTTTAAAAATCAGAGAAGCAGTCCTCTAATTATGTAGAATTTCTGCTTATTTATAGACCCAAATAGGAGGGAAATTCAAATTTGAATTATTTCAATGAAAACCCTCTAATTTTAGTTATTTATGCAGATTACTTTAGTTATTTCATTAAATCTTACACTAAAACCCCTCCTAGAAGGTTCTACCATATTCCAATTTAATGTAATACCTAATGTACCCCTACTTGCTAAGGGGAACTACTAAATCTACCCTTTTTTATCCCCAAATTGCCCTTAATCCTCAATATTTATAACAGCTTTACCATTTCCCTTTCCAACTGTAACCCTTCTTCTTTTAATCTTATTACAACTATACCAATTCTTATTCCCCATTTACCCCTACTTCTTAATGTTTATTACATTTCAAAATTCTGTATTTTATTCTTATTTTAACCCATTTTCAGATTTGTATTTATTCAAATAGCCACAATTAAGTGACTATAGTTCAATTAACCAATTAGCCCTTTTAACTAATTAAAATTCAGATTAGTTCAATTAATTAAAATCACATTTCATTCATAACCAACCCTAGGCAATCTTACAAACATAGCCACTTATGATTAATCATTCAATTAACAAGACTCGGGGAATAATTTGATAGATGGCGAGTCGTATTAATCGAAATAATTCATCACAATTGAATCTATGAAGTAAAACACCTTAGGTGGATACTAATCATGTGATTTTAACTATCGACCAACTTTGAATCTAAAATTATTTAAGGACGAATCTTATAATCGAACTAATTTCTAACTACAGCTATAACTAATCCTCCTAGGTGTTAATCAATAACAAATTACCAACACAATTCCACTAATCAATCAATTAATCAACTTGAACTTTCTAAACAAGATCA
The DNA here is from genome assembly GCA_032618575.1 of Nicotiana noctiflora. Lineage (NCBI taxonomy): Eukaryota > Viridiplantae > Streptophyta > Magnoliopsida > Solanales > Solanaceae > Nicotiana > Nicotiana noctiflora. The sequence goes on from JASVEL010005609.1 coordinate 154,011, forward strand.
AACAACCATAAACAGATTCTAGAATTTAATTATTCTCACGAACTATCAGTAAACTATGAATATCAAGTCACACAAGTATAAAAACAGAATTCAGAAGAAAAATCAAAAATATAACAAATGAAATTTTATAGCAAGCCCGAAACTAATCGACACTGTTTATTTTTCAATTAAACTTCAAAAGGAAATATTACTAACCAAAAACAACTACTGAATTAACTGTATTTAGACGACTTATCTAATTTTATCATTTTTGAATTAATCAAAACAAAAATGTGCAAATTAACACTACCCATAAACTAAACTGTTATGAAGAAGAAACAGAACACAGTATAATTGGAAAAGAACGAGTCGCATCGATACATGCTGAGCATATACAAAAATATCGAAGTACTTAGCTTTTTTTTGTTTGTTAATTTTTCCTTTCTTATATTTTTCCTATTCGATTTCTTGATTATTCTCGAACTGACTTCGAGTCTTGAAGATCCGGCAACTTTTCTTGAGAAGTTCTTGAAACCGATTTTGAATCTTGAATTCCGGCAGCCCTTTTGACTCAATTCTTCGTGTCACGGTGTAAAGAACCTTAAAAGAATGGTGGGGTGAGGATTTTGGGTGGTATTGGTGGCGGCGCCATCGTGGTAGTGGGTGGCAGCGCATCTAGGGTTTAATTTTGAAGGAGTTACGGTGGTCTTTGAAGGAAATGGTTTGGAGAAATGGGATGAGGAAGATGAGGGGAGTGTTTGGTGTACATTTGGCCGGGAATGGAGGCCGGCCGCCGCCGTGGGTGGCGGAACCCTAGCGGCGGCATGGTTATGAAGGAGAAGAGGAGAGGCGGCTACTGTCTTTAGAGAGAAGAAGACAAAGGGTTAAAAAATCTGATTTTAGTTTTAGGGATTATGTAACATATATGTATTTAAAACTTGGACCAAATCTGACCGTCGGATTGATTAGAATAGACGGCTGTGATTTTTTGGGACATTAGACATCACTTTTTTTAGAGAAAAGGGGGGGGGGGGGGAACCGGTCTGGGACTTGTTCTTTGGGCCGGGTGGTTTTTGCATTTGGGCCACTGAAGGGGTTATGAATTTCAGCCCAATTCGTCCCATTTATTAAGTAGTGTATTGTATTTTTTTTTTGTATTTTATATTTGTATTGTATTTCAATTTTTTTGGATTTTTTGTATTTTTCCTATTTTTGTAACTATTTGGAATTTATTAAAACTATTAAACTAATTTCCTTCTTTTTCGGCAATTTTTCAATTTAAAGCAAACTAATATTATTTTTGATTTTCTTTATTTTGTTAAAATGAATTAATATCTAATACATGAGAATTTAATTTCTAAATGCATTTTTTTTGTATTTTTTATTTATCACACGCAAATAACATGCAAACAATTAACACAAAATTCACACAAAATTTAAATACTTTAAAAAATTATTTATTTTGAATTTTAGGAATAACTCATGTGTAGGATAAAAATCACGTGCTCACAGTCTTCATCAAATCAGCTTTCTTCTTTCCATTAAGACTAACTATCTCATTAGTAGGCAAGGGCAGTAAGTCAAGGGGCGTAAGGGGGTTAAAGCCATAAACAAATTCAAAAGTAGAATAACCAGTAGATGGATGACACGAAGTAGAAAACAACAACTTTGTGCCCAATTTTTCCCAAAGCACATGCCAAAAGTGGCTTAGAAACTTAGCATCCCTATCGCTAACAATAGTTTGAGGTATACCATGCAATTTAACAACTTCTCTAACAAATAAATCAGCAACATGAGAAACATCATTAGTCTTTAAACAAGGAATAAAACGAGCCATTTTTGAGAACCTATGTACCACAACAAAGATGCTATCCTTACCATACTTTGTTCTAGGCAGTCCTAACACAAAGTCCATAGAAATATCAATCCAAAGTGAAATAGGCACAGGTAAAGGCGTGTATAAACCATGTGGAAACACTTTAGATTTAGCTTGTTTGCATTTAAGGCATTGAGCACAAAATCTTTCGACATCTTTTCTCATATTAGGCCTAAAGAAATTTTCAGCAAGGATGTCAAGTGTTTTAGGCACACCGAAGTGCCCCATAAGTCCCCCAAAATGTGCTTCCCTCACAAAAACTTCTCGCAAAGAACAATTAGGGACACAAAGTTTATTCTCATTAAAAAGAAACCCATCTTTAAAATGTGATCCTCCTCTAGAACTCTCTCTCTCTCTCAAGCCATCAACATTAGGAACACATGCACGACCCTGAAGCCGTAACATACCATCCTTGCCAATAGAAATCTCCTTGGCACCTCCATGAAGTACCGTCTCTCTAAGAACTGCCAAATGTGGATCATCCATCTGTCAGGACTTAATCTCCCCCAACAACGAAGACTGAGCAACCACACATGCTAGGACTCGATTGGGCTCTGAAATATCCAATCTCACATGTCTTCTAGCTAGAGACTAAACGTCCAAAGCTAATGGTCTCCTCTCGGCAAGAATAAATGCCAAGCTACCCATGCTCTCCACCTTCCTACTCAAGGCATCTGCAACCACATTCCTTGCCTGGATGATAAAGAATGGTAATTTCATAATCCTTTAGTAGCTCAAGCCACCTGCGCTGCCTCAAATTAAGATCCTTCTACTTGAACAAATGCTTCAAGCTGTGATGGTTTGTATAAACCTCACATGACACTCCATATAAATAATGCCTCCATATCTTAAGAGCATGAACAATCACCGACCACCCCAAGATCGTGTACATGGTAATTTTTCCCATGAACGTTCAGCTAACGTGAAGCATATGAAATAAGTCGCCCATCCGGCATCAATACATATCCCAAGCCAACGTGTGACGCATCGCAATACATGTATTTCTTGTACATTCAGGTTTTTGTGAGGGAAGCACATTATGGGGCCAGAATCTAATATTAGTTGAAATATGTGATTTTTCACTTATAAATCCATCTTCCATGTCAAAAATACTGGTTCTGTTCAACCCGTAGCGCAAATGCTACATCAGCATTGTTTTAACTTACTACGAAAGTGCATCATGCTTTAACTTTTTGATGTTTTACTATGGTTTACCTAGTTTTTCTAAGAGGTTTCTTGTACATTCAGGTTGATCTTTTGGGTGATGAGGTGGATACACTTTTAAGCCTACTTGAGAAGATTTATATAGCACTTGATCATTACTTGCCAGTTTTGCAGCATTATCCTGGGGTAAGATGAATCATGTCTTAACATATGTGTTATCATTCCTGTGAGACTAGTATTAGTCCGGTTTATTGATTCAGCAATATGTGTCTAATAGTCATCTCAAGTTCCCATATGCTTTAAGTATGTCAGATAGACTGCAAACTTGAAAATCTGTCCTTTGCATCTGAAAATAAAGTAGTCACTCCTTCCAATCGAAGGATAAGTTGTTAGCTGGGTATCTTGTTGTTAGCATGTGCAAACTTTTACAAACCAGTGGCTAAAGGTCCAGTGACAAGGGGTAAAGACTATACTCCTACTGCTCTTACTATCGAAGTTCTATCGGAATCCTATGTCTTTCCCTCGCCAGTTATTTATAGCTTCCTTTAAGGGCCCTTCACTGCCTATTGTACACCTAAGAGATAAAGGAATAGCTCCAGATTTGCTTTTAGCCCTTTCCAGTTCTGGAAGACAATGTAGAATCAAATAGTTTATAGCATCGTTACTTGTGTTCTTGCTTTGATATGAGTCTTAGTTGACTAATCGTCTTAGCTGAACCTTGTAGTCTAGTCTTGTTCAATTTGAAACAATTGAAACTTGACAGTGCAAGTGGAATATTTCACACTAATCCGCTTCATTTTTTCTGCGGTAGCTTCAGGGTCAATTGCGTGAGGCGACGCTGTAGCGACTGTAGCATCGCTATTCAAAAAAAAAAAAAAAAGGGCGAAACTTAAAATAACATGTCGCGATTAGGGCTCGAGTTTAGAGCTTCTTCAACTTTGAACAAAAAAACAAGAAGAGAAGGTCGGAACTGTGGTTTCTTCCAGGTCGCGATTAGGGCTCGAACAAAACAACTTCTTCATCTTAAAGCTTGAGGTTTCTTCCAAGTGCCATCTTCTTCTTCATCAAGCTTCTGCCATTGAAAGACCAGGTATGAGCTCTAAGTTTCCTTGCTTTCTTCTTCTTTCTTCTCTTTTCTTTCTTCTTTCTCCTTCTTCTTCTTTTCTTCTTCCTTTTTCTTTTTTCCTCTGTTTTTTGACGGAAAGAGCAGAAACAGAGGTCTCTTTTTGTGCTCTAATTTTCGAGTAAAATACGGAGGTTCTTCACTTCCTCTTTCTTCTTCTCTTAATTCTTTTTTTGGCTCCGTTTTGACAAAATACAGAGCTCTGGCTTTTTGGCAAAATATAGAGGTCTGTTTTGGCTCTGTTATGGCCATTTTTGAGCTGCTTTGAGGCCCTTTTTTCAGAAACAGAGGCTGTTTTGGCAAATATCCTCGGCAGTGTCATTAAAGGAATTTAGCAACCGGATAACAAATTAGCAGGGGGAAAATCCTGTCATTAAATACTGCATTTCCTGAGGCTCCTGTTATTGGGAAACTTCACAGCTATTAAGACTTTCCATCTATGAATCCCAAGAGTATTAAGCAAAGGGATCAAAGGTTCAACTCTTTCAAAACATGGTCTGGTAACCTTGAGAGACAATTAACAAATTTGCATGGAAAGAATCTGGAAGCACAACAAGAATCGAATACTGCAGAGAGAGAAAATATCCCTGGACATCGATACTTTGATGCGGTGGAGGGATCAGAATTGGACACTCTACGGGTAAGCTTTTCTCCTTTGTTTCACCCACCTAGTTTAGTGGTCTGCTGAAATTTGCTTCAGATGTAGATATCTTTAAAGATTACTAGCATGTGATATCATGAATGTATCAATGCATTTCAGTTTTGATCTTTTATGGGTGTCAACGGCGTATATCCAAGATATGTTTTTCTACCGATAGATGGCCTGAAAAAGTTCCCTTCATACGGACAATTACATTGCCCATCACTTGTATATATGCTATATCTTCCACACACCATTGGGTACCCGCAGTTTCCTACATCAGATTCAGATGTCCAAACATCAGATACCACTTTCCAATCAAGCTCATATATGTCAAATTGGTATAGCCGTAAATGTCCATTATGCTCAAGCATCATGAATGGAGCAAAAGTAGACGCGAGGCTAAGGGTAGGAGCATCAAAACTTAAACCAGTATCGTTCGTATAATCTGAAGCATAGTAATATTGAGGTGGATTAGTATCTGTGTACGCCACAAGGCTTCCGTTGAGAATAGTAAGCGAAAATAAACCTTGACTCTTATTGGATGATCAAACGACTGCCAAATTGCTCGATTTCTCTTATCAAAGAGCACGAGATTCCCTCTTTCTGTCAAGTTTAATCCTGAAACAGATTTGCCAGTAGTATTAGTGGACCAAACAAGAGTACCATCAGAATCTAACAAGACCAAGTTGCCATCTCGGCCTAGTTGCAACGTCGCATTGGCTTTCACTGGACGGTTCCTGTTAGCAGACCAAACTAACTGGGGGTAATGTGTTTGGCTTGAGATACTAGCTCTAGCTATTAGATGGCTTTGAGACGGATTTATTCTGTCCGAAGCAATTTCGGAGGGTTTATTGGACGGTTCAAGTATTTATGTTTGTGATTCTTCTTATGCATTATTCTTTACTTTGCCATTATAGCTTGATAGTTTAAAAGTCTTGGTGTTTGGTAATAATATCAGATTGTTATTGCGTATAATTTGTTGAGATGAATAAGTTGGATTAATAAAAGAAGAAAAAAACAGTTAAATGCTTGAGTATTCTTAGACCGGATTATGTTGAAGGTTAATAACTTTATTTATGCTCTTTTGTAGGTGGAGTTGATCAACAAATGGATGTTGAAGACAATGAAGAATTAGACCTTACTTGAAATGAATTTTGTATTGTTATAGCTAAATGTTCTAGGAATCTTTTGTTGCCAACCTTTTTGAAACTTATTTAATATCTTGAAATGTACTAAACCACTCATGGGTTAGAATATTTAGCTTTATGGATAATTTTGTATTATTAATAGTTTCATTTTATGATGTGTTTAAATTTTAGTGTTATTATAATTTATTATATGCATAAATATATATTTATAACAGGTTATTTTGATTTTAATTGAACCGATACATACAGAACCGTACCAATAGGACACTAAAACCGTTCCAGTAGATAATGTAAACCGTTGCAATAGGTTCCACAAATTATTCCAAAACTAATATAACCGTTACGATAGCCTAAAGCAACCGTAGCTATATCCAACATAACCGTAGCAATAGTTTACGTAAGTGTTGCTATAAATAATATGGTAACGGTTAAAAACCGTTGTAGAAACTATACAGCAACGGTTTTGAACCGTTCTAATTGAAAAAAATGACCGTACTAATAGAGAAAGAAAAAACCGTTGCCATAGACCTATCTATTGTTACGGCGACGCAAACCGTTGCAAGAACCGTTCCAGTAGACCTATAGGTACGCCGGCTGATGTAACGGTTGTTTAACCGTTCCTATATCCATATGGCAACGGTTTTGCTGTCTATGGGAACGGTTTTGCAACCGTTCCTGTAGACCAATTTTTCAGTAGTGACACTATATACATCCCTGAACCAGAAGGCAATACAAGAACTGGTGCCGTGGTCAAAGCCGTCTTGATCTTCTGGAAGCTTTCCTCACAATCATTGGACTAACAGAACGGGGCACCCTTTTGGGTTAATCTGGTCAAAGGTGATGCAATAGATAAAAAACCATGCACAAATTGCCCGTAATAACCTGTTAACCCCAAGAAACTCCTGATCTTGGTCACTAAAGTAGGATGTGGCCAACTCTGAACTGCCTCAATCTTCTTGGGATCCACTTTAATACCCTCTCCTGACACTACATGCCCCAAGAATGCTACTGACTCTAGCCAAAACTCGCACTTGGAGAACTTATCATAAAGCTTCTGCTCTTGAAAGGTCTGAAGCACTACTCTCAAATGCTGCTCGTGCTCCCCCAGGCTACGTGAGTATACCAAGATGTCATCAATGAAGGCGATAACAAATGAATCATTATAAGGCATGAACACCTTGTTCATCAAGTCCATAAATGCCGCTGGAGCATTAGTCAAGCCAAATGACATCACCAGGAACTAATAGTGGCCATATCTAGTCCTGAATGCGGTCTTCGGAACATCTGAGTCCCGAATCTTCAGCTGATGATACCCTAACCTCATGTCAATCTTAGAGAGAACCCTAGCACCTTGCAGCTGGTCAAACAAGTCATCAATATAGGGCAATCGATACTTGTTCTTGATGGTGACTTTGTTCAACTGGCGGTAATCAGTGCACATCCGTATAGTCCTATCATTATTCTTTACAAACAACACTAGTGCATACTGGGCCTAACAAACCCATTTGCTAGCAACTCCTCCAACTGATCCTTCAGCTCAATAGGAGCCATACGGTATGGATGGATAGATATAGGATGAGTTCCTGGAGCCAAATCAATACAGAAATCAATATCACAATATGGAGGCATGCCCAGAAGATCAGAAGGAAGAACATCGACAAACACTCGGACTACTAGCACTGAATCAATCATTGGAGACTCTACAGTGGTGTCTCGAACATAAGCTACATAGGCCAAACACCCCTTCTCAACCATGCGTTGAGCCTTCAGGAAGGAAATGACCCTGCTAGGTGTATCCACAATGGACCCCTCTACTCCAATCTTAGCAACCCCGACATTGAGAGAGAAACAGTCTTGGCATGGCAATCTAGAACGGCGTGATATGGAGATAAATAATCCATGCCGAGAATAACCTCAAAAGTGATCATATCGAGCAACAGGAGATCCGCTCTAGTCTCAAGACCAGAGAAAGTAACCACGCGAAACGGGTAGACCCGGTTCACAACCACAGGATCACCCACAGAAGTGGACACATGAAGAGATGCAAATGCTCATGAGAAATAGCCAGGAAACGAGCGAACATAGATGATACATATGAATAAGTAGATCCTGGATCAAATAATACCGAATCATCTCTACCGCTGACGGAAATAATACCTATGATGACGGCATCTGAGGCCAATGCATCTGGCCTGGCTAGGAGGGCATAGAATCTAGCTGGAGCATCGGTTGTCTAGCCTCCAGCTAACTGAGTAGCAGCTGGCTGACCTCTCCCTGTCTGGCCTCTACCCTGGAACGACCTCAACCAGTCTGCACTCTACCTCTAGGCGGCTGGGCCGCTAGTGCTGGAGTCATTGGCTGCTGCCCCTGCTGTACTGCTTTGCCCCTAAGCCTGGGGTAGTATCTCTTCATGTGTCCTGCATCCCTGCACTCGAAACAACATGGTGCGGTGACCTGCTATCCGGATGGCTTACCCTGAATACCAGAAGGCCTACTAGAAGAGGCCTGAGTAGCCGACGGGCAGTAAGAACTCTCCGACATAGCAATGAAATAAGGACCGGAAGACTCTGGAGGACCTGAATACCCACTGGATGAACCCTGAATAGATGGCAGGCGATAAGAACTCTCTGGCATGGCGTTGAAATAAGAGCGCGCTGGAGCACCCCGAGCTTGTGGTGGTGCTGGAGATGGGGGCCTACTGGGCTGACCCCTCCCAAGGTGACCTCTGCCTCTTGCTGGGGCACCTCTGAACTCTCCCGAGAATCTGGCCCTCTTGTCATGCTGAATATGCTCTCTACCCCTCAACGGCAGCCCTCAATCCGGTGGGCAATCTCAAGTACTAGCTGATATCCAGTGCCCATCTCTTCCTCACGAGCCATAGCCGACCGGATAGTGGGATATGACCGTGCAAAAAACTTTCGTACTCTCTCTACCTCTGTGGGAAATATCATGAGTGCATGGCGAAAAATCTCGGAGAACCTCGCCTCATAGTCGATCACTGACATATAACCCTGCTTCAGATACTCAAACTGATAACGTAGCTCTTCCCTCTCAGAGGGTGGAATGTACCGATCAAGGAACAACTGAGTGAACTTACCCCAAGTGAGCGGAGGAGCGCCTGCTGGCCTGCTGTCCTGCTAAGCAAGTAAGAATGCCACCATCTACGGGCCCTACCCTCCAGCTGAAAAGTAGTAAAGTCGACTCTATGTGACTCCAATATTCTCATATTGTGCAGTCTATCCCTGCACCTGTCAATGAAATCTTGGGCATCCATATAACGCTCGCCCCCGAAGATTAGAGGGTGCAACCTGGTCCATCTGTCTAACATCTTCTGTGGATTTCTGTCCACAACTGGCCTGGGCTGGGTTGCCGCTGCAATAACTGGATGGACCCCCTTTGCAGGTGGTGAACCCAGAGTATGATAATCTACGGTTACATGACCTAGAGCCTGTGCGGTAGGGGTCTGTGCTCCCCCTCCTACTGTGAGGTAGCTGGATCTGCTGGAAATAAACCGACATGATTCATAATGTCCATGAATCGAAGCATACGGCCTATGACCTCCTAAAATCCCAGCGCAGTCATGAAATTCACCGTAGTAGGCACAGTTGTGGGTGCCTCGTCTTGCTCCTCAATAATGGGATCCATCACAGGGTCTGCTGGTGATGCAACTAGAATAGCTTTGGGGTGGTCTCGTCCCTTACCACGGGCCAGTGCCCTCCCCCGGCCTCTACCTTGACCTATAACAATGAGGGAGCAGCTCCTCCCAGGCCCGGAATGTCGGTGGTACACGTCCTGACCATCCATGAGAGAATAGAAGAGGAAACTTAGTACGCTAACCACTTCACGATGAAGAATGAATAAAGAGTAGTCTTTCTTAACACCCTATAGCCCGTCGAAGATAAATACAGACATCTCCGTACTGATCTACAAGACTCTATCAGGTTTTCCCGTAACTTGTGAGACCTATGTGAACCTAGTGCTCTGATACCATGTTGCCATGACCCATTTTACCATAATAGGTCATGATGGCGCCTAACACCATTTTCAGACCAGCCGATGCGGAAATGTGATTTGTTCTCATTTTACCTTAGCCAATAAATAGTTATACTAGATATTCTTATATGAAAGATAAGACCAGTAAAGATCATAAAGTGCTAAAATAGCAATACAACCCCAAAATGAATGTCTACTACTGTGTATGCCAGAACCTGATGTCACAAGCTACGGGCGACTAGTAGAATATACACAAAAGAATAATACACTATCTTACTGTCTGAATCAGGATAGACAGAAACGAATGTACAAGAAAGGACTTCTTCAGTTGCGAATCGGAATGAGAGAGAAGCAACTCACCGTAGAAGTCCCCAAAAGTGCTCATTGCTGCGCACCAAGATAATGCCCAGATCCACCTGCCTCAAAGCCTGTATATTTTAGTACAGAAGCATAGCATGAGTACATAAACCACGTGTACCCAATAAATATCCCGTCTAATCTCGAATAAGCAGAGACTAGAGGTCGACTTGATACTTACTAAGGTCAATATAATATAATATAATAAAGTGATACATATAGCATGAAGGATTTTTAATAACACATAGAAGAGCCATATTCATGTTCTTGCCATAATTAAATTACTAGTTTTCCCTTTTCATATCAAATGTGTGATCATGGCATAACTAAATGTAAGCATATAAATCATGCACAAACATGACGAGGTCGACGGCCCGCTCTAACAGAAAATAAATTGTCCACTGCCGAGGGTCGAGCGACACAAATCATAGATGCATCTATTATCACTGAGGCGATCGGCCCAACCCATAATCAACAAAGAAATATCAAGAAAGCACATAAGGTTCAACTACATACAAGGGAATTCCTACCAAGGCTCAACAAACTCGTATGTTCACCTTTCATTTCCTTATGTCTCTAGCAATTCATAATGATCATAATAGCAATTTAAAATAAGATATATTCCCCAATTAGACATGACGTGGGGCCTAAACTACCCAAACAATTATCATATAGTAGCTACGCATGGAATCTCATCACCTAGTACGTACGTAGCCCCCACATTTAGCAACAATTATTCATTTACAATCCTATGAGGGCAATTCCCTCTTACAAGGTTACAAAGTAGACTCACCTCGCTCCAAAGTGGACTCCCAAAGTCCAAAAATGAGCCCAAGTCCTTAGTTCAAAGCCGAACAATCCTAAACTAATCAAACGAAGTAAGAACTAGTAAATAAAGACTTACAAGATTGAATTCTAGCTATTTAAGCAATTCCCTAACCATTAACACAAGTTTCCTAAATTCCGACCCCGAGCCCACGTGCTCGAATTCCAAGATTTTTCGAAGGAAGTTGTTCTCCATCACCTAAGGATCGCAAATATATGATGTCTAGTTCTTTTCATTATGTGATAAAACCTTAGTTTTCACTAAACCCTAGGTCTAGCTCAAACCCCTTGATTTTACCTAATTTTTAGTGTTAAATCTACATAATATTTATGTATTTGAACTAAAATTGAGTGGGGATTACTTACCTTGCAATATTATGTTGAAACTCCTTCTTTGGAATCACCAAAATCGCCTAAGTGTTGGATGAGAAATGATAGAAATGGCTTTGGGTTCAAATTAAATGAACCCTTCAGCTCAGTGTTTCCGCTTCTGCGGTCAAGGGGACCGCTTCTGGGGTCCCCCATCGGCGGAATTCGAGTTGCTCCTATGGTTCCAAGAAAAATGGGCAAGACCGCTTCTGCGATCCACGATTCGCAAAGGCGGGACTGCTTCTGCGGTTCTCCCACACCTGAGCCCTTTTCGATTCTGCAATCTGTCGACCGCTTCTGTGGTCCCGCTTCTGCAGTCCAAGTGCCGCAGAAGCGGTTATGAGAGAAGCAGCAGTTCTTTGTTCTTTTCAAATTCTAACTTCACTCTATTTGATGCTCGGGGCTCCCAAGCCCCGCCTAAATATACCGACAAGTCTGAAATTACAAGGCGGAACTACTCGAACTCTCAAAACACTCAAAACAATGCTATATCGAGGAATCAACCCCAAAACCAAATGGATCAAACCATTGAATCTTCAAGTTCTAAATTTCCTTCTAACGGGTCAAAACGCTCTTAAACCACTCAGATTGATACCAAATTTTACAGGTAAGTCTTAACTAATATTTTAGACTTGTATCAATTTTTGGAATCGAAATCCAAACCTGATACCTCGAAAAAAAATAATTTCTTAGTTTATTTAAATCTTTGAAACTTAAACTTAGCAATTTCATATAAAAATTCATTACTCGGGCTAGAGACCTCGGAATTTGATTGCGGGCATACGCCCAGGTCCCATATTTTTTCACGGACCCTCAAAAATTATCAAATTATGATTTCGAGTCCGTTTCCCCAAAATGTTGACCGAAGTCAAGCTTGGACTTTTTAAAGAAACTTAAAGAAGCAACTAGGCTTATTCTTGCTCAAACCTCTTCTAACTTCCGAACCACCCGTCCCCGCAAGTCATAGATTAGCTAAAGCAAGTGCGAAAAGTATTATTTAATGTAACAGACTTCAAAAATGCAAAACGACCAGTCGGGTCGTTACATAATATGTGTGAATTCACGTGATTCATAGTTCGTGGCTTAGTGCTAGATCCCAACATAGTTCGTGGCTTAGTGCTAGATCCCAACAAGTTTTTGATAATATGTGTGAATTCACTTGATCCTACTTCTTAATGTTTATTATATTTCAAAATTCTGTATTTTATTCTTATTTTAACCCATTTTCAGATTTGTATTTATTCAAATAGCCACAATTAAGTGACTATAGTTCAACTAACCAATTAGCCCTTTTAACTAATTAAAATTCAGATTAGTTCAATTAATTAAAATCACATTTCATTCATAACCAACCCTAGGCAATCTTACAAACATAGCCACTTATGATTAATCATTCAATTAATAAGACTCGGGAAACAATTTGATAGATGGTGAGTCTTATTAATCGAAATAATTCATCACAATTGAATCTATGAAGTAAAACACCTTAGGTGGATACTAATCATGTGATTTTAACTATCGACCTACTTTGAATCTAAAATTGTTTAAGGACGAATCTTATAATCGAACTAATTTCTAACTACAACTATAACTAATCCTCCTAGGTGTTAATCAATAACAAATTACCAACACAGTTCCACTAATCAATCAATTAATCAACTTGAACTTTCTAAACAGGATCAAACAACCATAAACATATTCTAGAATTCAATTATTCTCACGAACCATCAGTAAACTATGAATATCAAGTCACACAAGTATAAAAACAGAATTCAGAAGAAAAATCAAAAATATAACAAATGAAATTTTATAGCAAGCCCGAAACTAATCGACACTGTTTATTTTTCAATTAAACTTCAAAAGGAAATATTACTAACCAAAAACAACTACTGAATTAACTGTATTTAGACGACTTATCTAATTTTATCATTTTTGACTTAATCAAAACAAAAATGTGCAAATTAACACTACCCAAAAACTAAACAGATATGAAGAAGAAACAGAACACAGTATAATTGGAAAAGAACGAGTCGCATCGATACATGCTGAGCATATACAAAAATATCGAAGTACTTAGCTTTTTTTTTGTTAATTTTTCCTTTCTTCTGTTTTTCCTATTCGATTTCTTGATTATTCTCGAACTGACTTCGAGTCTTGAAGATCCGGCAACTTTTCTTGAGAAGTTCTTGAAACCGATTTTGAATCTTGAATTCCGGCAGCCCTTTTGACTCAATTCTTTGTGTCACGGTGTAAAGAACCTTAAAAGAATGATGTGGTGAGGATTTTGGGTGGTTTTGGTGGCGGCGCCACCGTGGTAGTGGGTGGCAGCGCATCTAGGGTTTAATTTTGAAGGAGTTACGGTGGTCTTTGAAGGAAATGGTTTGGAGAAATGGGATGAGGAAGATGAGGGGAGTGTTTGGTGTATATTTAGCCGGGAATGGAGGCTGGCCGCCGCCGTGGGTGGCGGAACCCTAGCGGCGGCATGGTTATGAAGGAGAAGAGGAGAGGCGGCTATTGTGTTTAGAGAGAAGAAGACAAAGGGTTAAAAAATCTGATTTTAGTTTTAGGGATTATGTAACATATATGTATTTAAAACTTGGATCAAATCTGACTGTCGAATTGATTAGAATTGACGGCTGTGATTTTTTGGGACATTAGACATCACTTTTTTTTAGAGGGGGGGGGGGGGGGGGGGAACCGGTCTGGGTCTTGTTCTTTGGTCCGGGTGGTTTTTGCATTTGGGCCACTGAAGGGGTTATGAATTTCAGCCCAATTCGTCCCATTTATTAAGTAGTGTATTGTATTTTTTTTGTATTTTATATTTGTATTGTATTTCAATTTTTTTGTATTTTCTGTATTTTTCCTATTTTTGTAACTATTTGGAATTTATTAAAACTATTAAACTAATTTCCTTCTTTTTCGGCAATTTTTCAATTTAAAGCAAACTAATATTATTTTTGATTTTCTTTATTTTGTTAAAATGAATTAATATCTAATACATGAGAATTTAATTTCTAAATGTATTTTTTTTTGTATTTTTTATTTATCACACGCAAATAACATGCAAACAATTAACACAAAATTCACACAAAATTTAAATAATGAGAAAAAATTATTTATTTTGAATTTATAGGAATAACTCATGTGTAGGATAAAAATCACGCGCTCACAGTCTTCATCAAATCAGCTTTCTTCTTTCCATTAAGACTAACTATCTCATTAGTAGGCAAGGGAAGTAAGTCAAGGGGTGTAAGGGGGTTAAAGCCATAAACAAATTCAAAAGTAGAATAACCAGTAGATGAATGAACAGTTCGATTGTAAGCAAATTCTACCATAGGCAAGTGCTCCTCCCACGAAGTTTAACTTTTCTTTTAGAACAATCCTTAATATATTTCCTAAAGTTCTATTTACTACCTTATTTTGCCCATCAGTTTGTGGATGACACGAAGTAGAAAACAACAACTTTGTGCCCAATGTTTCCCAAAGCACATGCCAAAAGTGGCTTAGAAACTTAGCATCCCTATCGCTAACAATAGTTTGAGGTATACCATGCAATTTAACAACTTCTCTAACAAATAAATTAGCAACATGAGAATCATCATTAGTCTTTAAACAAGGAATAAAACGAGCCATTTTTGAGAACCTATCTACCACAACAAAGATGCTATCCTTACCATACTTTGTTCTAGGTAGTCCTAACATAAAGTCCATAGAAATATCAATCCAAAGTGAAATAGGCACAGGTAATGACGTGTATAAACCATGTGGAAACACTTTAGATTTAGCTTGTTTGCATTTAAGGCATTGAGCACAAAATCTTTCGACATCTTTTCTCATATTAGGCCAAAAGAAATTTTCAGCAAGGATGTCAAGTGTTTTAGGCACACCGAAGTGCCCCATAAGTCCCCCAAAATGTGCTTCCCTCACAAAAACTTCTCGCAAAGAACAATTAGGGACACAAAGTTTATTCTCCTTAAAAAGAAACCCATATTTAAAATGTGATCCTCCTCTAGAACTCTCTCTCTCTCTCAAGCCATCAACATTAGGAACACATGCACGACCCTGAAGCCGTAACATACCATCCTTGCCAATAGAAATCTCCTTGGCACCTCCATGAAGTACCGTCTCTCTAAGAACTGCCAAATGTGGATCATCCATCTGTTCGGACTTAATCTCCCCCAACAACGAAGACTGAGCAACCACACATGCTAGGACTCGATTGGGCTCTGAAATATCCAATCTCACAAGTCTTCTAGCTAGAGACTAAATGTCCAAAGCTAATGGTCTCCTCTCGGCAAGAATGAATGCCAAGCTACCCATGCTTTCCACCTTCCTACTCAAGGCACCCGCAACCACATTCCTTGCTTGGATGATAAAGAATGGTAATTTCATAATCCTTTAGTAGCTCAAGCCACCTGCGCTGCCTCAAATTAAGATCCTTCTACTTGAACAAATGCTTCAAGCTGTGATGGTTTGTATAAACCTCACATGACACTCCATATAAATAATGCCTCCATATCTTAAGAGCATGAACAATCACCGCCAACTCTAGATCGTGTACATGGTAATTTTTCCCATGAACGTTCAGCTAACGTGAAGCATATGAAATAAGTCACCCATCCGGCATCAATACATATCCCAAGCCAACGTGTGACGCATCGCAATACACTATATACATCCCTGAACCAGAAGGCAATACAAGAACTGGTGCCGTGGTCAAAGCCGTCTTGATCTTCTGGAAGCTTTCCTCACAATCATTGGACTAACAGAACGGGGCACCCTTTTGGGTTAATCTGGTCAGAGGTGATGCAATAGATGAAAAACCATGCACAAATTGCCGGTAATAACCTGTTAACCCCAAGAAACTCCTGATCTTGGTCTCTAAAGTAGGATGTGGCCAACTCTGAACTGCCTCAATCTTCTTGGGATCCACTTTAATACCCCCTCCTGACACTACATGCCCCAAGAATGCTACTGACTCTAGCCAAAACTCGCACTTGGAGAACTTATCATAAAGCTTCTGCTCTTGCAAGGTCTGAAGCACTACTCTCAAATATTGCTCGTGCTCCCCTAGGCTACGCGAGTATACCAAGATGTCGTCAATGAAGGCGATAACAAAGGAATCATTAAAAGGCATGAACACCTTTTTCATCAAGTCCATAAATGCCGCTGGAGCATTAGTCAAGCCAAATGACATCACCAGGAACTAATAGTAGCCATATCTAGTCCTGAATGCAGTCTTCGGAACATCTGAGTCCCGAATCTTCAGCTGATGATACCCTAACCTCATGTCAATCTTAGAGAGCACCCTAGCACCTTGCAGCTGGTCAAACAAGTCATCAATATAGGGAAATCGATACTTGTTCTTGATGGTGACTTTGTTCAACTGGCGGTAATCAGTGCACATCCATATAGTCCTATCATTATTGTTTACAAACAACACTGGTGCACCCCAATGCGATACACTTGGCCTAACAAACCCATTTGCTAGCAACTCCTCCAACTGATCCTTCGGCTCAATAGGAGCCATACGGTATGGATGGATAGATATAGGATGAGTTCCTGGAGTCAAATCAATACAGAAATCAATATCACAATATGGAGGCATGCCCAGAAGATCAGAAGGAAGAACATCGACAAACACTCGGACTACTAGCACTGAATCAATCATTGGAGACTCTACAGTGGTGTCTCGAACATAAGCTACATAGGCCAAACACCCCTTCTCAACCATGCGTTGAGCCTTCAGGAAGGAAATGACCCTGCTAGGTGTATCCATAGTGGAACCCCTCTACTCCAATCTTAGCAACCCTGGCATTGATAGAGAAACAGTCTTGGCATGGAAATCTAGAACAGCGTGATATGGAGATAAATAATCCATGCCGAGAATAACCTCAAAATCGATCATATCGAGCAACAGGAGATCCGCTCTAGTCTCAAGACCAGAGAAAGTAACCACGCGAAACCGGTAGACCCGGTTCACAACCACAGGATCACCCACAGAAGTGGACACATGAAGAGACGCAAAGGCTCATGAGAAATAGCCAGGAAACGAGCGAACATAGATGATACATATGAATAATTAGATCCTGGATAAAATAATACCGAAGCATCTCTACCGCTGACGGAAATAATACCTATGATGACGGCATCTGAGGCCAATGCATCTGGCCTGGCTAGGATGGCATAAAATCTAGCTGGAGCATCGGTTGTCTAGCCTCCAGCTAACTGAGTAGCAGCTGGCTGACCTCTCCCTGTCTGGCCTCTACCCTGGAACGACCTCAACCAGTCTGCTCTCCACCTCTAGGCGGCTCGGCCGCTGGTGCTGGAGTCACTGGCTGCTGCCCCTGCTGTACTGCTTTGCCCCTAAGCCTGGGGTAGTATCTCTTCATGTGTCCTGCATCCCTGCACTCGAAACAACATGGTGCGGTGACCTGCTATCCGGATGGCTTACCCTGAATACGAGAAGGCCCACTAGAAGAAGCCTGAGTAGCCGGCGGACAGTAAGAACTCTCCGACATAGCAATGAAATAAGGACCGGAAGACTCCGGAGGACCTAAATACCCACTGGATGAACCCTGAATAGATGGCAGGCGATAAGAACTCTCTGGCATGGTGTTGAAATAAGAGCGCGCTGGAGCACCCCGAGCTTGTGGTGGTGCTGGAGATGGGGGCCTAATGGGCTGACCCATCCCAAAGTGACCTCTGCCTCTTGCTGGGGCACCTCTGAACTCTCCCGAGAATCTGGCACTCTTGTCATGTTGCATATACTCTCTACCCCTCAACGGTAGCCCTCAATCCGGTGGGCAATCTCAAGTACTAGCTGATATCCAGTGCCCATCTCTACCTCACGAGCCATAGCCGACTGGATAGTGGGATATGACCGTGCAAAAAACCTTCGTACTCTCTCTACCTCTGTGGTAAATATCATGAGTGCATGGCGAAACAACTCGGAGAACCTCGCCTCATAGTCGGTCACTGACATATAACCCTGTTCCAGATACTCAAACTGATAACGTAGCTCTTCCCTCTCAGACGGTGGAATGTACCGATCAAGGAACAACTGAGTGAACTTACCCCAAGTGAGCGGAGGAGCGCCTGCTGGCCTGCTGTCCTGCTAAGCAAGTAAGAATGCCACCATCTACGGGCCCTACCCTCCAGCTGAAAAGTAGTAAAGTCGACTCCATGTGACTCCAATATTCTCATATTGTGCAGTCTATCCCTGCACCTGTCAATGAAATCTTGGGCATCCACATGATGCTCGCCCCCGAAGATTAGAGGGTACAACCTGGTCCATTTGTCTAACATCTTCTGTGGATTTCCGTCCACAACTGGCCTGGGCTGGGGTGCCGCTGCAATAACTGGATGGACCCCCTTTGCAGGTGGTGAACCTAGAGTATGATAATCTGCGGTTACATGACCTAGAGCCTGTGCGGTAGGGGTCTGTGCTCCCCCTCCTGCTGTGAGGTAGCTGGATCTGCTGGAAATAAATCGACGTGATTCATAATGTCCATGAATCGAAGCATACGGCCTATGACCTCCTAAAATCCCAGCGCAGTCATGAAATTCACCGTAGTAGGCACAGTTGTGGGCACCTCGTCTTGCTCCTCAATAATGGGATCCATCACAGGGTCTGCTGGTGATGCAACTAGAATAGCTTTGGGATGGTCTCGTCCCTTACCACGGGCCAGTGCCCTCCCCCGGCCTCTACCTTGACTTCTAGCAATGAGGGAGCAGCTCCTCCCAGGCCCGGAATGTCGGTGGTACACGTCCTCACCATCCATGAGAGAATAGAAGAGGAAACTTCGTACGCTGACCACTTCGCGATGAAGAATGAATAAAGAGTAGTCTTTCTTAACACCCTATAGCCCCTCGAAGAGAAATACAGACATCTCTGTACCGATCTACAAGACTCTATCAGGTTTTCCCGTAACTTGTGAGACCTATGTGAACCTAGTGCTCTGATATCATGTTGCCATGACCCATTTTACCATAATAGGTCATGATGGCGCCTAACACCATTTTCAGACCAGCCGATGCGGAAATGTGATTTGTTCTCATTTTACCTTAGCCAATTAATAGTTATACTAGATATTCTTATATGAAAGATAAGACCAGTAAAGATCATAAAGTGCTAAAATAGCAATACAACCCCAAAATGAATGTCTACTACTGTGTATGCCAGAACCTGATGTCACAAGCTACGGGCGACTAGTAGAATATACACAAAAGAATAATACACTATCTTACTGTTTGAATCAGGATAGACAGAAACAAATGTACAAGAAAGGACTTCTTCGGTTGCGGATCGGAATGAGAGAGAAGCAGCTCACCGTAGAACTCCCCAAAAGTGCTCATTGTTGCGCACCAAGATAATGCCCAGATCCACCTGCCTCAAAGCCTGTATATTTT
Organism: Nicotiana noctiflora; assembly: GCA_032618575.1. NCBI lineage: Eukaryota > Viridiplantae > Streptophyta > Magnoliopsida > Solanales > Solanaceae > Nicotiana > Nicotiana noctiflora. The sequence goes on from JASVEL010005609.1 coordinate 173,900, forward strand.
AGTACAGAAGCATAGCATGAGTACATAAACCACATGTACCCAATAAATATCCCGTCTAATCTCGAATAAGCAGAGACTAGAGGTCGACTTGATACTTACTAAGCTCAATATAATATAATATAATAAAGTGATACATATAGCATGAAGGATTTTTAATAACACATAAAGAGCCATATTCATGTTCTTGTCATAATTAAATTACCAGTTTTCCCTTTTCATATCAAATGTGTGATCATGGCATAACTAAATGTAAGCATATAAATCATGCACAAACATGACGAGGTCGACGGCCCGCTCTAACAGAAAATAAATTGTCCACTGCCGAGGGTCGAGCGACACAAATCATAGATGCATCTATTATCACTGAGGCGATCGGCCCAACCCATAATCAACAAAGAAATATCAAGAAAGCACATAAGGTTCAATTACATACAAGGGAATTCCTACCAAGGCTCAACAAACTCGTATGTTCACCTTTCATTTCCTTATGTCTCTAGCAATTCATAATGATCATAATAGCAATTTAAAATAAGATATATTCCCCAATTAGACATGACGTGGGGCCTAAACTACCCAAACAATTATCATATAGTAGCTACGCATGGACTCTCATCACCTAGTACGTACGTAGCCCCCACATTTAGCAACAATTATTCATTTACAATCCTATGAGGGCAATTCCCTCTTACAAGGTTACAAAGTAGACTCACCTCGCTCCAAAGTGCACTCCCAAAGTCCAAAAATGAGCCCAAGTCCTTAATTCGAAGCCGAACAATCCAAAACTAATGAAACGAAGTAAGAACTAGTAAATAAAGACTTACAAGATTGAATTTTAGCTATTTAAATAATTCCCTAACCATTAACACAAGTTTCCTAAATTCCGAACCCGAGCCCACGTGCTCGAATTCCGAGATTTTTCGAAGGAAGTTGTTCTCCATCACCTAAGGATCGCAAATATATGATGTCTAGTTCTTTTCATTATGTGATAAAACCTTAGTTTTCACTAAACCCTAGGTCTAGCTCAAACCCCTTGATTTTACCTAATTTTTAGTGTTAAATCTACCTAATATTTATGTATTTGAACTAAAAGTGAGTGGGGATTACTTACCTTGCAATGTTATGTTGAAACTCCTTCTTTGGAATCACCAAAATCGCCTAAGTGTTGTATGATAAATGATAGAAATGGCTTTGGGTTCAAATTAAATGAACCCTTCAGCTCAGTGTTTCCGCTTTTGCGGTCAAGGGGACCGCTTCTGGGGTCCCCCATCGGCGGAATTCGAGCTGCTCCTATGGTTCCAAGCAAAATGGGCAAGACCGCTTCTGCGATCCACGATTCGCAAAGGCGGGACTACTTCTGCGGTTCTCCCACACCTGAGCCCTTTTCGATTCTGCAATCTGTCGACCGCTTCTGTGGTCCCGCTTCTACAGTCCAAGAGCCGCAGAAGCGCTTATGAGAGAAGCAGCAGTTCTTTGTTCTTTTCAAATTCTAACTTCACTCCATTTGATGCTCGGGGCTCCCAAGCCCCGCCTGAATATACCGACAAGTCTGAAATTACGAGGCGGACCTACTCGAACTCTCAAAACACTCAAAACAACGCTATATCGAGGAATCAACCCCAAAACCAAATGGATCAAACCATTGAATCTTCAAGTTCTAAATTTCCTTCTAACGGGTCAAAACGCTCTTAAACCACTCAGATTGATACCAAATTTTACAGGTAAGTCTTAACTAATATTTTAGACTTGTATGAAGTTTTGGAATCAAAATCCAAACCCGATACCTCGAAAAACAATAATTTCTTAGTTTATTTAAATCTTTGAAACTTAAACTTAACAATTTCATATAAAAATTCATTACTCGGGCTAGAGACCTCGGAATTTGATTGCGGGCATACGCCCAGGTCCCATATTTTTTCACGGACCCTCAAAAATTATCAAATTATGATTTCGAGTCCGTTTCCCCAAAATGTTGACCGAAGTCAAGCTTGGACTTTTTAAAGAAACTTAAAGAAGCAACTAGGCTTATTCTTGCTCAAAACTCTTCTAACTTCCGAACCACCCGTCCCCGCAAGTCATAGATTAGCTAAAGCAAGTGCGAAAAGTATTATTTAATGGAATAGACTTCAAAAATGCAAAACGACCAGTCGGGTCGTTACATAATATGTGTGAATTCACTTGATCCATAGTTCGTGGCTTAGTGCTAGATCCCAACAAGTTTTTGATATAGCCGCTTTATTCCAAATGTAAAATTCGTCAAAGTTAAAGACTACAAACACTTATTGGGGCACATCTTTTATCTCAAGCAACCAAAGCTTTCTTGATATGGTAGTGTAGCATGATCATAGGTAACTTATACAATATGTATCAACAAGTTTTAAGACTTTAGCATGTAGTACAAATATTTGGGCCCAGTAAACTTGCACAACAAATAAGACAGTCCGAACAAGTTGAGTTCTTCCTGCATATGATAGAGATTTAATTACTTTTAGTAACAAACTTTTGAATATTTTGACCCTTTGTAAAATTGACTGTCCATGAAAGATTACGTCAAAGTGAAATGGTATATCAAATGATTTATGTATCTAAATTTTATAAAAACATGATATGAGTAGTACATCTTACGGGGTAGGGTTGGACGGTAGGGAAGAGGGGGGGGGGGGTGGTGGTGGCTGGAAATGGCACACAAGACGTTTGGAAAATGATTAGCCTTCTCGTTCCACAGTAGTTAGCTTCCACTTTCCAGAAAACAGAGAAAAACGTGTTCTTAGAATATTTATTTATTATCATATAGTCTCTTGAAGTCCAGATACCAATTAATAAAGTACGTAGATAATTTTTTCTTTTCGTTTTGTTTTGGCTGTTCTCCTTCTATGTCTTACCACTTGTAGGATGATATATATAGTATAAAGAACACTTGTCACATCAATTTTTCTCTTAGTCAAACTTAAGGTAGCAACTAATTAACAACACAAATGTATGAAAAAGAAAATGTATTGGTACTTTGAAATGGCATTCGTGGTGTTTCTATTGCTTGTTCATGACCACTATTAGCATATGGGACCTAGTAAATATAAACACCATAAAAAGAAAATTCTTATAAATTTACATTAAGAAGAAAAAAGTTGAAATTATATGACACAAGCCTGTTTTGATTTATTTAAATCAGACCAATTTCTTCGTCAAACATATCCTATCATATATGAAGATATATGCATGCAATAATCTTGTCAAGTATAAGCTTGTTGGAGTAATTAGTAGTTAAAGGTAACTGATCAGTTGGTTAGTAGTCGGTAACGTTGAATAAATATGTACGTATAAAATTAGTTGAGATAATGAGCTAGGATAACGTGTGTAACTAAAGTAGTGTGTCAATATATAGTCTCTGCCAATGTTTTGTCCGTTTGATAGCTGTATTAATTACTCTAGAATTGTTTTTTAAAATATAATGTAGTAGTTTTTTCATGGAAAAATAGAGTAATTTGTTGTTTTATCATTTTGCTGTTGACATTTCTTGCGCCAATAACAACAAATTCATTGTTTTCTTACATATAGGAGTTGTGGAGGGCAGTGTCTATGTTAGCTTTACTTGTACCTAATGAAGAAGGAATTGAAGAACAAGAAAAAGAGGGCCACTAGTTAGGGTATATTTTAGGAGCCAATGCTAAAATTTATTATGACAAATTCCTTCCACCAAACAAGATCAGATACATTTGTCTTGCTAGTCTAGATCAATATATTACCTACTACCACCCCATTTTATACATTATATTTCATGTTAGTTCCTCCTATATAATAGACCCCTTTTTGGCTTCCTTCAATTCTCATACCCTACAACACAAAAGGCAAATCTAGATCTTCTGTACTAAATTACAAAACATAGCCATGAAAATTACACAAAGCTGGCCACTAGTCAAGGCACTCAAAAAGGCAACTAAGTGTACCCAAAAAACACTTAAAAAAGCAACCAAGAAGGCCACATTTCTACTTAGGTCTGGCGTGCAGAAAGAGAAACTAACTTCAAGAATCCTTAAATTTCGACTGAATCATCCTATAAGGTTATTCAAGAAGTCTACGAGCTCTTCCTTACACGATGTAGCTCGCGACATCAAAAGTACGGATCCTGATACTGATGTCAGTAACGATGACTATGAAAACGACATTGATAGGAGAACTGAGGTGTTTATTGCTAATTTTAGAAGGCACCTTAGATTGGAAGCAGATGCAGATGGAAACTTCTAAGTTTATGGGGTTTGGATCACAACCCTTTTATTATGCTTATTTGGTACTTGAAGATTACTTTAATTATACATATTATGTGGATTTCTTAAGATAAATATAGGATATGACTTATGAGTCAAAGTTACTGAATTCTGCCAATTAATCCACTATAGTTTGAAAGACAAAATTTTTTGGAGCTTCAGCACTGGAAATGATGGAGATTTTACTGCTGATCAAGTAAGAAATATATAGTTGTTTGGAGGATATAATTTTGTTATCTATTTTTTTCCCACTTCCTTTATTGAGGTCTGTAGCAAAAAGAATAGGATAGTATTGAGTTAGTTTGTACTTTGAGGGTCTTAAAATTTAATATACATACATGGTTGTGAAAGAGAGTGACTTTTATGGTATACACACAATATTTCTTTAAAGACAATGGTATCTCTTTAATCCTTTTTCTTTGCTTTTGTGATGATGATTTATTAGTAATGTTGAATTTGAGTCAAGTAGCTTCCCTTTTTTATTGAGTTCTGCGGCCCAAAGAATAAGATAAAAATTAATTTAGATCTTATTGTTATTGAACAAGCTGGGAGGTAAGTATATTACTTTTTCTTTGTTATGAGATGATGATGATGATTACTGTTATTGCTGTTAGGTGTTGTCCCGTTCCATGCTTACTGTAATTCCGGGTTTCTATTTTAGAAGGAAACATAAATATAATCCCTCATATTTGGAGAGTTTTTTTTTTTTGTAAGAAAATATTTAAACTTCAAGAAATTAAGGATACATTCTTCTAATTCATTAGCATCCACAATGTAGCCATATGAAATTTGAGAGTCGTGTTTAGGGGGAAAACTTTATGCGACAACTGTTACTGTGTCACTTGTGTTTGACCTTTTCGTGAAGTTGTTTTCTCAATATTTTATATTCTCTTTTATATAGTGGATTGCTCATCTCCGTCGTGGATGTATGTTAATTGACCGAAACACGTTAAATGTTTGTGTCTCTTTTGGTATATTTTTCTTGTATTGTTTAATTGTTCGTCGTTTAAGTTTTAATTTCCGCATGACACCTGATTTTTTCTATCCTAACAAATACAACAACTACAACTGGTCTACTACTGAATTCGTATATTGTAGCTGCTTCTTGTTTCTCTTATGAGTACTATTACTTTCAGTCAACAAATAACTTCTACTTGGTAGACAAGAAAATGAAACCTATATATATGAAGACCCTAGCTAGATAGAGTATATAACCTATGTTCTTTCGAGTTCCGGATTAGTGGCTTGTATAGTATGTGTTATTTTTCGTGATAATCGTGATGTTAGATTGTTTTAGGTGCATCTCGACTAATTTTATCGAATACTTACTATCTTTTACCGGCATATAAAATCTATCTAATAAGGCTTAAATGAAAAAAAAAAAAATCACCTTTAGCTTTAAAATTTGAGAATAGATCATTTTCAACTTTAAATCCTAATCTGAATTAAAGACAAAGAGAAAGTGTGTTTGGTATATATGAAGTTTATAGTTTTTCTATACTATTTGATTGGCCAAGAAAATAGGAAAAAGAACTTTCCACGAGCAGTAGGAAGTCAATTTCCAAATATATCTTATCATGTTGTCTCTATTCTCCACGTTCCATTTCCAGCCATGCATGATGCTTCCCCCGCCCCTACCCCAACCCGACACCCCTAAAGTCAAAATTTGTGGTATTAGTTTATTTGAAAATAGTTTTAGTTTATCCAGCTTATGTCTACGTAAGCTTATAAAAATGTTGACCCTTTTACTTATTTAATAATTATCACACGAGGAAGATTAGGAAGTGGACTGGCTATAAGTACAATTACTTTCCCTTTACATACTTAGAATGTCCAATTTATTCAAGAAGGAAGAAAACAAGCCATTTCGGATATGACCACCTAGTGTAATCCCATTTAGTGGAGTTTGGAGAGGGTAATGTATACGCAGAACTTACCCCTACCCTGGGGTAGAGAGACTATATCCAAATAGACACTCGGCATCCTTCCATCCAAGAACTTCTCACCGTGCTCTTGAGAAAAAAAAAAATACCATTGGAGTTCATGGGCCAAAATTTGCTACCCCACTGAAGAGGGAGGACTAGGGTTTAAAAGAATTGATGACATTAGTAATACCTTCCAGAGCTTCCACGATAAAAGATGGTGGAGACTCAGAACTGAGGAGTACTTATAGATTAATTACATGGCTTCCAAGTACTGCCCTAGAAGTAATTGGGTAGCCAAGGAAGTAAGTTCCAGAGACTCTAATGAACGGAGAAGCTTGTTGACCATTAGAGACAAAGTAGAAGACAAATTTGTTTGGAAGGAGAATGAAGGAAATCTGATTTTCTGGTGCGATAATTGGACTGATGAGGGACCTATTCACTCATTAGTCAATCTCATATACAAGCCTGGAAACACTATGCATGGTGAAGGATTTTATCCAGGGTCATAACTGGAATATTGAATATTTAAAGAATGAAGTCCCATAGAATATTATTGAAAACATCAATATGTGAATTTATTGGGAGAGATCCCACACTACAACAAAAAAGGCTTGTAGCAATAAGTTAATTGTCGCTAATTTATTCCGTATAGGCCAATGTTAGCGGCAATTGAATATTTGCCGAGAATAAATACTTTTTACTGACAATTAGAAGAAAATGGCACTGCAGCTTGCGTATTTTATTAACTCTAACAAGTTCAAGAGGGGGACTTTTTTTGGTACTCCCCCCAAATTATTTTTCATTTTTGTATTTCTTTTTTCATTGAGAACCTAAAGGAATGAAAAATGAACATCAATTAAATCCCTAACGCCCAAGACTTATCTCTATTTTCTGGATCAATTACTCTTGTACTACATCGACTTCATATTCTTTCTGTATTGACTGTAACTCGACAACGATCCGTTATTTCTACAAATAAATTAATGAAGAACACTAATGACGTTGAGGCGTTGTTTCAGCTGCATAGGAATCACTGGGCATGCCTTTTCTTTTAAAACTGATAAAAGCCAAAAGTTATGCTTAAGGTCCCTTCTAATCTCTTTGTTTTATGTAATTAACAAATTGAAAATGTCTGTTAGAGATTTTTTTTCAAATAATTTTTTGCATCAGGTGCTTTGTGAAATATTATTATTTTTTGGGAGAATTTAATTTAATTTAATAGTCATGTTCTTTTGGTTGTTGAATCCGTTCTCTTCGGAGAATAAAATTTACTCTCGAATACTATACATCTGAAAAGAAAAAGACAAATCTTGAGAACTGTAACTAAAAAAAGTAGTAAAAAAGAAAGCTTTAAAATGTTAGTGCATTCAAAGAACATTGGATAAGTAGTTTATTCAAATTGTTCGAAAGGTTTGATTCTTGCTAAGTAAGAAAAGACAAAAAAATTATTTTATTCTGATACGTACCAAACCAATCGGACTACATGTTTTAATTTGCTCTTTTATTAAATTATCTATTCAAATTACTCTCTTCAAATAAGGAGTTATTGGATTGTTTTATATGAATTCTTCATATTAGGGGATAAAACAGATGAAAACTAAATAGGCGCCATGTTTTTGCCTACAACTTATCAAGAGGTTTTGGGGTACATGTATTAGCATTATATTTAATTATTTATTACCCTCTATAATATAGTATGAATATTCTGGTAGTCATGTAAGGTCAAAATCATACATTATCTTTGGCTTTAGACTCAAAATCATATATATTCTTCCACATGAAGCACTAATAGTCCATTAACTTAAATAAAGTGGTGCACTTTTAGTCGTAATACTAAATACCATTAATTTCTAACATAAATCTAAAATCTTTCAAAATATTTATTATATTTATTTTCTTGCTTATTGAACGAAATAAATATGAGAGATTTATCTAGATAGTAAATCACAAATATACATAAAGTTTATTTACTATTTATTTACTATACTTAAAATACATTTACTAAGAAATATTAAACATTGTTAATTTTTATATTATTAGATACATAAAATTTAAAATGTTATCCATATTTTTTATTAAATACATAATTTTTTTATTTTATTTATGTTTACTAGTTAATTTTAAATTCCTTTAAATATACATAAACGTTTTTTATGTATCTAATAAAAATCTCGATAATATTTGTGGTTATCTAGATAACAATCATTGCACAATGTCTCTAACAGTATTTTTAAAATCTGGATAACATTTTTAACAATGTTTATTTGCAATGGTTGTTATCTCGATAACCTTAAAGATTATCCAGATTTTTTAATAGATACATAAAAATAATTATGTATATTTAATGGTGTTTAAAATTAAAGAGTAAACATACATAAAATTAAAATATAAATTTTATGTATTTAATAAAAATATGGATAACATTTTAAAGTTTATGCATCTAATAAATAAAAATTAATAATGTTAATATTTATTAGTAAATGTATCTTTTAAGTATAGTAAATAAGTAATAAATAAACTTTATGTATACTTGCTATTTACTATCTACATAAATCTCTCATCTTTCTTTCTTTCGGTAAGCAAGAAAATAAATGTAACAAATATTTTGTAAGATTTAGATTTATGTTAAAATTAATGATGTTTTGTATTATGACTAAAAGTACACCACTTTGTTTAAGTTAATGGATTATTAGTGCTTCATGTGAAAAACTAAGTATGACTTTGAGTCTAAAGCCAATAATAATATTTGATTTTGGGCTTTTTCTCCACAAATTTACTTTGTTCTAATTGAATTTCTAGTATAATGTAGCTCTTAGGAGCATTAAGCACCAAAGATAGTGAGAATTTTACTGTGGCAAACACTGATATACCATTATGTTTCTGTTGCACAAATAGATCAAAAACTATATATTACAAGATAGTAGAGAAGCTATTTGTAGTGGAGTGCAAAAGCTAAATACTAATCTTATTGTACTAGATTTTTGTGGAACTTAGAAACTT